>ML675648.1:3101141-3116085 GCA_007922155.1 Mesoclemmys tuberculata
GGTGGGGGCGTAGCAGAGGCGTGTCCGGGACGTAAAAATGCAGAGAGGGTGTGGCGGGGGCGTGGTGGAGGCCTGGCGGAGGCGTGTCCGGCACATAAAAAACGCAGAGGGGGTGTGCTGGGGGCGTGGTGGGGGTGTGGTGGAGGCGTGGCGGGGGCGTGTCCGGCACATAAAAAATGCAGAGGGGGTGTGCTTGGGGCGTGGTGGGGGTGTGGCGGGGGCGTGGCGGGGGCGTGGTGGGGGTGTGCCAGGGGTGTGTCAGAGGCGTGGCGGGGGTGTGTCGGAGGCGTGGCGGGGGTGTGTCCGGCACATAAAAAACTCAGAGGGGGGTGTGCTTGGGGCGTGGTGGGGGTGTGGCGGGGGCATGGCGGGGGCGTGGCGGAGGCGTGTCCGGAACATAAAAAAACGCATAGGGGGTGTGCTGGGGGTGTGGTGGGGGTGTGTCCAGCACATAAAAAACGCAAAGGGTGTGTGTGCTTGGGGCGTGGTGGGGGTGTGGTGGGGGCATGGCGGAGACGTGTCCAGGACATAAAAAACGCAGAGGGGGCGTAGCGGGGTGTGTCCGGGGTGTGGTGTGGGCATGTCAAGGGCGTGGCAGAGGTATGTCCGGGTCTTTGAAAAGTGCAGGGGGTGTGACAGAGGCGTGGCGGGGGTGTGGCGGAGGCATGTCAGGGGCATGTCTGAGACTTATAAAACTGCCCACCATGCCTCCTGCGCTTATAAAAGTGCAAGACAGCAGTACCGCTCTGGTGGCTGCACAGATTTCAGGCCAGACGAGCCACCACAATAATTACTCTGGGTCCCAGACGGGCTCCCACAGCCTAGGCGGAAACCCGAGCGTCACCGCTCATGGTACCTGAGCTAGCTAGGGCAGGTGTCTCTACACACTCGTGACTGCAGAGCCGACATCCCCCGAGTGCCAGCAGGGGAGCTGACTCACACACCTGCCACTGTGTGGCTGCAGGGACGCAGGAGCTGTGTCGTCGCACCAGCTCGTGGCTGCCAAGTGCTCGGACGGTGAAAAGCCTGCGGTGGGCGCGATTGTCCCTTTCAGAACCCACTTTCCAGGCCTCTCGGGTGAATTTGGCCTGTCTCCATTCCCAAGAGACTATGACATCGCCCTGATGAAACTCTCAGAGCCCTTGACCTTCTCTGGTGAGACCCTTCGCTGCAGCCATCTCCCCCTTTAAGATGGGGGGGCAGGGGTCCCCACAGGGAGGCACCACGGCTTCCATTTCCAGGGGCGTGCAAGTGGAAGGGGACACAGCTACTCTGCAGGCCTGCGTTGATCCCAGAGCAGAGCCCATGGGGGGGGTTCATCCAGCTGTGGAGGGAGCGAAAGAGAAAGCAAAAGCTTTCCCCAGGCAAGCCCCAGGGCCTCTGCTGATGGCACCTGGGCCAGAACGCACCCCTGAGCTCGTCTCCTGTGGATGCAGTGAAGTAAGGGGCCAGATTTTCCCCCAGAGCTTGCCTCTGGCTGTACGGTTGTAGCTGGAGCAGAGGCACCAGGGCGTTTCACTTTCACCTCTCGGGACTGCTTGCTGGGGCAGCTGCTCCTGGGATCCCCTCTTGATTTGTTTGTGGTTTGACCAGAGGGGCATCCCACGCCGGCACTGCTCTAACATGCGGCACTCTCCCCAGATGCCATCCGCGCCGTGTGTCTACCGCTGTACCAGCAGGATTTCCCCCGGGGCACCCAGTGCTGGATCTTGGGTTGGGGCTACACCAGACCAGAGCACGGTGAGCAGTGTCAGGAGACCACACAAGCCCCTTTAAAAGGAACAAGTAGATGCCTGTCAGGTGAGAGGGGGGTGAAAACAACCCTGATTGGCTCTGGAGGCTTCCAGCTAGAAGTCTCTGGGAAGCCAGTCCTTTTTCCCCCTATGGAGGCACATAGTTCTGCTGCCCTTGGGACGGATCCCACGCCATGTCCATGGGGAAGAGGGTGCCTTATATAACTGAGCGGGGATCCCCTTGGGAGTGTCCCCCTCTAGCCCCTTACTGGAGAAAGCACGGCAGAGGCATGTGAGGAGTGGGGTGGGAGTGTGGGGGGTAGGCTGGGTCGGTGCGGGCAGGCCCCGTGCAGAACTGGTGAGTGCATTTTGGGATCAGGGCAGGAGTGTCAGAGGCAGGTGAGGGGTTGGGTCAGACCCTGCAGTGAACAGGGGAGGGTGTCAGGACCAAAGGCGGAGGCCCCCCCTTCATCATGGGGCTCAGCTGGGCAGTACAGTGTAGAAGTGCAGCAGCCACTGCCCTAGTTTGTTATGCTCCTTTCTACAGGGAGGGCAGCCGCCACCCACTTCACAGGCCCCAGGGCCCTGCTGGTGCGGGTGTGCTTTTCCCTTTTTGCCTTGAAAGTTACAAATTCCAGCTGCCCTGAGGCGTGGACAAGAGAGAATCAATTCACGCCCTTCCTCACCCACTTACAGCCCTTGTGCTTTTGGGCAGAAAGCCACCCCCTGTGGTCAGCAGCAGATGCTGTTTAAGCTGGGCTATGGCCTTGTTGATTACAGGCATTTATCCCCTTCCCATCTGGAGCCGGGCCCGGCTGCAGGTCAGGACAAAAGTGCATCTACACAGCTAAATTAGGGCAACTTTGTCCAACAGATACCTTCACTTTGCTTGACTTTGACCAGCAATGTTAGGCTCTCACCACAATCATAAGCAGAAACACACACATACTCATTGCTAATGTGATCTTCAGGTCAGTATTTCTCCAGGTGATTTCTACAAACAGACCCAAAACCTGAGGCTGGCAATGCTGTATAAGCCTGGTCTTGCGATCCAAGTTATCCTGTTGCATGAAAAAAGAAGAGAACAAAACTAGCCAATATTAAGAGAACATTTTAAGAAAAATCCGCCTTGGGCAGACACGCAGCATGAAAAATTTCAGCCCACAACGATTTAAGTTTGACACAGTTATAAGCAACTGAAAACGAGGTCTTATAATGGAAAGTGTCGGGCAATCTCACTAGAGGGGGTGCTACCTGCACTGCCTATAACAACTTGTAGACGTGGTTCGTGCTTGAAGTTCATTCCCCACCCCTTACAGAGCCCCACCAATAATTACATCTGGATTGTTTATTAACTCATATCCAGTGTAGCTGGCTGTAAGGCTCATTTACATGGAAACGGATTCACAGGGAAGCTGACAGCCTCCTACCAGGCTCTGGGTACAGCTTCTGCCTAATGCCTGCATTTCTTCTAAAGTTAGAACGATATAAGCAGCACAGAGGAGGGACACAGGCTATTCAGGTTATGTCTGCACTACAGCCCATGTTGGCATAACTTATGTCGCTATGAATAAACCACCCCCCGAGCGACATAAATTACACTGGCATAGGCACTCGTGTGCACCGCAGAGTGTCGGTGGGAGAGCTTCTCCTGCCAGCATAGCCTCTGCAGCTGACGGAGATGGCTTTATTATGGAGGTGGGAGAGCTCTCCTGTCGGCATAAAGCATCTTAACCAAATGCGCTACAGTGGCGCAGCCGTATCAATATCGTTGCAGCCATGGCCTTTTGTCTTTCTCTGGGCACCAGTGGCAATTGGCACCACAGCCCTGAGGCCTTCAACTCATCTCACATAAGCCACCACCCCTTCTGTAGCCTTTTATTTCATTCTCTCCTGACCTGGAACCTACTTGAACTGCTGACCCCGAGGTAAAAGGTTACGTATGCCCTTCCTGCCTTCCTCTGAGTTTTCCGGGATCTCTCTCAATGGCTAGGTTATAGAAACCCTCGCTTTGTCATATGTGGTTCAATATGGGCCCAAAACATGTCCAGGGCATTTGCAATCTCCTTTAAAGCATTTGTGAGAGACATCAACAACTTCATTCTTAGTCTGAAAAGGGTACCATGTGTTTTGCATTGCTCTCTGTAAGGTTCTGAGACACAGAACACTTTGTGAATCATCAACGGCCTAATGGCTATTCTCGTCCCACCCCGGTATGTCACAGTGACCTCCACGGTAGCAAAGTAGAACAATCCATCATCCTACCACGCCACAGACTGGCAGGCACTTCAGATATATTGCAAAATCCCTTTCTAGCACAGTCCACTGTGAAAGGAGCTGGCCGAGGTGTGGCTCCCAAGAAAACAACATTTGCTAAAATCAGCCTGTGTAGAACGCTCTGCTGCTGGCATGAATTCGCAGCCAGTTACACGCTAATGCGGCAGCTTTACTAGGAGCGAAATAAGCAAGGAAGCTCTGATAATGGGCATTTTCTCTCTGACAAACCTGAACAATGGAGGCAAAAATTCCTTCCTCTCCCTCTCCTAGCCCCTGCTCCATTACAGCTGATAGAAGCTCTGCAGGGAAGGTGAGAAAAGAGATCAGGCAGGCCCACAGCACACACAGCTGTGTTCTCACGCTAAACTCTTACAGCTTAAAAGGAAGCAGTCTAGGTATTTTTCATGACTCTGAATACAATGTTTAGCATAGCGGATGGGTATAGAGGGGCCCCTCTTCCTCCACCAGTGTTAAACTGATGTCAAGGTTAAATATTAGATAACCCTCAGTAAACCTTTATAACTCATTTTGATTACTATTTCTTCTTGGTACACATATTTCCTTGTTTGACTATAGAATGATTGCCCAGGTCTCACTTTATTTTGAAACTGTACTTGTAAATTACCCTTAATCTCTTCCTGCTCATACCTTCTGATCACTCACTCTTGCTGCCATTTAGAGTAATTGTCACGTGATAAAGGAAATACCACATTGCAATGCACCTTAACAGACTTAGAACTGCCTTCACCAAACAAGGACATTCCACCAGAGAAGCAGATTGCATCATGGAACGGGCCACCCTATTACCCCAAGGAAACCTGCTTCAATACAGAAACAACCCCCCCCTCTGACCGCACGCCCTTTGTTGTCATGTACCACCGCACACTGGAACACCCCATCACTACCCACGAGACTCAGCTGTCTCCTCGGTAGCCAGTGTAATCCTGACACATGATCCGATCACGCATCCTGGTCCTACAGCCAGCAGATCCTTCATTGCAAGGGAGACTGGACAGATGGCCCCAGATTCAGATGAAGTGGAGCGTCTAGCCTGATGTCTACATAGCTCTGCCCATCCCTGGGGTATTTAGGCATCTTACGGAATTAAATCATCAGTGACGTGGCCTATACAGAGGCTGTGCCTCCTGCATGCTCAAAACCCCAGCTGTGCAAACACCCACCTGTCAAATCCTCCAACGTTCCCCAATGGCCCCCATCACCATGGTATCTGGGCCCGTCACTATCTTCCACCTTCTACTAGCTCTGCACTATCAAAAACCTGTGGCACGCTGAGAATGAGCAGCCAGCCTAAAATTGAATTCAGTATTAAAATAAATAAGGGAGGCAGTTATTCGTGTTTATAATTCAGTAAGAATCTCATTTTAAAATTACAGCTGGCTCTGGTGCAGAATTCACCAGTCCACGGCTACAGATAGCTGCCCTCATGTCCTGGTGTGATTGGTACGGCGTAAATGCCAGACAAAAGGCAGCAAGCCTTGATTTCCAAGCTCATTAGCCAAGTGTCTCAGCACTGGTCTTACTCCCACCGCTCTCTGTATCACCACTGGGCGAGTGTTTGCCACTTGGTGTCGTGTAACTGGAGCATTTGCGCTGAGTTCCAGCAACAGGGAGAGGGACCCCTTCTCTGTCCACATGGGGCCAGACACTCTCTGTGCTGATGCAGCTCCACATTTCAGGGACAGCCGCAGGCCCGTGCAGCCCAGAGTAGCCCCACCTTGTGCCTTTGCTGAAATGGCCCCGGGAGGCTTGCAAGGGTGCAAAATTGCTGGGGTGCAAGCCCACCCCTGACACGTGCCTGCCCTCTGTCTGATGCATTTTAGAACATGCCTTGCTTCAGAGCATAGAAGTCCATTGTATCAGGGATAACCCCGGGGTGTGGTGGGGTGGGGGCTTACACCTGCCCTGCCACCCTCTCGTCCTGAGCTGAGGGCAACAATGAATTGGGCCATGGTCTGTGACACAGCTTGGACCAGAGCCACCACCTCAACCACAGGCACATGGCAAGTCTTGAGTAGGAGCTGAGCCATTGGGCCCAAGGGGTTTCCCTGGGGACTAATATAGCAAAGCAGGGGGCTGGGGCATTGATTAGTATGTCTGCGTGTATGAGAAAAGCAGCAAACACAGCAGAGAAACTGGGACAGAGGCAGCAGCAAGCCAAAGAGACAGACACAGAAGAGCTGGTAGCATGAGAGAGAGAGCGCGAGAGCTTTTGGGCTAAGTGCTGGCTAGAAAGGGGCAGGGAAGTGTGAGCAAAGAAACTGCCTCCTGCGGTTTGATTCCTGCCGTGCTCAGGGGAACAGGATTTTCTGTACCTTCATTGAAAACAATCAGCATCTCGACAAAGAAACACCTGACTCCAGCAGCAATTTCTCCATCTCACAACAACCCGCTAGCTAGAACCTGAATTCTGGCCAACCCCGCCAGTCAAAATGGGTAACAGTGCTCTCCTTTCCCCTCCAGCTCTGCCTCCTCCCTTGGAGTAACATGCAGCAGATCTGCAGGCTTGCATTCACCACCAAAGCTTTCTCATCAGCACAGTTAAACAAACAAAAACATTCTCTGCCCTTGTGGTTTACAGCAGCCGGTTTTCATGAAACCCCAAGTTATCTTAAATCAAAGTGTTCCTGAGAACCAGCCTACGGCATAGGAGAAACACAGCAAAAACAGTTACGCTCTACACTACTACTGGTCCCTTCTCTTATGGAGGAAACAGACATGCCAGCCACAGGCAGAAGCAGGCCTGCAGCACAAAAAGGAGGAAAAGCCGTTTCTCAGTCTCCACTTCATCAAAATACCCCCTGGCCATTAAAAACCCACAATCAAATGAAATGTTTTCATTACAGAAAATCAAAACCTTCTGCCAGTGGAATAGGTACATTTTGCTCATACATTTCTTCTCCAGATAGCTGCACTGCCTTATTCAACACACACACAAAGGTCTGAGGATTTCACATCAGCATGATGGTTTTAGTTTCCAAAACTGGTCTGTTTTGATAAAAAGCAGATAAGAAGTCAGCAAATTCTGAGAACCCCAAATTACACAGAAAACCTCATTAGCTTGCCACAATAATTGTCTTTAATTATCTGAAAATGACCTTATATTAAAAAAAAACACCAAATCACTGGCTCTAAGTAACAGTTACAGCACAGAGGGGTTCAGTGGTCCATTGATGCACTGATTCGATGAATTCCTCAGAATTCTGTGATCGGTTGAGCGGAGTTTCATTTCTCAGGAGCGCTCTCTTCTCCCTTGTACACAACGATGTTCTGGTCTGTTTCATACACCTTGACTTTATAAAGAGCCCCTGAGGGCAGGCGCTTTTGGAGGTTTTCCCAGATGTACACTGCCACGTTCTCGGTCGTACTGCAGGGAAAATGGGGCTGCAGTTAGACATGGAGCAGTAAAGGCACACGGACTTCTCACACATGCAGCAACACACACATGTAATGACGGATGATAGAGAGATGATGGGGAAGTAGCTGATAAATTTAAGTTGAATGACACCTGGAGAATTAACGGCCTTTGAACTGGTGCCAGCCAATAACCATGGCACCCGTTATTATCCATAGAACAACACGGGCTAGACCCTGGCATTGATTCTAGTCCTACCAAGAGCTCCCACTACCCACCTGACAACATCAGCAAAGTAAGCCACGTCTTTATCCAGGTTCTTGTGGTCAAGTGGCTCCATGATGGCTTCCTGAGGGCAGAGAGGAAGGACATTTGTACTACCTCAAGGGGGCACAACGAGGGCAGGTTCTAACCATCCTGCCGGGACTCAGGAAGGGCCCGGCTGTGTCTGTGGCTGGGAACTGAGATGTCATCGGGTCTGATGCTGGCCTTTTCCCGAGGGCTCCTAAGTACCCAGAATTGGTAAGGAGGTACCAGGGCAGCACCATTAGAAGGAGACAGCAATGTGTTATGCAGTTGGCGAGGGAAGTCAAAGACCTCTTGTGCACCACAGGCCAGTGTTGGGGCCAGAAGGGGTGTTGCACTGCAACAGGACCCAGCATTGGGGCAATGTTATCTCATAAACCATCCCCTAATTCCCCATCCTAACACAACCTACTCCCCATTTCCCCAGACCTTCACCAGGCCATTCTGCCATAGCTGATTCGCACGTGAGAGCTGCAGGAGCGCAATGGTATTACCTTCATGTACTCTTTCAGGTCTGTCAGGTTTATAACCATCCCTGAGGTAGGATCAATCTATTGGTCAAACAGAGAAAGGAGATCAGCACATCTACAAACTCTCCCCACCCAACTGTGTTACCAAGCCCACCGAAAGCCTTAGCAGGCACAAGCCCACACCAGCGGGTGTCTGCAGCTTCCAAAACGGGCACTCGGGAACGCTGACCCATGAGAAGAATCTCTCTGGACCGTCAAACACGATCTGACCTTCAGCCCGACTCATGTAACGCCATGAAGAATGCCCCCTTGGGGCTATCTAGGGAGTATCCGCATCTCTCAAGAGACGGGTGGAGTCCATAACGTCTACACCAGGAAGAAAGCTCCCCAGCACACATGGTCACTAAGCAGAGCTTGGGCAGAGCTCATAAGCCGCAGAGAGAAGCAGCCTAGTAGGCAGGACCAAGGATTTAATCGGTTGTTTCACCAACCTGAAACACAACTGCTGGCCAGCGAGGGCCAGGCACAAACCAGGGGCACCAGTGGGGCCTGGCCACAGCGCACAGGAAATCTGCCTTTTCCCTGGGTCACCAGGCTGGGACTGTCTAGCAGGAACCCCCAACTGCCAGAAGCTGGGACTTGACGACAGGGGATGGACCACTCGAAATCGCCACTCTCTTAATTCCCTCTGAAGCATCTGGCACCAGCCTCTGTCAGAGGGCAGGACGCTGGGTGAGACGGACCATTTGTCTGACCCCGTCTGGCTGTTCTTATGTTAACTCTCACAGTCAGCATCCACAGAATTAGAGAGCCCTTGTTCTGTGGCACAGACCTTTCTGGGACAACTTGGCTGAAGGCTCAAGCCAGGACTGTGGCCTCCCACCATTTTGCAGGGGGGTAGAACCCTGTGAACCAAGGTCGCAAGCCGTGGGAAGAGGATTTTACAGCTCTGATGCTCGACAGGCTTTTCTCTTTCTATGTGGTCGGAAAAACTTGCACTCAGCATAATGAGCACAGGGAATTTGGCTGAAGGGTTTCCGAGGAGGATGGAGGTTTAATATTTATGGCTGTTTTAAACAGGGTGGGGTGTTCAAGTCTGAGTGAGAACAGTATTTTCTCAACTGCTGTATGAGAATGTGTATCCCTCCAGAACAGGGAACATCTCAACAGGATATACAGTTACCTGGGGGCCACAGGATTAACTTTTGGGATTAGTGGGTTTGGGCCTAGGGGGTATTTGGTGGATCATTAACGAATTGGCAGTTCAGTGCTGACAGAGAAACTTTGTACACGCTACATTGGCTGTACTGTGTGAAGCTCTGACAGTATCAGACAGGCACTGGAAAAATTCCAAATCAATAAAAGTTGTGCAGGGGTGAAGAGACACTTTGAAAGTGAGTTTCTTTAGTGCATGGGAATAACATGGTCAAACAAAATAAAAGCAAAGGGCATCAGGTAGCAACGAGAAAACTTTCCAAATGCTTAGCCCCACTTCCATTCAGGAGGCCATCCAGCTCTGTGAGCAGAAACTAAGGCTGAAATCCTGCAATGAGCTCTGTGTGGCTGGACCCTTGAGACCACATAAAGCTCATTGCAAGAGTGGGGCTGAAATGTGGCCATCTGCACGTCCATGGGAGAGACAGGGTGAAAAGGAGAACTACCTTCTTGGGACCCATCTTCCACATGCAAGTGATTACAGAAAATCTTCCCCTTTATAGTTGATGAAACAGGATTTTCAAGCAATCCAGGACTAAGGCAAAGACCAAGATTTTAGGTGTTTTAAAGGTCCAAAGAATTTGCACATTGAAACCACACCCTGATACCTCCAAGAAGGCAAGGAAGGAAATCACGATTGCACGTACCTCTCCACGCACAGTCACTACAACTGGAAGAAGAAAAACACCAAGTCACAAGTGTGATCCAAGGTACATGAGAACAAATTACATCAGCGGCAGATCACAGAGCCCACTCAGCATTCATCACCCCCTGGAGGCGGGTTGGAGGCTGTTAATGACATTAGAAGTGTTACTGTTTAAAACAATATCCACTGTATAAAGATCAGTGACTGACCCTACAGAAATTGTGGTTCTTCGAGTGATTGTCTGCACAGATATCGCCCTTGGTGACTAACAAGCAGTTGTCTAATTTTTCAAAGTTGGGTATTATTGTGGGCCAGAACTGTACGTAACTTTCCTAGGGGGATGTGATGTGAACCCTGGGAAGTGTCATGAACCTCAGAGGACCTTACTGAGCAATGTGCCAGACAACAATGGACTTGTTAGGCAACCAGCGTTAAATGGTTTTCCTGGGGAATCTCTAGGGGGAGGTGAATGCAAATTTTCCACCTCTGGTTATGCAAAACCGCAGCCTTTTGAAGCGACACCCTGAGGAGAGGAGCTTTGTCTGTGGATTATCTGTTCCCAGAGTCTCAAGTTCACAGGCCCAGGCCGTACAAAGGAAAGACGGAGCTACTAAGGAAGCGCTCATTCTGAGCTAAGGCTCTTATGACCTTGTACGCACAGAAATACCCCATTGTGGGGTGTGAAGGACTGACTCTTACCAGAGCCCTTGTAGGAGGCAGGGCGATCTCTGGTTAGCTTTGTAGCATGCTTTGTGCAGCTTCTTTTGTTGTTTTCAATCTGTCTTCTCTGCAATGCTTTCACTTTCAGAGTAAATGTACTTGCTTAGCAGGAGCGGTGTGGTGACATGTAATTGCTGGCAATTACTATTGTTCACAAGTTCTGGAGAGGAAGCAAAGCGCAGACACTGGCCCGTTTAGGCTGTCTGCCTTGCTGGGAATATCACAGCACAGACAGGGAACAGTGAAGCTTTGGAATGAGCCCCCATCAAGAGGGAGAGAGACAGGGTCTCTAACTGAGAGAGGTGACAGCCCAGGAGTTGGGAGCCTGCAGTGGGTGTCCTTGCTGGGCCACAGATGGGGAACACAGGTGGAGCTGCCCTGAGTTGTGACAGGGCCCTTTGGGAATCTTGCCACTGCAGTGTAGGAAAATTCAGTCCAGCCCTGAACAGGAGGGTAATGAGCAGATATTTCTTCTAGATGGACCTTATGGAGCTGATGGAAAGTCCAGACTGTTTCAGAGCTAGCAAATAATCCAATATTGCAGAGACGGCAGATATCGAGGGAGACAGATACCCAAATGGAAAACCGCCTCCATTTTGCATTAGGGAATTAAACTAGTAACAAAAGGAGAGGGAGAAAAGTGGGAAGACGTGAGTACTCATTCACGAGTGCAAAACTGAGATGTTGAGAAGAAACCAAAGGACCTGAAGAGGAGAAATTCTTTAATTGCTTATACACCAGTGCTAGAAGCCTGGGTAACAAACAAGAAGAAATAGAATTGCTCATTTATGGGCATTAATTTGATCTGGTTGGTATTACTGAAACCTGGGGGGATGAAAAGGAGCATATCTTCTCCAAGGGAGGGCCACTCTGTCAGGTGTGCCCTATCTCCATTCAGGACAGTTCAGTCCCAGGGACACCTCTCTAACCTAGTGTGCCAGTGACCCGAAGCTCGTAGTTTGGATGTCTCCACCTTTAATCTTTCCAGGAGCAGTCACTTTGGTATTGGGCCCACCAACAAGCCGCTCAGCACTCTGTGTAGTGTAGGTACCAGGACAGTCAGTGCCAAGGCCGTGGGTCCCCTAAAGGTAATCTGTACCAGGATGGAAAGGACGATGGCATATGATCACAGAGGCACTCGTGCTGATGCTCCGGGTACCAAGGCACTTGGTACTGGGGCTTATTGCTGAAGGATCAGCACTGAAGGCAGCGTAGCGGTTGATGTGGAGGGCAGAAGTCAGTCCCGGGGCACATGACAGGGCCTTTATAGGCTCCTGGCCATTGGACAAATGACAACTCATGGCTGATGACTCTTTGGTCTCAATTTGCCAGGTGTCGGGGGCAGCAAACGGTGCCTGAGCTCATCTTTGGAGCACTCCTCCTTTCCACCCATTAGAGGTCAATGCCGATGAAGTGATGGACAAATGGGACCCCAGAGTGGATGTTGCCTGGGGCTCAGCGTGGGATTAGAGCTCATGGAGAGAGGCTGACCTGATGGCTGACCCACACTGCAGCTGTCCAAGGAGCTCTAGGAGAGCTCATTCTCTTTAGGAGGAACAGCGTCAGCTGCACCTCCCTTGCTCCCTGCGTGCACTCAGAGAAAGGACAGACAGACAGAACATTGCTCCAGCACGTCCTCCTCCCAGACAGAGCAGGCAGCGGGATTGCCCATCATTAATGGCCTTACTGGTAGTGACTTGGCTTCTGTGGAATGCCAGTACTGTGTGTGGGGGTGCTCTGAGCTAACTGAAACATTATATATTTTGCCAATGAGCATAAAAAAGAAAAAATTACATTAACCTCACTAACTTTACTATGTCATCATTATATACAAGGCTAAGGAAAATCACACAATGCACAGAGTAAGCAGACACTGCAGAGGTCAGATCCTGCTCTCAGTTCCATAGTGTCGTTGACTTATTCCTGGCTCGTGCGAGCACGGCTGAGAGCAGATCCTGTCCAAATGTCTCTGTCTCACAACCATGTGAACTAATTCTCTCTGGGGCTGGAAGAATAAGTATAGGACTCAGGCCAGCCAGCCCCTTACCTTTATAGTTGTGTCCATGTCCATTTGGATTGTTGCATTTCCCAAAGAGTTTCAGGTTTTCTTCATCGCTCAGTGACTTACTGTAAAAAATAAAAAATTGCATTTGAGGGCTAATTACAAACATTTATGATTTAATTTCAACTGGAATTAATTTCTAGCGCTCCCCCCTGGATCTCCTTAGTACATACACTGACTGAAACATCTCATTCACAGATGCTGCCTCCTCTGGCTCTGCACCCACTTCCTGAGTCAATCCGGGCCCTGTGTATGCAAGATTTGCTCTCCACACACCTTTTAGTTTGTGGTCTCATTTGTCATTGGACCAAGACATTACCATTAGCCCATCCTTGTCTAGAACATGCCCTGAAAAAGGGATCATGAATCCTTAAAAGTTCTATGTAATTTGATTTTTAAAAGTTCATAAATTACTGTGTATACTAGTGATCCAACAGAAAAATAAATAGTCACTTTCTCCTTTTTAAACAGATGGATTAGGCTGGCAAACTACTATATTAAGTTTTTTTTCCACTCTGTTATTATAAACATTTGTCAATATATTGTGTTTCTCTGACTGTTGTAAAACATTACTGGCTAAAGAAATGGGGAGCCGAAGGAGCCCAGTTAGGATATTTGGGGCCTGGTAGTTTGGACAGTGCTGATTGTTTCATTGTGGCATCCGGACTTCTCAGTACTGGGCACTGTTGCCAGTATCCACTCATACTGTGAAAAATGTGTATATTAGAGTTTGCAATACCACAAGCATTGCCGTTGTTTACAAAAGGGACCAGATGCCTGGCAGAACTGCCTAGCTGCTGAACGTAAACACTGCAAGCTGTCGAATCTAGAATTGCTGAGATATTTAAGAGATCAGTGGGCTCATTACTAAGTTTACTGTCATTCCTTCTGACTTTCACATTGCACCAACAACTCTCCCAGAGGATGCAAAGTCTGGGGATGAATAAGGGGTGATCAGCTGCAGACTAGGCAAAAGGACGCATCTGAAACATGGGACTCTTATTTTTTGTGAAAACCAGAAGGTGCCACTCACCATCAAGTCCCTTTTGCTTCAGGAAAAGCAGAAGATGAAGCATCTTAGACAATTGCTGGGGAAATAGGCGATTGGACCATAAATGTGTAAAGTACGAGCTATCAAAGTGCAGAGCTGCCCAATGAACAAAGAAGTGAAATTTTTGGTCTCGCAGACAGAGCTTGCAAACTGCCTTAGCTGCTGCTGTTCTCCACCAGCCATGAAAAACCACCAGAGTGAAATAGACAAGATTCTGGACAGATTCACTTTTGCCTACAGCACAGCCCTGAAACTCACCCGAGTCCTGTCCCACTTTCACTCTGCTGTTGTTTAAAAATACTCCTGTTTAGGAGGGCAGGGTGGGGAAAAAGAGGGGTGTCACTCCTTTTTCTCTGCCCCAGTCTCCTCTCCAAGAGCCTCCTTCAGCAGAATTTTCCATGTTCTTGTTGGTTTCACTGCTGCCATTCCCAGTGCACGGAATGGCACTGAATCTGAACTGACTAGCGCCAACTTCGCTTTTGCTGCTGGGGAGTAGGGGATGGGCAGGCACAAAGCATTATCCAGGCAAGTGATCCAGGGGGAGAAGAGGAGAACCAAAACATCAGGTGAGAAGGCTGCACTCAAGACTGCAAGGGGGAAGGAGAAGAGGGAGGAAGTCCCCAAGGGGCAGAAGAAAGGGGAAGGAGGACAGAGAGGGAGCAGGGAAAACAGGGATTACAATAGTCCCCTTCCCTTCTCCCAGCCTGTCCCCTCTGACTAACAGTGGCCGCGCTGCCGGCTCCTTGGGGCAGAGACTGGGCCGCTGTGTTACGTGCACGTACAGCGCCGGGCGCAGCAGGGACCCGATCTTAGAGGCCTCTGGGTGCTACGGTGATCAAAAGAGGAAGCAGCGGCCCTGGGGCATCCTGGGGACCCTCTTGTCCGTCTCCTGGTGCGCCCCGGGGGAGCTCTTCGACCCGGGGCCCTCTGGGGTTCCGGTCCGGTCCCTGGCTGGCCCGGCTGGTCCCCGGGACTAAAGACCAGGGACAGAGCCCCCGGCCTGACCCCACCCAGGGGTGTCTGACCCGGCCTGACCCCCAGGCCGGGGGGTCCCCGTGACGTAGCGCGGTGGGGGTCCCGGTGACGCAGCG
>ML675648.1:3161022-3214966 GCA_007922155.1 Mesoclemmys tuberculata
TAGCACTTAGCGCTTTTCAAACCATTTCTGCAAAATGTTTTCCAAGCCCGAGTCAAACCTCAAAATATCCACGATACTAGTCCTATTTTTATATTAGCAAATGGAAGCATGGAGTTATCTGGTGCGTAAGTTAGGTCACAGTGGTACTGATGTCATGGTGCTTTATTGCGAGTAGTGCTGGGGAATGTGGCGGAGCATATGAAGGGAGAATAAATAGTATGTATGTATGCCCAGGAACCCAGGCCTCCAGGCAACCTTGATAAAGGATGGCATTTTTTTCTTTCAAAAATCTTTTCCACTTAGTTTCAGCAGTTTCCCCTCAGAAATCTTTTTCATTTCAGAAGCTGGATGATCTTTTTGTACCTAGACTCTGAAGCATCTCAGAACTTAGGAACATATCACATTAAACCAATAGTCAGTAAAATCTGATAACCTGGTAGTAACCTGTGCCTTATTTTAGAAGAAGGTGGGCCTTCCTCCACAACCCTATATTGTGCAGGGCAGCAGTGATCACTTTGCACCATAATATGATTAGCATATTTGTTTCAAAGTCAATGATGTGTTTTATTTATTTTATGATCAGTTTATTTTACCGAGAAAATCTGGAATGATCAAAGTAGTTCTTTAACACCTAACTAAAATCAATGGCTAGCTAGAGAAAGAGCTCACTCCTCTCTTTAAAAGCGCAAAATATTTTGTAATGAATTAAAGACAAGTCAGGTCTCATTCCCCAAACATTTAAAGATCTGCATTCAACAATGAAGGAGACTGCAGTGTGCTTCAATGGCACATTCAAATTATCCCTCATTAGCATTGGCACTATTGAGCAGCTTTCAGTGAACTCAACCACCACAATAGTAATTTTTGCCTTGGAAAGGGGACAAGACATCCCCATTGTATTTTCTCTAAAGATCTTGGCCATTTGGAAAGCACTGCTGTGGTCACAGCAGCAATTCAGTGAACTGGAGTTAGCATAAGGGTTTTAATTGTTTTTAAAGGATAAGCACACACTGAACTATAATAAATTGTAAAATCATTCTTGAAGTTGCTTCAGAAAAATAAATGTGAAATGTCACAATTGTGACACTCTGATAACAGTTCCAGAAGGGCAGCCGTGTTAGTCTGCATACAGCATCTGACGAAGTGGGTTGCAGCCCACAAAAGCTTATGCTCGCAGAAATTTGTTAGTCTTTAAGGTGCTACAGGACACTTGTTTTTTCTGATAATAGTGATTTGTGATTAATTTCTCCTGTCCATAAATATTTCTACTATATGCAACATATTTTAAAATGTCCATCTAAAAATATTTGTGTATTAAAATAGGGGAAATAAATCTAGTAATGCTAAATTATTGAGATAAACACTGTTGCATTCATGTACGTGCATACAGAAAGGTAGTTAAAACAAGCAGTCTGTGGTGATGTGCACTGAAGGGTTAGTCGACAGAGCAGGAGGTGTAGTTTTTTTAGGGTTGCATCTTAATCACAGTTCGCCCTGGCATCTGATACAGATTACATATATACTGTGTAGTGACAGTAGCCATATGCAATTTCTCATAAAATGCTGGCCACGTCCCCTGCACTCCGCCCATAAATCTATCTCCCACAGGCTTTCTCTTTATCTTCAAAATTACATAATTAAAAAAAGATGTCATTCAGCCATAGAAAGTTGTTACTTCCTCAAAAAATTTACAACAGCCTAAGGCCCAGCATAGGAATATTCACTTCTGCACCAGTGTCAGTTTTATGTTCTAACACCTCCTGACCCTTCATACGTAAAACCAGGAGTCACACCACTATGAAGTGACTCCACACTATGCAGTGTTTCTAGCCCCAGAAGTTTCCAACATAAACTTTGAAGGTCATCTAGAAATGCTATTTTAGGTCATTTTTTGGAGGTGTTAGTTTTTTGTTTTCTTCCTTCTCAAGAGTGCTATCCAGGTAGATTCATAATAATTAAGGCACCTATTTTCACAGGTGGAGGGAAACAAGAGATGCTTTCAGCATTTTTGTTCTGAAGTAGTTTTTCTTCTTGTTAAGTATGTGCCTATATAGAATATATTATGTTGAAGTATGAAAAACTTCTCAGCACATTTGGAATGAGCTGCACAACTTATTTTGTGTGGTTGCCAGTGTCAGTAATGTGGTCATCCCAAATTCTTGTCACAGTAAAACTTCTACATCACATTATCACATACTCCCTAAATATGATACAGAGTAAGTGTTTTTAAAATTATGCTGCATCTTCACTACCCAATTAGTAAGAATTATCCCATTATATACACTGCTAGTTCTGAATATATGAACACTTGATTTTACCGTCTCCTAGTCTTTTAGCAGCTAAAGGTTACGACACATTTGAAAAAGTGAGTGAAGACTGGGAAGTTTTGTATCTGTCTCATTATATCTGCATCTGCAATATTCCCTTCTTTCCACCTGGAGTCACCTGCAGTTGCTCATTTGGTAAAGGACATAGAGCCCTGAATGTAAGACTAACCACCAAAAAAGTTTTGCTCCAGCCTCAGAGTGAACATATATTGCCGCAATCTACATATGGACAGAAATCTAGATATCCAGACTAAATACAGTTTTCAGTTTCCATCTGTAATTATGAAGAACCTATCATGTAAGAATACTAATGAATATTTCAAGATACAGGTACAGTTCCCTATACTACTTTAGGTGTTTGTGTTATCACACCTTGTAAGGTACTGGCTTGTCCCCAGACCAAGATGGACCCACTACCACACCCAGAGTCTCTTTTTAGGCAGTTTTATTTTTCAAACCCAAGGGTATGTGTACACTGTGTTTTAAAACCTACAGTAGTGAGTCTCAGAGCCTAGGTCTACAGAATCAGTCATGTTACAGTGCTAAAAACAAGCACCTAGAGACTGTAAGGGCATGCTACATTGTATTATGCTCATCAGCCACTAGATGGTGCTGTTGGCAACAGACCTGATCTAGGCTAACAGCCATACCTGAGGTACATTAAAGCATTTTATACTGAACACTTCCAGCTTATGTCTCTGGGAAGGAAGCTCTGTAGCCAGTCCATTTCTGGTACAGGCACCTGACCTGCTGATAGCAGCCCTGCAACCGACTGTGTACAAAGTGTGCATAACACACATACAGGTTCATGCCCTGAATCCCACCCTCATCTCTGGGCTTCGGAACCCAAGCTCCAGCACAAACCCAAATGTCTTCATAGCTGTTTTAGTGCTATAGCACAAGCCTCAGGACCGTGAGTCTGTGGAGCAGGACTCGGAAGCTCACTGCCACAGATCTGAAAGTGCAATGTGGACATATCCCAAAACAACAGAACAGTACCCAGCCCACTCTGGGCTACGGCTCCCAGGAAATTTCCTCCTTTCTCAGGCCTTCCTTCTTCATGTCCTACTGCATGAGAAAGGACCGAGAAAGGCAAAGGGGAAAATTCGCTGGAAGCTATAGCCCAGGGTGGGCTGAGTAACTCTCTTATTGTTTTTGCTTATGTTTAGAACATAAAACTGCCTGAAGAGAGATGGTGGGTGTACCAATGGGTCTGTCGTGGGCTGGGACAATCCAGCACCTTCCACACCTATTGCTGGGAAAACAGAACCCTAAACACAAAATCAGGTAGTTAAAGGAAGGATCCTGGAAAAACATACAAGATTCCCATCAACACAAGTTAGAAATTATTGCTACTTAGGAAGCACCATTATAGAAGATGGAAGACTGAATAATGAAGTCAACACCAGCACAACAAGAGCAAAAGACATTCTGCAAGAATAAACATCTGATCAGAAGAGACATAAATCTGGAGACTAAATTCTAATTCTTAAAACTTATATTTGGTCTGTATTAAATTATGGTTATGAAACATGGACATTCAAACAATAAGTAATAAGGAAACTATAAGCCTCTGAATTATAGTCTTACGGAATAAGTCTGAAAATATCATGGATAGACCACATAATCAATGAAAAAGTAGTGGAGATCACTGGAACACAGCAAACATCAGTTAAAGAATTTATGAAAAGAAAGATTCGATGTACAGTGCACATTTAAGAGGCAGGCAATGTATGTTTATGGGCACCAGAAGGTAAAGTTGCTGATAGAAGAACATCAGGCATTTTCTTTGGATGGATGATGTGGTATCCTGAATGGATCAAAAGGACTATTCATCCACAAAGAGATTAGCAGAGGATTGTACAGAATAGGCTACCATGTTTGCAAGTCTCCAGTAAGGGAGACGCCACAGAAGAAGAAGAAGAAGAAAAGATATGACCTTCTCTTCTGCTTCTCCACACTCACTGCCAAAAGGTAAGCTTTAAATTGCAGGGCTGAAGTCTCAGCTTTTATTGAAGTCAACTGCAAAACTCTCATTTACTTCAGCAGGGCTAATATTGTACCCCATACATATTTGCTATTTTAAAATTATATTTATATTTGGTTAGTGATCTGGGATTTTACACTTTTTTCCCCTTTTTTAAAAATATACTAAGGCAGTGCAGCTTAAACAATAAGGGAGAAGCTTATAGGAAAAGTAATTGCCAGCTGAGCTTTGCTGATCAGATCTGCTTTAAAGCCAATTAATTTTCAGTTCAAACCTTCCTCAGTAAAACTGGAAAGCGGATTGTGGTGGGAAAGGTGCCAGTTGGAGGGCATAGGTAGTTCATTCCTCAGTGACAATGTAGAACAGCTTTTATATTCACTGTAGGTGATAAGAACGGCTTTGTTTGTTTCTTCCCCCAGTAAATCATGAGATATTTGAGAGAGACAGTTAGTAAAGAAATATCACCACCAGTGTAGACAAGATAATAAAAACAGCAAAATGATACTTGGGTATATCAGAGAAGAGAACTAAAATAATCAGCAAGGAAACTACTATGCCATGAACACTACCATCTAAACAGAAGCTGTGCAGTACACTGAAAGGCAGCTAAGGGGCACACAGAAGGAGCACACTGATACTTTTAGCCAGCAAGATAACTCCTGAAGATTCTTTTTTCAACTGGGAGAAACTGAAACATGAAGTTAGCCAGTCAGTCAGTTTCTACACTGATGAAAGACTTTTATAAATCAACAGGGAAGGAGAAACCTTTTTCTTTAAGGAAATGTTCTAAAGATTCTAGACATACTATTTTAAAGGATGCTCTATAAGAAGCTGAAGCTTTATAAAATTCATTAATTTTTTTTTAGAATCAAGTTGATAATGTTCTTTTAGGTAGTTCTCTAAATATACATAGGGAAGAGATGGAAGTTTTGTTCTTCTGTGGAGGAATTTAACCCATCTTTAATTCCATGTATTTGCTATCCAGATAATGTGGCGATAAGCACTTTAGAAATGCACATAAGTGACCATTTCAAAGACAGGCAAACTTCATGTCTGTCCTTTAAAAAAACAAAACAGGATTTTTTTTTTGCACAATCCACTTAACAGCATATAGTTTGCTGTCCAAGTCCAGGAACTGTGGACTTGACAAATGACTTTATTTTCATAGACTCATAGACTCATAGGTCAGAAAGGACCAATATGATCATCTAGTCTGACCTCCCGCACAAGGCAGGCCACAAAACTCTACCCATACACATTTATAACAACCCCGAACCCATGACTGAGTTATTGAAATCCTCAAAAATGAGATTTGAAGACCTCAAGCTGCAGGGAATCCACCAGCAAGCAACCCATGCCCCATGCTGCAGAGGAAGGCGAAAAACCTCCGTGGCCCCTGCCAATCCGCCCCGGGAGGAAAATTCCTTCCCGACCCCAAATATGGCGATCAGCTAAACCCTGAGCACATGGGCAAGACTCACCAGCCAGCACCCAAAAAAGATTTCTCTGCAGTAACTCAGTTCCCATCCCATCCAGCATTCCCACAGACCATTGAGCAGACTTTCAATGTGTCTTTGGACTATATAGCACACTCACTAGAACAAAGCCCCGACATATGTAGTATCTTCTGCAGCTGCTCATAGCTTGGATGACATAGGTTATGACTGATATTCTATGTGAAGCAGCTCAGATGCAAAAAAAATAAGCTACATGAGAAATGACTACACAAAAACAAGGATGAATTTTCAGAGATGCACACCTGGCATTTAATTGCATGTTAACGCCTGACTATGTAATCATACTTATAAGACATGCAATTATATCTATAAATTATAGTCCTAGTGAATAGATTTTATAGCATCATTAAATTTTGCAAAGCATTGCAGAAGTAATAGTATTGGACAGTGCTCTGTAAAGTATAATGCTACGGGCAAAGAATTAAAGTAGGTGATCCAAAAGGTCTTTTGTGCGCTCTAATTTTTATTGATACTATAAATATTATGACCAACATTTTCAAACTTGCATGCCAGAAGTTAGAAACCTAAATCCATGGTTAGGCACTCAAATAAGTGGCCTGACTGCCACAGATGTAAGCACCTGCAGTTACAACTAACTCCCTTTGACTTTAATGGAAATTGTGGATGCTTGCTACCGATGAAAGTCAGACTGCTTTTATTCAGGTGCCTAAATAAGGATTTAGATGTCTAAATTCAGACACAAGAGTGATGGCCTTTGCTTTTTATCATCATTATACTTTATAAAGTAAACATTTTCAATGGAGTTTTGTGAAATTATGAATAACCACAATTTTGCAAGTTTCCTTTTTTTTTTTAAGAAAGACAAAGTCAAATATTTAGTCTAAGTTAAACATTTTAGAGAAGTAAACAAAAATATTATATTAGTTAGTATTATTTCTAAATTAAGGTTAAGAATATCTTCTAGTGTTTTCACATATTGATTTTGTCTAAAGTAAGGTGGAGGGTATGGGCAAGACAAACATACAATCCATAGTAGTGCACATTAAATATTCATATCTTAACAGTGATGCCATCTATAAATTTAAGTTTATGAAGGTTATGATTGCAGCTACCATGACATTCTAGAAACTCTAGTTGTCCTATACATACCTCTCCCATTCTCCCCAGTTAACCCTTTACAGTATCCCTTACCAGCAATATAAAGATTTTAAAAGAAAATAGGTGAAATTGTTAAGCTAACATATTCTTATAAAACGGATGTAAAGTAAAATGTAGACTAAAGGTCAGATTTTCAAATATATTTAGGCATCATCCTACAGGACTTTCTAATGGTTCTCTTTATTACATTAGTCTGGCAAACTGCACAAATGATGCTTTGTACATTTTACGAATTATCATTTGATCTCAGTCAATTGACAGTGCAGAAAAATTGTTCAAATACTACTTAAGTATTAAGTAAATTTTATATATACCACACAATGCTGATATAGTACAGGGTTAATTGTCAACATATTGCATGGAGATTTGGTAATGTGACCCAACTATTATTAATCTTACCCTATGATTCATTTAAAATCAACAGAAGAGCTAAATTGTATTTTCAAATTAATGTTGCCAAAAGCTATTTTTACACGCTTCCCAGAATATCTTTGATAGCACCCTCATTCCCAAGTTTCCTTCCTCTCTGTTCTGAGACAAAAAAAAATATTTATTCTAGTAAGAATTGTTTGTAGAATCAAATCAGAAGTATAGAAACAAACAATAACAGAAAATAAGTAAGTGGAAAAACAATAGTAAAGCCTATTTTCATTTATATTGGTAGCCAAGTTTGTTTAGGGATGCCACATAAGTTCTGGGGGGAAAGTTTAGTCATGACAATGTTTGATAAAATCCTAATATCAAAGTTTCAAAATCTTAGTATCAGAATCCTCCTTGCTTCTGTTCTCCTGTGATAGCCCCAAACCCTGGAAACCGTAGCATCTTAAGAGCTCCCTTTATTTTGTTCTTCCCAACTCATCAACATGTTCAAGGGAAGGGGACCCAGGGCTCAATGTAAGCTGCAGGTCAACAAGTCAGCAAAAATGACAAACTTATGACTTGATTTTTAAAAGCCCCTTAAAGGCCTGGGTTTTCTCATGGAGACCAGTGCCTTGTTTCACTAATTACCACTGAACTAATTGCTGTCTGTTGGTTTTGTTTTTACTTTTTTTTTTTGCTTATATATCAATAAAGTATACTGCTTCCAAAAGCATTAAAAATTGTCTAAACTGTTAAAGATACTTACAGAAAGCTAAATATATATGAAACCCTGCATCTTTCATTAAGTGTATGTTCTAGTACACAACACCATACATGACCAACAATCTGTGTCCTACATTTCAGCTTAGTTGTCAAACAAAATCCATTTTAGCTTTGCAGAGTGTTTGCAATTACTGTGAACCTGTGTTTCAGACTCTCTCTTTTCTGCTTCAAGTGATTTTCTATGATCCTTGCTTCTTTCAAGATTCCATCAATCTCTTGTACATAAGAAGCATCCATTGCTGCTCTCTCACTTAATCAGAAAAAAAATGTCAAAATAAATGCTTAAAATATTAACTCTCTCAACTACTACTGATATTTGGAATTGCTTTAATGTTTTGCTTATAAATCTGTTGTTTATCAATCAGTGAAATCTCTGACAAAATTTGCTCTTTAGTTTCACAAACTAAATAGAGGAATTTGTTGTTTCAGAATTTGTGATTGATCTTTTTCTTCTGCAGTTCTTGATTCTGCATACACTCCACCCCACCATTATGTATCAATCCTCTAAGTACTTATATTAGCACTTATCGGTGCAGTATCCAAGTGCCTTCCTCAGTTAAAAAAAATGCTAAAAATATTTCTGTCTTCCTTTCCTGATGCTAAGAAGGCAGGTTTTTGTTTTTTCAATAAAAAGAACTAAGTGTGCATTGGTATTGCAGTGTCAGCATGTAGGAAGGCTAAGGCCAAAAGTTGGATTTTGTATGTTGTCCTGAGGTTAAAAAGAAAGTTTTGTGATCAATCTGGCAACACTCTGACACTACTCAGAACTATGAGTTTGCATCAAGGGGAGAATTACACCCCTTAGAGCTGAAAGCATTAGCCCATCAAACCACAATGCATCCTATCCACATTTCAAGGTTGGCAAGTAGCTAAAATAAAAATATTCTAAGAAACAATAATTATCCCAGAGAATTTTACGTATTTAAAAATTGTATAAAAAGTTTAAAGCTGACTTGCCTTAAAATGTGGGCATATTTTGACAACAGGTTATTAATTTCTTTGTTCATATCTGTTAATACAAAATTTGATTTTATTTCAAAGGCTTGAATCAAGTGGTTCATATTAACATTTATATGTCTGAATAATATGAGTATTTTAATACATCACCATTTAAAATCTTTTCCAGTGCTTCAGGTTTGTAAAGTGACTGTGAGCTTTCAGAAAGAGCCAAGTCTGGTCTTTCAAGAGAGAACAATGGAGGACTTTCTGAAGCTTCATTCTAGTAACAGAACACATGGGAAAAATGCATGCTAGTATAGGTTCTTAGGAATTTAATTTTTAAAAGAGATTAATTTTAAAAAAACATTTGGCTCTGCATAAACTATGGATTTTATTTTAAATTAAGGTTATAGTACTGTTGACTTCACACGCAGCTTGTGTTCTTAACCATGTGAGCGTTCGGTGCCTCCATCCTGAATGCGAACAAGTAATGTGATTATTAAGTTATCATATGGTTCTGCTGCATAGACAAGACCTCATAAACCAGCTAGTCAGTTTTACCGCCCAAATATCTTGCAAAGGACACTCTTAAGTGCACTGTGCCATACGAAAAACAGCAACAATCTTCTGTTCTTAGCATCAACAGATGAGGCAATAGGGGATAGCTGCCCAGATTTTCCCAGAATGCAGTTTTGGACAGGCCCAGCATATGGCACATCACTGTGCTGCAAAAATGATGCTATGTTAACACAATGAAATGAAAAAACACAAAATGGACCTAACAGTACAGACTGGTCCTGTCTTCCCTAAGTACTGGAGTAGTTAACAAAAATTAGCATCATTAGTTAATCAGAAAGATGATAAAGCTCGCCATGTCCAACACTGCACTTAGATTCCTGGCACTATTATTCCAGTCAGAATAAGAGGTGGCAATGACATTTCAAATTCTCACTTGCTAAAAAGTAAGCTGATTTATGGGGAAGGATGAAATTAAAGTCTGTTTTCAATACTGACTTGAGACATTTGACTGGTTCAATAGACAACCTGTTTCTATGCTACCTGAAGTTTTGCTTTCAATCAAAATAAGCCCTACAGAGAAGTGCAGCTGTATTACAATGTAAGTCAAATTTTGTTTGTCTTGAAAAACAAAAGCTTTATTCTATGATCTCCTAATGCACTCAGGAAAACTATACAACTCTTCTCTAGCTAACATGGAGTGAAATGGTGGCATGAACCCTGTTCCTGTTGGACAGATATCCATGGCACTCTCATGTTAACTGAGTTCCTCTCATCCCTAGAAGGGTTCCCGTGTCCATTCCTCTGCCCCACCAGTCACAGAAAACCACTCACCTCCATCTCCTTTCTACGTTTACTTCTATTTTCATCAGATTTGACTGCGTTACTTGTCATTGTTACCTGGCAAAAAACGTAATGTCACATTTGATGAGTACAAAAATGCATGCTAGTATAGGATTTTTATCTTTTGCAACTGAAAAATAAATGACGATAGTCTGAGTTTTCAGCATGTGATCTCCATAGATTCTTGTTGTATGAAAGCAGAGGCTAAGCCCAAGTAAAGGGTGGCAAGAGGAGCACAACTGAAGAAACAATCAGTCACAAGGATCCTCTGCCACAGCCTGCCGGCCTACATACAGTAGTGCAGACAGCATGAGTACAATTTCATACGTGAGCTCAGGTGCTGTGAACTGCACTGAGATGGACGCCATATTAGCTGTGTGTAGCAGCACCAGTAACTACCAGTGAAAACTATCCCTATTTAAAGGATGACAGAGTACAAGCAGGCCATGGGGTGACCCTTTCGGCCAGCACTCAGAGCGGCAGGGAAGGCAGCCTGGTCTTGTGGCGAGAGCCACGGCCCAGAATGAGGATTTCCGGGCTGTAGTTTTGGCTCTGGGAGTGAGGTCCAGTGGTTAGAGCTGGGCGGGGATGGGCAATCAGAACTCCTGGGTTCTGCAGGGGCCCGTCCCACTACGTCCAACGGGACCAGCGCACAGGGGGCCATGAGGCTGACCGGGTCAGTGGCAGCCAAGCACTGCGAGCTCTTCGGGCCGTGATGATTCACACCGAGGCCCTTCCTTGGCCGTGCGGTTTATGGTGTGAACTGGGGCGTGCTGGGTCCCCAGCCCCCTCTCTGACCCTCTCTAGGGAAACCAGACCCTAATACTCCCCATAAACACCCTGCCACACACGCCCCTGCAGCCCCACTGGAGGACACCCCCCCACAGCACAACGTGCACAGCCCCACGGCTCTACCCCATGGGGGGCCTTGCTGTGCGACAGCCACCCAAAGCCTCGCGCCCCACGCCCCCCACGCCTCCTGGGGGGCTTGTGTGCAACACCCCCTCACGCCCCAGGGACCCCCCTGCACACCTGTAACCGACCCCCACAGCCCTCCCCCCCTCGCGCACGCCTCCCACCAAGCTGCCCCTCCCCCTCAGGCTGCACGCGCCCCTTTGAGGGGAGAGGCTCTCGCGCCTGGCAGCGGCCGTTAACGGTCGCCGCGCGGGCGCCCTCGGGGGTGGGGGAAGGTTTGCGCATCCCACAGCAGCGCCCCCCCCGCCAGGGACCGGGCGTGCCCGGTCAGCGCTGGAGTTACACGCTCCCGCCGCCAGGGGGCAGCCGGCCGCTGACGAGCCGGTGCCTCGCTGTGCATGGGGGAAAAGGGTCTGTGGGTTCCATGTGTCCTGTGGGATGGGACCGAGCAATGAAACCCCCCATTGCCTATTGCTGGCAGCGCAAGGCCAGCCTGCAGGCCTGGGTGAAGCTAAGCCGGTGCATGGGGCCATGGGTTAATGAGCTATAAGAGATAAGGCCATCTCACCCCAATATGAGACAGCCACCCAGGCACATAGCCTGAAACTGCACCTTCCTGAGGGAGACAGAAAATGGAATACCGGTTTTCTTGTGTCGTGCTTAATTTTTCCAGATTACTGTATTCTGTTGTTTCAAGGAAATAAATACATGCTTTTAACTAAAAACACCAACACAAAAGAGTATTTAGAAGATATTATTTTTCTAAACCCTAAATTGATACACCAGAAAAAACATTAGAACAATATCCAGTATATGATTCACAGTTTTGATTTGCCTTTTTGTTTTTTTAGAGGGGGAAAAGTAAAAAATCCAGACAAGAAATGAAACTGCTTATGCAACAGAACAAGCACTAAATACTTCCCTAAAATTATGGCTCACATTCAATGTACTGCAACCTTGGACTGTACTGAAATTAACAGGAATTAGTCAATTGCTCTTATTGGAGAGTTAGTTTTATTTTATGGATAGTAAGGTCTGAGATGGTCCCACAGGTGTTGTAATAATCGCTACAAACTTACCCTAATTGCGAGCTCAACTGTGAGAAGAGAATGAAAGTTTATAAAATGTCACAATAAACTATAATCGTAAATGTTGATGAGAAAAGGTGCAAAAGCAAGACAGAAAGACTGAATTAGTCCAAACAAAAAGGCTCATTGGTGTAATTCAAAGACTGTGTTAAGATCATGCCTGGTAAATAAGAAGACTGTGGGACTAGGAATCAATGGACCAACTTTCTTGTGTCAGAAACGGGGCTTGATTGGTGGACAGAATAATGATGTGATGGACTATTCCAGCCATCATTCCCTTTTGGGATTCTTAAAAAGAGATTTTGGGGTGAAAGCTAGCCCCTGCAACTGTGGCTGAGGAAAGGCAAATGCTGGCTAACTGAAAGACGAGAGAAAGGGAAGGAACAAACATCATTATGATTCCCACTCTCATTGTCTCCTCTGACCTTCTTCATCCTAATACTAAGAGATGTCCTGTCCAGACTGGACCAGAGAGAGGGGAAGTCAAATGACACCACCATCAGCTTGGGCTAAATACCAAATACCACCTGGGATGTGAGACATCAGACTTTTCCATCTGCTTTTCCTTGCATTTTTCTGAACCAGTTTTATTAATGTATTTCAACAGCCATGAGGAAACAATACAGATAGTAGCATCTTTCCATCTGTATGTCTCGAAGTGTTTTGGAAAGATGAGTTAGTATCATTAACTAACACTTTAGTAGTAAATCTGATAGTAGAACTTTACTGTATCTCAACCCTTACTTTACTCTTCTCCTTAACCTCTCACTCTCATCTAACTCTTTCCTCTCACAAAAAAGCATGCTTTAATCTCTCCCATCTTTAAAAACAAAACAAACAAACAAAAATTGACCCCATTTCTCTCTCCAACTATCTTTCCCTTCATTTCTCCATTAATTGAACACACTGCTTGTAATTTCTGTCTAGAGTTAATTTTCTCCACTTCCATCCTAGGCCTAGCCCTCTGCAAATTGCTTCCACTCCTTGCATTCAAATGAAATCGCTCTCATCAAAAAGTCTCCAATAACTTCTTCTTAGCCAAATCTCAAAACCAGTACTCCATCCTCTTCCTCCTGTCAGTAACCTGTCAGTTACCATGCTCTTCTTCTTGAAATCTTGTCCTCCTTTGGTTTCTGTGACTGTCCTCTTCTGGTTCCCCTCCTACATCTCTAATCGCTCAAAGTGTCCTTTGGAGGAGCCTTCTCATCCCTCCTCCAGCTTGTGTAGGGGTTCCACAGGGCTCTGTCCTTGGTCCCCTTCTCTTCTCCCTCTCCACCTTATCTCTGAGTAATCTCATCCACAAACACAAATTAATCTACCAGCTATATGTGAGTCAACCACAGAACTTCCTCTCTACTCCAGAATTGTCTATTTCTGTCCAAACTAAAATCTCACCCTGTCTCCCTGACATCTCCTCCATGGATGTCTAGCCATCAGCTCAAGGTCAACAAGGTTAAAACAGAATTCTTAATCTTCCCCCAAAACCATCCTTGCTACCTCCATTCTCAATCATGGTGGGCAACTCTGCCATTCTGGTCACTCAGGGCCATAATCTGGGTGTCATTTTTGGCATAGATCTCTTTCTAAGTCTTCGCATCCAGGCTATGTCTAAGTCTTACTTATTCTTTCTGTGTAACATCTTTAAGACACCACTTTTTCTGTTCAACCCACAACTAAAACCCTCATCCAGGCTCTCATCATCTTGTTTCTCAGTTAATGCAACATCCTTTTCTCTGGCCTTAACAAATGCGATCTTGCCCCCCGATATCCATCCAGAACGCTGCTCCAAAAATCATTTTCCTAGCCCGTCGCTTTTGACCATCTTACCCCTCTCTTTGCATCCCTTGACTATTTGCATCCTCTTCTCTATCGTAACAAATATAAACTATTTGTCTTCACTTGCAAGGCCCTTAATGACCTATCCCCACCCTACCTATCATCTTTTGTTCAGCATAAAAAAATCAATTCCCACCTATGATTGGCCCATGATGTCTGCCTCCATTGTCTACTTGTTAAATTTTCCAACAAACACCTTTGTGCTTTCTTCCATGATGCCCCCCATGTTTGGGAGAAATTCCCCGAAAACATCCATGCAGCTAACTGATTATCCTCCTTCAAACCCCTCCTTAAAACTCTCCTTTACTGTAATGATTGCAAGACATTTGACAACAGTTAGGCATCTAGTGTGCTGAGAACTCTGCCTGTTACACAGACCAATACCGTGACATCGTTTTCTTGTATTCTCTCATCTGTCTGCACCCATCTGTTGTCTCTTGTTTTTGACTTAGATTATAAACTGTTTGGGCAGGAACTGTCTTTTTGTTCTGTGTTTGTACAGCACCTAGCACAACCTGGTCCATGGCTGGGGCTCCTAAGCACTATGGTAATAATACTAATAATATACCTATCATTACAAAATGAAATTAAATGTGTTTGCCTTTTGAAAGTTTCATGTTCACATATTTTGGCCTCTAGAATATTTGACTGATCTCCCCAGTCTTTTCATACTCATAGAGTTTAAAGTCAAAAGGGGCCACCAGATCATCTAATCAGACCTTCTGTACATCACAGGCTACCAACAACAGCCACCCACCCACATAGTATACCCAACAACCAGAATTAGTTCAAACTATTACAGCCCTCAGGAGACTCCACTATCGTGTACCAGAGACAGAGGCAGGAGAGACCAAAGTGCACCAATCCCGGAGGCCCCTGAAAAAAGGCAAGTGAGAACACATCCCCAGAGACACCGATTTTTGTAACAAAAGCTCCTTTAATCAAGTAATAATTGCCTCCTAACAGCAATATAGGGATATTTGTTAACCTAATCATAAACCTTGAGTCTGTCAAACTCAGAGGGTGGACTGGACAGTCATTCCTCTGGTGTTTTGCTGTCTGGGATTATAAAAAGGATAGCAAAACATAGGGTTATGATTATTAATTTTAATTATTTGTATTACAGTAGTGTCAAGATCAGGGCCCCATTGTGCTATGCTGAACAAACATAAAAGACAGTCCTCAAAGGGCTGACAAACTAATAGCATCATGTTTGGGACTGGACAGTTTATGGCAGGGGTTCCCAACCATGGGTACACATATCCTTAGTGATATGCAGAGGTCTTTTAGGGGGTACATCAATTCATCTAGGTATTTGCCTCGTTTTACAACAGGCTACATAAAAATCACTAGCGAAGTCAGTACAAACTAAAATGCCATATAGACAATAACTTATTTATACTGCTTTATATCCTATACAATGAAATGTAAGTACAATATTTATATTCCAATGGATTTACTTTACAATTATATGGCAAAAATGAAAAAGTAAGGATTTTTCAATAATAGAATGCTGTGACAATTTTGTATTTTTGTATCTGATTTTGTAAGCAAGTAGTTGTTAAGTGAGATGAAACTTGGGGTATGCAAGACAAATCAGACTCCTAGAAGGGGTACAGTAGTCTGGAAAGGTTGAGAGCCCTGGTTTAGGGGTTTGGTAATGGGACACAAAGGTTTTTATTTCTTTGTCGTTAATTTATATCCAGCTGGATCAGTATAAAACAGAAACATGATGTCATCTGGAGGCTGTTTGGTGACATGGAAAATGAGTTGGTGATCTCATTCCTCCATCTACTGGACTAAAGAAACAACCCCACATTTGCTACATTTCTTGGCAATTTCATTACAACCAAAGAATTGAATATTCACATCCAAAGTGGCCCCTCCTGTGCAAGGGACAGACATTTATGGGAATTTTACACACATGTTGGGGAGGAAGGGAGTACACACTGATGTTGATTTCTTGACATCTGTTTCAAAATTGCAACTTCTATCTGTGACATCAGTTACCGTGCAAGACAACTGACTGTAACAAGTTGGGTAAGAAAACAGGATGTTCCCTCAGCTGGGATGGCATCAGGCCTGAGCATTGCATGTGCTGTTATGCCGCATTCTGCAAGCATTGCATGTGCTCTGCGCAAACTCGAATTGATATATTTTGTTTCTTGATTGTGGTGGCAGAAGGGGAAGCGATAGGGGCTGGTCTGTATACAGATATGTTAGGAACATCCTGATTTACAATTCAGATTGTCCAGTGGGCTTGATTTTTCTCATGGCAATATTACAAGAATCCAGAGTAAATTACAACAGTCACCGGATAGAAAGGCCTGTTATCAATGCCGAGGGACCACTCCTCGACATCCAGCCAGCGCCTTGGCATGATGCTGGGGGCAAGGCGCTTGTTAGAGGTCCCTTCTTTTGGACAACATGAGAACATCTGAAAGCCGCATGGCCATCAAAGAGCCCATGGCACATGAGAAAGCAACTGCTAAGATGTTAGCTCTGGTGCCCGGGCTACATTCTGCTTTGGGTCATTTCATCCATTCCCGCACAAGTTCCCACTTGCTGGGCTGTGGCTCCACTCCCTTGTGCGCTGTCGGGGGCTGCGTTTCAGCGGGGGGCGAAGTGGCTGGTGCAGCCGAGGCGCCAGGCGTGGGCGGCAGCTGCCGGGGAGCAAAGGGACGGGCTGGGCTGGGAGCAGCGTGGAGTAAAGGGCAGGGCAGGGGCGCTGCGGGGCGGGGACTAGCCGGGCTGCGCTCCCGGCCGCCCGCCCGGCGCGCACTGCTGCGCTGCGCACACGGCTGCAGGAGGCAGGTAGGGCGCGCCCCGCTGCGGGCCCGGGGGGCGACGCTGGGGCGCTGCGGGGGGGCTCGGCGGCTCTCCCCGCGCCCGGGGCCCCTCTGCCTGCATCCTCCAAGGAGGGATGCTCCGTGCGCCCAGCCGCGCTCCTTCCCCCGCGCAGCCCGGGGGGCTGGGGGAGAGGCGGCCGCCCTCCAGATGTGGCCAGATGTGGGCCCCTTCTTTGCCCAGCATCGGGCCGGGCTTTTTCCAGCCCATCGCCCTGTGCACCCAGCGCGGGGGTGGCGCAGGGCGCCCAAAGCACAGCAGGGGGGTCCAGAGGGAGCTTTCCCGGGAGCAAACTCCAGCCCCGACCCCTGATCCCCGCCTGCTTTGGGCCGCCCGCCCGCAATGCGCCCCGGGGAGCTGGGAACGGATGATGGGCTCTGCCCCGCTTGCTCCCCGTGCCCGGGCGCTGCAGCGGGGTGTCTGCCCCCCAAGGCCCAGGGGAGGGTGTCTCGTCAGTCTGGGAGTGGAAGGCGCTAGGCACAGGTAAGGAGGAGGCAAGATGTGGCTCTCACCAAGTGTAGAGCCCCCAGAGATTAGGGGAGCAACCTCGCGGTGGGAAACAAGAGCCAACTCCTCTCTCTAGCTATTGGCACCAGCCAGAGACAAACTCGAGAGAGCAGAAGGGAAAGCTGGAGGGAGACGATTCTGCTTTCACAGCACAGCCTCCGAGGTGCCTGCCGAAAGGGACTCCTCTAGCAATAAGCCCAGGACGACACACCACTGCGGGTGTGTTTTAAGGTTTACATTGCTTTAATCGCCTTTTGTAACAGGGATTGGGTTTTTTTAAGTTTTTTAAAAAAACTTCTAGAAAATAAATGTCTGATGAGACAGTAGGAGGCAAATGCAAGAGTCATTCCCCCCCCAACCTTTACTGAAGCACACGAATTTAACACATGTGCCCAGGTTTATTACTGACTTCTGGAAGCATTATTATGGTGTGTAAAGGGCAGAGGAGACAGTTAAAGCCCTGGCTGAGTGGAACAGGGTTGAAGGAGACTCCATGTGCTCTGGGCTGTTTACAAGAGAAGTAAATTTAATGTACATTTTAAAAAAAATTAATCACTGTACGATTGCAGCATTTTGTTTCCTCTGCTGGTTAATGATACTGTGGTTTTGGAGGAAGTTGGCAGAAAATGCTGAGCCCAGGCGCATTTATTTAGCAGACATCTAGTGTCTGGGATGGTTAGTTCCGTGGGAGAGAGGCTGAAATTTTAAACATGAGAGCAATGTGCAGGACCTGCTATTTGAATCAAATTTGTGTAGAATTTCTCCCCCTTAAAGAAGTTGCTAATTAGTTGATATCTCAAATAAGTTTTGTGTGCTTTAATTTATTTACTTAGATTTAAAATATAAGGATGCCCATAAAAATATAGAAGCATAGAAATATGGGATTGGAAGGGACATGCATAGGCCATCTAAACCAGTCCCTTCACTGACGCAGGACCAAGTATTAGCACTTGATATCTGTTTTAATCATTCTGTCGGAAGCACCTGGCATTGGCCAGTGCTGGAAGACAGGATATTGGGCTAGATGACCATTGGTCTGACCCAGTATGGCCGTTCTTAAGTTCTTATCTAGACCATCTCTACTGGCCTCCTAGCAATTAGACTTACAGTTGCAAATAGTGGCAACCTAACACTTACAAATAATGAATTAGTCACACTCCAAAGCACCTTCCATCCACAGATTTGGTGTGTGTTTGTATAGAGAGATTTACCAAAGAAGAATTACTGCCATTTAGGGAAAAGGCATCTTACTCTCAATATGGCAATGCCAGGTGTGTCACCTCTGAATTGTCAAACCTGGAGGGTAGCTTTCTTAACCTACAATTTTGTTCATGCTCCCATCAGTTACAGAGGACTGAATCAGACTTGTGGTTAAATGTCTTGCAGCTTTTACAAAGCCACAAAAATAGACCTAACTGTTGTCTAGGTCAGTTTTTGGAAGGGGTTTTACTTCTGTAAAGCACAGTTAATTCCAAAATATAGTTTAGAAAATTGGCAAAGTTTCATGAGAGTACAGACCAAAGAGGATTTTTGCATTTCAGGAAGATAGAGGTTCAGAGGGGGAAAAGAGAAAGTAACAAGCAGAGAAGGTTTTAGGCAATGTGAAGTTATAGGGGAGAGGAGAATGGGACCAGGGTTTCCATTACCATGGCTTCCTCTGGCTGTTTGCTATCTTATTCCACTTTGTTTCTATTCTTCCTTTGTTTCAAAGGTGATGGGTAGCTCTGGCTATTTTAATTTTAGAGAGGGTGTGTCTGAAGGCACCACTGATCTTTAAAGAGATATTCTTTGCTGACTCCATTTCTTGGAGACAGTATTTAAAAATCTTCATTACTGCTCAGGATGATGCAAGTGACAGAAGCACGTGTCAGACAGTTCCTCAGATCCTGGGATTTGAACTATTGGAAAAGGCTAAGATGAATCCATGTGAGGAACTGAAAAGTCTTTTGTGACCTGGCACTTTTGTCCGGTATCTTAAAGTCTAGCTCAAGGCACTGTGGATTTACTGGGATTTTGGATTCCCTGCAACTTTGTCACAGAGGAACCTACGCCTGCATCCTGAATAGTTTTGCTAACCATTAAAGATACTGTAACTGCAGACTGTACATACTTAAGATAAGAAGAGAATTCAATTCTTAGGTGAACACTCTATGTCCGAGTGGACTGCTGTTCAAGGCTAGCCATAATAAGGGATTGGGGTTTTCCATGAGGTCATTTAGATTTATTCTTCCACCAGACTCCCAAGTTTTTTTGTATAGTTACTCTGGGGGACCATTTGTTTTCCTCTTTTGTCTACATTATATGTCAAAGCAGCAAGTTGAGGACAGTTCAATATTAAGATATAAAGCATTTGATTACAATTTTTACAAATTATGAATCATTTTAAGGGTAATAAAAAAGAATTTCTAAGCACAGGATATAAGAACCAAGTATGAGTAAAATATAAGATATAGAAAAATAAAAACTAGGAACAACAAACCAACCTATTTCAATAGGAAATAATACATCCAGGAAAACTCATAACTGCTTACTGCCCCTATCTAGAGATAACACCAAGCAATCTGTAGTTTCTCAAATCACTCTAAAACAATTCTCTGTTTATGTAAAAACCCCCTCTTAAGTATCTTTCCCTGGACCACTTGTAACTGGATCAAGAAGGAAGAGAAGTGTTGATATCTCCTCCTTGCACATACCCTTTTCAATCAATCAATGATGGTGACAAGTGGGGGTGTAGAAGACAAATGTATATCCCCATAGAAACCCCACTTTGTTCAGATTTACCTAGCTAGCTGGCATCTTGGAAAGAAAGTTCCCTTATGGGGAGTAGTCATGAAACTGGGCCCACCTCAGCTCCTTTCCTAGAGCCATAATTGGTTAGTCAAGCCCTTCTTATAGAAAATCCTTCTGATACCTACAGCGAGTTGTAGTTTGCCTTTGAGTGGAAAATTGGTTATTTGCATCTGAAACCTCAATGAAATCAAGTTAGATTATGAGATATACCTTTGGAAATATGCATTTCTTGAGTGTTACACAGCATATCCTAGGAAACAAACTAGAGTCATTTCACATCATTACTGTTAACAGGAACAAGGAAAACGATTAGTAATTTTTTGATAGGACAACAAACATTTCAGAAAAGGTTACATAGCATGAAAATGATATATGCCTGTGAAGAATTCAGCATACAACAGTATATTGTTAGGTACCTCATCCTGGAGATTAAAGATTTACTTCTATAGTAACACAGCCGGAAAGCTAAGAAGCTAGTTCTTACCCCTTCCCCCCACCCTCCCTGCTTATTATTCTCTGTAATTAAAGTGTGACCAACACCTTTTATACTGGAGAGGGGAATTTGAACTTTGACCTTAGGTCGGTGGCCTTTTGGGAAATGTAGTTTAGTATACTGGGTTACCATTTGTTTATAGACACTTATTTGCAATCTGTTACATCCAGGAGGGACGAGCAACCCCGAGCCTCCGAGCCCCTAGAGTGCCTAGGGTGGTGTCTGGGGAACCAACTGTGTGCACTGTAAATAAATAAGCACACAGACAGCTGAGAGTCCTTTGTACAAGGGGGGAACCCTAAAGGCCAGGCGGACCCGGTCAAGTGGCACACTACAAGACTAAAGTGCAGAGCACCACAGTAGTTTCAAGTTAGCCATGAAAGGAGGGGGGACAGAACTACAACCTGTAAGGCACAGAGGCCAGCTGGTTAGTGGAGATAATCTCCGGTTTGGGAGATGTAAGTCTTTTAGTAAATGAAGTTTATTATCCTCTGGGTGAAACATTTTGGCCTCCTCTTCTAGATGTCTGCTGGCTCTCTTTAAAGAGGTCATAAACCCAGAATTCAACCAGGACTAAAAATATGGTAAAAAACCTGCCCAGGAGCAAATCTCAGCCACTGCAAAATAAATTACATCCCCCTTCCCTGCTGGAAGCACTGCACCAGCGCAGCCCAGGGTGTATTCAATCGATGTTTTGAACTGGGTCACACTATCAATTAAAAAGGCTTCTAAATCTTTATAGATCACATTAAGATCCCATAGGAAAATCGGAAACAGAAAATCAAATGCACACAAGGTAGCAGAACAACTTTGTGCAGGCCCAGAAGGGAAGATGAAATGGTGACATGGCAAGTTTGCTGAGCTATCGCCATTTTAGTTTAAATGAGTGATGTTTACAAATTTGTATGAACCACTGTGTAATTGTCATAAAGCACTCAGGGCCTTATTCTTTGTAGCCCTACACGTTGTGACATTTACACCAGGGTAAAAGGTGTAAGCCAGTACCAAACCATTTTACTAGCATTTTACATCCAGTGTACTCTGGTTTAAATGATGACACCAGATACAAGGCAATGGAGAAACAGATCCTCAAAATCTAGGATGGACACTATAAAAAAAATCAGCCAACCTCCACCAGTGCATTAGGTGGTAATGTCAGCCTCCCACTGTTGTGTAGCGAATCACTTCAGTCTGCCTATCAGCCCTGTTATGTGCACTAGCTGAGAGCAGAGAACTGGCCCAAATTAGCCCTCTAGGTTTGAAGAGTGAGAAGTCTCGTACCCATCTCGGAACCCTGTCCCTTTGCTCTGTTCAGGGTGAAGATGAGCTGTGAAGAGATCCGCGTGTTTGCAGTAGTCTTTGGGAAAGATTTTGACCTATATTTTGCAGGTAATACTTGTCTTTTATATCTGGATGGGGTGTGCATTTTAGGGTTTCTGTGCAGCGGATCAAAACTTGCCAGGCAATTATATCCACTGCTTGGGTTGACCTATGTACTTCTGTAGCCTTCCACTTTGCCACGCTTATACCCATGCACACAGCTAGGGGAATGAAAGCGTCTGCCGATGTCTGCTAGGCTTTCTGCTTGGGCAGGGTTCTGGGTCTCTGAGCCAGCCTTCCCAGTGTGCTCTTTAAGCTAATGGAGCCAAGCCTATTTCTGAAGATACAACTGAATACACTAAGGGTTTGTCTTCACATACGGGGCACGGCTGTGCCAGCGCGGCTGCACCGCTGTAGCATTGAGAAGACACTTTAGAGAAGAACTTCTCCCATGGGCATAGTTAATCCACGTTCCTGAGAGGGAGCAGCTGTGTCAACATGAGCTCTCCCATCACATAGCACTGTCTACATGGAGGATCAAGTCGGCATGTCGTCGTCACACAGGGTGTTTTCACACCTGAGTGCTGTACTTATTTTGATATGTCTCTACGGCACACCCAGCCTGAGACTTTTATAATTTCAGCTATTAAAATGCTGAATTAGTTTAAAATCACTGTTATTCTGATTCCTCAAAAGCATCAATCTGGAGCATTGCAGCTCCGTACTTCAGGTGGTGGGACGCTTGCTGCTTATGACATCTCCAGAGAAAGGCTCATTGGAAGGGGTGATGGTTGTGGTGGAAAGTTGGGTTTACCAATTTATGCTGGGGAATGAAACTGGTTAGAAAATGATCTGTTGTTTGTACATAGGCTAACAGTTTTTTCTCTTCTCCCCTTCCATCGCTCGCTTGGGAACACAGATGATGAAGGTAAAGCTGAAATTTACTTGACATTTATGACTCTGGCCATATATTTCGCTAGCACTGAGCAGCTTGCCATTCCCAACACTATTGCCTAATCCGCCCCACATGATGGTCATCCATGTTTGGTGGTGACCTTAATACCCAAATGTATGGTGGGCATGGGAAAAACTCCCCCCATACTGAGTTCATTTAGTGAGTCCAAACAAAAGATGTTCTGCAGCTGGAACTGCTCACCTGGCACACAAGTTTTGAGGTTTTGGTTTTGAGGATTGGGGAAAGGTCACCCACAGGGTAATCCACTCACTGTCCTTACCTGAGTTCAGCTTTCTCTTTTGGAGTACTCAAGGAAGATAAGGCTATTGCGGAGAAACTAAATGAATTCTTTGCAGCCGTCTTCACGGCTGAGGGAGATTCCCAAACCTAAGCCGTTCTTATTAGGTGACAAATTCGAGGAACTGTCCCAGACTGGTGTCCTTAGAGGAGGTTTTGGGATAAATTAAACAGTAATAAGTCACAGGACCAGATGGTATCCACCCAAGAGTTCCAAAGGAACACAAATGTAAAATTGCAGAACTATAAACAGTGGCATGTAACCTAGCTTTTAATTCAGCATCTATACCAGATGACTAGAGGATAGCTAATGTGATACCAATTTTTAAAAAAGGCTCCAGAGGTAATCTCGGCAATTACAAGCTGGTAAGCCTAACTTCAGCACCAGACAAACGAGTTGAAACTATAGGAAAGAACAGAATTATCAGACACATAGGTGAATACAATTTGTTGGGGGAAGAGTCAACATGGTTTTTGTAAAGGGAAATCATGCCTCCACAATCTACTAAAATTCTTTGAGGGGCTCAACAAATATGTGAACAAGGGTGACCCAGTGGATATAGTGTATTTAGATTTTCAGAAAGCCGTTGACCAGGTCCCTCATCATAGGCTCTTAATCAAAGTAAACGGTCATGAGATAAGAGGGAAGATCCTCTCCTGGATGAGTTAAAAGATAGGAAACAAAAGGTAGGAATAAATGGGCAGTTTTCAGAATGGAGAGAGGTAAATATTGATGTCCCCGAGGGGTTTGTTCAACCTATTCATAAATTATCTGGAAAAAGGGGTGTAAACAGTGAGGTGGCAAAATTTGCAGATGATACAAAAACTACTTGAGAGTTAAATCCAGAGCAGACTGCAAAGTTACAAAGGGATCTCAAAAATGGTGACTGGGCAACAAAATGGCAGTTGAAGTTCAGTGTTGATAAATGCAAATTAATGCACATTGGAAAACATAATCCCAACAATACATATAAAATGAGGGGATCTAACTTAACTGTTAGCACTCAAGAAAGAGATCTTGGAGTCATTGTGGATACTTCTCTGAAAACATCCACTCAATGTGCAGTGACAGTCAAAAAAAGCTAACAATGTTTGAAATCATTAGGATAGGGATCGATAAGGCAAACTATCATATTGCCTCTTTATAAATCTATGGTAGCTTGTATCTTGAATACTGCATGCAGATATAGTCATTCCATCTCAAAAAAGATATATTGGAATTGAAAAAGATACAGAAAAGGGTAATTAAAATGCTTAGGGGTATGGAAAAGCTTTCATGTGAGAGATTAAAAAACCTGGGACTTTTTAGCTTGGAAAAGAGACGACAAAGGGGGGGATATGATAGTGGTCGATAAGATCTTGACTGGTGTGGAAAAAGGATATGTTCATCTGCTTGTTTCTGGGAAGAGTGGAGTTAGTTGTGACTGTCTGTCTAATGTATGTATTAAAAGGTCTGGAGTGTGACTACTGGAAGAAGGACCGCTCCCTAGGGCACCAGATCATTCGAAACAGAACTAGTGACGTACTTATGTTACGTCCAGAACCAAAGAACGATGCGACGCCTGTATTTGAGCATATGGCAGATGAAGAGATGAAACCTGGTATGATATTTCTGGCTCCTACCCATCCTCTAACTAGTACCTCACCTCTTCATTCCAGGTGTGCTTTTGCCTCATATACTCCTGGGATTACCTCAGCTAGACATGAGTCTACGGGGTGGGCCAAAGATTTAAAACTTTGGCAACAGTTTCTAGTAATTGTAGTTTGTCCTGAATGACAGCTAAGAATAGAGCTGTGATCAGATAAAGGATATTAATCCCCTCCAAAAAAGATGTTGCACATTTTGTGTGTCAGCCACGAGTACCATTTCACTTCACAGTAGAAGCCAAAGATCAGAAGTTCTAGCTGTGAGCAGACAGAAGACCAGGGAATTCCTGCCCAAAACTTTGTCCTGTACCCCACACAGGCAAGAGGCACGTGATTCTATAATATGTAACAAAACCCAGTGGCTAGGAAGGTGCTGCAAAGATTTCTAAAGCCACCAAGCTGCTGGACCCTCTATCACAAGCAAAGTTCTTAATCCCCACTTTGTAATAAGTGTCAGTGAGAAGCACCATTTTTTATTGAACAAGCAAGGCAATGAGTCTGGCGCTAAGAACAGTTCCTCTCTACATGGCCAATATGCCCCCACATTTTTCAGTTATTCACTCAGGGCCAGATTTTCAGATCCTATTTACACCCAACATGAGAAGGAAATGCAACCCTCAACTCATGCACGTGCCCAAAGGATTTGCACACTGACATCGCACCTTCTAGCCCTTAACTGCTTGGCCCACAGGGTAACAGAAGTCCCATTGAATTTCTGTCATCAGCAGCCACAGGGCAGTATATAAAACAAATCCCAGCTCCAGGCAGTTGTTAGGAGGGTCATGGACAAGTGGGCGGTAATATTCCTGGATAATAAAACCGTTGGGACCTCTTTATGTCTGTTTTTAAACAGCAGTTTGCAAACTCTTTCTACACAGGCTCCTAACAGTAAGTACTTTGTGTTTAGGATGCGGTGTGCACTTCACCCTCCACTATTACAAAGACTACACATTTGAGGAAGGGTTACCAGTAGCGTTCAGCGTTCTGGTAGAAAACAAGACTTACAGTATGTATTGCACAAATGACGGTGGGGAGAAGATTATTCGATTTAGGGTAAGTAACAGTCTGTTTCCAGCATTTGTCTTAACTCAACTTGTACATCAGGAACCAATAATAAGAAAAATTCAAACATGTTAGAACATGATAGACAGTTCTTGCGGCAAAGATGTGAAAACCACAGACAAATTTTAAGTATTTGCGCTGTTGGTTAATTTGCATAGTTCCTCCATTTCAGGAAGAAGAAGTTCCCACAGAAATTCTGGGCAACGCCAGTGACATCATCTTCATCCAAAAGTCGTTTTCACCGACAAACACAAAAGCATTCAAGTTTGAATCTTCACTAATGAAAGGATACTTCTTGGCCTTTAAGGAAGAAAACAACTTAAGGAAACTGATTTTAAAGCAATGCAAAAATGGAGATCAAGTAGATGAATTCACAAAGATAATTCTCCAAAATAAACTGATTTGATAATGTATCACACAAGCAATTTCTTGGTCATTTTTATACAACTTTTATCTCTTAAGTGGTCAAACTCTCTCTGTGTTAAAACGTGCAACCCTACAATGTAACCAAACACCACCCTTCTTGCACTGAGTAAAGTTCCTCAGAATCTGTGCCGAGTTTACTGGCTCAGGGAGTGACATTTTTGAATTCTTATCTTCAGCAGAGAGAGAGCAGATCTAGAAACTAACGCAATTGGTGGAGATGGATCTTAAGACTTCTATGATCATAGAAATGAATATCTGTTGCTAGTTACAACAGGGCTTCTGTGGTAACGTTACTATTTACCTTCTCCAAAAAAAAACCCGTCTTTGTATACAATTGTCATTGCCAACTTTTTGAATTAAGTATTACATGTTGAATTAAAGTGAGCCTTTTGATTTTTTTTTTTGTATGAAGTGTCCATTTGTGTCTCCCTCTAGCACAATGTTTAAAACTGAAGTCAATTTTGCTGACTCCCAGGAGGCAGCCTCACTGCGTATCCATCTACGTCAGAGCCAGATGTGTCTGGGACAGACCAACTCTGCTTTGTGCTAGGGGCTGACCACCTAGCTAAAGGGGGAGAAATGGTATTTAAAAAGAGGATGTTATCAGAGGCTGCATTACAGCGCAAGTTGGGCTGTGATTTCCCAGCTCACGTGCCTGTACTTGCACTAGCGAGATGAGCGTTAGCACAAGGACAAATAGTAATGTCACTGCAGCAGCAGCATGCCTTCACTACCCTGAGCACAAACACTTCTGGAATCTGCAGGGACGTACTCAGACCCACTGAGCCATGCTACCCTAGCTACTCCATTTGTACTCATGCTAGCTCTCCTCAAGCTACTTAGCTCACCATGTACACGGAGCCTGAAAAGGTGGGCCTTGCCCATCACCATGTCAGCAGAGCTGGCTGGATAGAAAGACGGCAGGAAGGACTCTGTCTAGTATAAATGCTGTCCCAACCTCAGACTCCTGGAAGGGAGGAGGTCAGATTAGGGGAGGATGCATCTCAGGACTTTTATTTTACAGAGAACTGTAGCTCCCTACTGCTTTAGAAGAGCACTGACTTAAGAAACTTCTTTCCTAAACCTGTATTCCTTGCTTTGCTGTTACATTGTCCCCAAAGGGGTTAGATTAGAATGCAGAGAGTCCACAGCTGGAGAGGACCTGCGGGGAGGGTGTGAAAACAAGTGGGAGGGCTGAGACATAGATGCCGTGCCTAGGCAGCTGGACTGCAGAGTGTCATCTCCTTAGGAAGGAGCTAGACAAGAGGTCTGTAGTTGGTATATGCCTTGCAGCCAAAGAGCTTGAAACGGATTAGACTCAGCCCAGACCCAGTTGGCTTGGGAGCATAGCTATGAAAAGGGAGACAGGGCTAGGCTGCAACACCACCTCCACTACTTGGTGACTACAACCATGTTATAAAAGCCTAGAAATTTGAATCTAAGAGAGGGAAGGGGGAGGTTGCCCCCCTCCAACACTGCAAACCTCAGGCAGGCATGGAATTTGTCTGACTGGAGTTGTCCCCCCCCCCAAAATACAGAAATCAAACTATACCTGGCCAGGGGGGAAGTGAGTGTGAATCAATTCAGAGAAGGCTCTCACACTACCTTTCACCCCTGCCTCAAGAGCTCAGTTGGGGCCCACTGGCACAGCTTCAGTGGTTCAACAAATACATAGGCCTGGCATCTGACATTCCTAATCCCCAGGTCCACCCACTCCTCACTACTTTAACCCAAGACCTGTCCTACCTCCACCTGGAACATTGCTGGCCATAATTAACAAAACATGGGTTTAAAAAGTAAGTTCACTCTTATCTCACACAAAAAGTAGTCATGTGAACTCAAACGTTTATGATGTGGATAGTTGACAAAGATCCCATAAATGACCGCAGATGACTCATTTCTAGGTCTTCTGCATCCTCGGGTCTGAGCAGGAAATGATTCTATAGGCAGGCAGCCAGCTCCAGTCACTCTCCTTCTGACAAGTTCACCCCTCTCTTAACTCTTGCAAAGATGATGTGAAAAGGGAGGCTGTTTTACATGGTTTCTCATTTGAGAGACTGACAATACCCTAAGATGCTGAATAGATTCGAAACAAATGAGACCTTGAGTGTAAATGTTAATAGTCATGAAACTAATTAAAATTTTAAAACCAGCTTGGGTAACATGAATTAACTTAATATTTCCATTTACTAGTTAGTGACTGACAGTAAAAATAAATTGAGCCAATTTTCTGGCTTGAAAAATCCCAAATAAGTGCCCCCTGCCTTATATTAACCTTGGGTTTGGAAACCTCTACACAGCCACAACGAGCATGTAAGAGGAGATCACTTTCTCCTATTTATTAACAAACAAATAAGTATGATTTTGCAGAAAGTTTGAAATCCACGTAAGGAGTCAGAACATGGTCCCTCTTCACACAGATTGAGTTACCACTTTAAAATAAAAAAAAAAGTCAGACAAGAAATCAGAGGGAAGTGTTAGCAGAGGATTAGCCATCTCAAAACCATTTACAGGTTATTAAGAACAGTGTGACACGTTAAAATTACATTATGACAGGACACCGTGGTCCTTAAATGAACACCACAAATATGTAATGGCATATTACCTCCAAATGACCCCGAGTGTAGCAAAGAACCACGCATGAAACCCCGCTCCTCCCACTTCTGAATGATACTGGGCATCTGTTTCCATTGTCAAAACATTTTGTCAAAGGTTTTGGAAAATATTTTCCTTTCCATCAAATGCTTTGCTTTCAAGAGGCTTTTTAAAGCAAGACCATCTTTATTTTTTGTTATAACAGGCTTTGCTGGCTTTCTGAAAGCAGAAATATTTTTCCCGGAAACTCCGCCAGAAGCACCAGTTGGAGGTTACCCTCTAACCAGAGTGCAGCCATCAGTGGCCCAATAAATATGCACTTATGTATTATGGAAGAGCAATATTATACAAGCTACAATTATAATAAATTCTGAATAGATTTATTCCCGTTTAAATACAGACGAGAATTTAAACAGGATTATTAAACAAACAGACACAAATGTAACTACAAATATGGGAAAATTTTGTTGCTCAGGGTATACCACTGATAATTCCTGGCACCAGAAAGTCGATGATGTAGCCACTTAAATAACACGCAGAATAATGTCAAGGTTAACTTTTAAAAAAACTTTATAAAAACTTATAAACTATTTAAATAATATATATTTATAAATGTTATAAATTTAAATATGTATAAATATATAATATATATTTATAATATAAATATAAATTTAAATTTAAAAATGTTATAAATTTAAAAACTTTTATAAAATGTATAAAATTTTCAAAAGAGGAAAGAATTTTGGAATGAAACCAAAGATTTAACCAAGAAGCAGATAGCAATGAATCGTTTGAGGCTTGAATTAAACACTGTGCCCTGTGGAATCACATAGGAAGCACTCAGACAAAAAGGGTGGGAAGGCTGCATTTTCTCCATTATAGACAATGCTGCTGGCAGAAATAAACGATTTCCATCTGAACTGTTAAATCCACAGGCAGCTTGTGGTTCCTGTAAATTACGATGCACTGAAACACTTTCCTTCTGGGTGTAGAATGCTTTATAAACAGAAGCCAGGTCTCCATAGCAACATTTAGCACTTATTCAGCACTGGATCTATTCAAAGCATTGCACAAGCACTGTCATCTTGTTTTAAAAATAATCGCTTTTTCAAGACAAACGGTGGTGAGAATATTTTAACTGTTTATAGCGGGTAAAAATGATTTTCAGAATCACACACAACTTTTGTAAATTCTTTATTGTATGGATTAACAAAAAGTTTTCCCTTTTCCACGCTGATGCTCAGGGCCCACTCAGAACATGGTATGAGGCACCTTGCGTACAATTCACTAATTGTAATATGGAGAACAGAGGTCGAACCTTCCCTACAGCCAAATTAATTTCCCATTTTGTAACACGAAATAGTAATTACACTGCACAATCTGAACAATGCTGCCATTGGAAGGGAAAATGGTTTCAGCCATCCATGACTGTTTCTGATATAATTACTACTAATTCATTTCCAATTACATGGCAGCTTCATTGGCTCACTGTTGTCTGAATCCAGTTCACTTCAATCTAACTCTTCTTTTCTGGCAGAGCCCCACTTGACCCATGGTTTGCTACTGATATTGGCTTTTGCAATAAGGAGCCAGCTCAAATTGTGGCAGATACAGATTTCTAGGTGATTCAGTGCAAGGATTTCTATCTATGCACTGTGGACTCTGAATGATTTAGTAACAATATGATGAAGCAGAGGCAGCAGTGAACAATCATGTTTGCCAGCAGTTCGGTTGCATCTCAGAGGCTCCACAGCATAGCCACAGCCTTGCAGATACCCACATCATGATAGTTGAAGTAGCAGAGGCCTGCGAAGGTCACAGCTGAGAGTACATACAGACCTGTGTTGGCCAGTTTAACAGACGTCTCCCCATGGACATAATCAGTTATAACCTGCCCAAGACCCCTACAAAGAAAGAAAGAAAGAAACATGCTAAAAAGAGAGCAGAGCAATTCCCCGTCAAATCTGCCTGGGCATAATTTATGGGGGGCCTCTCCTGCAATGAACGGCCTTGTAATACTCACATTTCTCAGTCTACACTCCATTTGTATAAATTAAGTCAAATGCCTCTATAAACCAGCAGCTTTTTCTCTGGAGATAAAGACTCACTTCCTACTTAGCAGGCAGCTATGAGCAGCCAGAGAAAATATGTGCTGAATGGTGGTTTCTGAGCCAAAAAAAACTTGGCTATTAACCTTTTTAGCAGTATCTACAAAACAAGCTGCTAAGAGCTGTTCCTTAAAGAAGTAAATTTCACACCCGGAGGAAAGGACAGTAAGAGGAGATGTTCTACTGGAGAAACAAAAATCAGAGGATCAGGAAAATGCTAGATCCCAGTCTCCTCTCCCGATGTATAAAGGACATGAACTGGGACACACAAAAGGAGCCTGGTCTCTCAGTAGGTTGGAAAACATGAGATCAAGACGTTAGCAAACCCTAGAATTCTCCTGAATGTCTGAATGGCATCTATGGCATCTATGGCAGTCAATGCTTTGTTCCATATTTGCTGTCCCTTGTCCTCCTGTTATAGGCTCTTATTACTGATTTGGCGCATTTAAAGTCTCAGCAACATTAGCCTTCTGCACTGATAGGCGTCACCTTGTAAAAAGTAAGACTAGATTTCAGAGAAACTTTGAGAAGTCTTTGCTGATTCCCATGACTTGTCTCCACACAGTAAGGAGACTGAGAAATCACTCCAATGCAGACTAAGGAACAGTAACAATCCTAATGACGTAGCAGGATTCACTGAACTAAAGCAGTTGCCACTAGGAGGGGAAAACAAAACAAAACAAAACAAAAGGCTGCTTTACCCAGATGGGCATTTTGGTAGCCAAAAATAAGACAGGCAGGAGGTAATAAGAGGAGGGCTTTAATCCACACAGAAGAGAAGGAGAGAAAGTCAGGAGGCTACAATCCACAGAAAAGCTGAGGACGTACAAGAGGCTAACAACTCTCAGACAGCTAGAGCTATGTACACAGATAGTGGAAAGTGCCAAGTGAGAGAAAAGGAGAAAAACGAGTGAAAAAAGTCTGCAAATTCTGGAGTTTCAGATGAGCCATTAGTATTGGTTGTCTGGTTTGACACTGGAATTATACTAGCCTAAAGAACCTTCCCCTTTTAAATTGTCCTAGCAGCAAAGATGCACTTCGGGTCCAAAGCAAAAACTGCAAATGTAATAAAATCCTAGGTCCACAGCAGGGAATAAGGAGAACACAAAAGTTGAACCTCCACTTCGCCTGCTCACAGGGGTGCAAAAGAGTCTTGTGCATTTCTAATGTGGGTGCGGGGACAAAGGATGTCAGCGCTGGACCACATTCCTGGGGGGCGTGAGTTGGGGCCAGGCTTTGGACACAAACTGTCCTCCGCAGGACCCCTGACTTGGGCTAAAAAGGCCATGTACTGCACAAGCAATAATCATGTGCAAACCACAGCAATTTCCTTGCCTTGGCGGTAGGGAGGGTAATGGGATTAATGTCCCCCCTTTCTATTCCTCCCCTCACGAACTGGACAAAGACGGTGCCAAGAAGTGCTTTCTCAGACACCATGCCTGTTAGAGAAAGCTCAGGATATCTTTCCCTTGTTCTTCCCTTGCAGTGGGTTCATTAAGGAGATTTATGGTCATCCCTGCTGTCAAGACAGCCAAATTCACAGCAAAAATGCATATGCCACGCAGGTTAAGTGATAAATAACCAACAGGAGTGGGTATAATTATATGCCTTCCAAGGCCATTAATATTCATTTTATAACCATTTATATCACCACATAGGGATTTTATGGGGCATTGTAGATAAAAAGTTGTCAAGTAGTGAACTCAGGGCTCACTTTGTTGGTCGCGAGGCAAAGGAAACGAGTGGACTAGACGCTGTAACCGAATAAACGCTCCTTATCGCTCCACCCCTGCAACATCGACTTTTGGCCACCTCAGAAGAAACATGACAGGAGTAACAGAGGGATGACATAACTGAAAACAGCACAGCAAGCCAGCTGTTCTTAGCCAGCTTAGTAACTGAGGGTTTAGCTCCCCTACAGATGTGTTAACAGCTTGAGCCCTGCAACCCTTGCTTTGGGAGTGGAGGAGTCTCTTATTATAAGAGAAACATTTTCAAACTATGCCACACCATGTGCAGGAGGAGGGTTTCATTTTGCGGCCTTACCCCAGGGGAATTAATCACAGAAAAGCCACGACAAACAATGACGCAAGAGATGAACAAAAACAAACAAGTTGGCACCTGTTTTTTGCTGGGGAAAGTCCCTAATTGTCTACACAAAAAAGGGGTTTTTAATTGTGGACATCCAGTTTAGAATTTACTACAAGTCACCACAAGATAGTCATGGAAAGAAATGTTAGCATTTGTATCTATTTTTACCCACCAGAAAACTAAGACAGTACAACACAGGATCCATGCAACATCATATATAGTGTCCCCTAAAAACAGAACCTCCAATGTGAGAGTGCAAGGCGTACATACACAGGACGCAGAAACCTCTGCAGAAAAAGTCTAATTCTGGCTTCATTACAAGACTTTCCATGGCTCTGACAATTGTATTTACTGAAAAAATTCCAAGAGTGATGTTTCAGAAGACTAAACAGGCAGGCGCCAGATTTTGCAGCTGCAGTGGGAGATCCTGCCAGTCAGCAAGGCACAGGGGCATGGCACAGCTTCCAAGGGGCAACACTGCCCCAACAGGAAGAAGAGAACTGAGGAAATTCCAGCCATCCTATGGGGAAGATGATTAAACAACTACAGCCAATGAGTCGCAATCAGCAAACAGGTATTTCACATGATCAAGCAAGAAAAACCTCCTAACTGTAGTACCTCAGCTTTATAACTTCAGTATCTGTGATCAATAAGCCCTTAACCATCCAAAATCTTCTCCTGGATGAGCTGCCAAGTCTGGTCTACATCAGAGAAATGAGGCAGACCAGCACCGCAGTTTCAGTGTCATCTTCCCTTGTTTCTCTGCTCCATTCCCCGTCATACTCTCTTCGAAAAACAGCATGAGGAAGGATAACTCTGGAGGTGAAGCAGCCAATCTACCTCCCTCCTAGCTAAAAAGTAAGGGAAGCTCTCTTGAGCTAAAGTCCTTTGACTCAAGTGTCCACTTAATATACAAGAAGAGAGACTATACTAACATGAGCATCCTACTCATCTACAAGCCACCAGACAGAAAAATCTTCCCAGAGGAGCCGAGAAAAATGCTGCCTAGCCTGGTGATGAAAGTCAGAAGACTCATCATCATGAGAGATTTCAACATTTCTATGGATGATCATGTCACTAAGACTATCACCCAATGCCTCGTGTTCAAACTTTCCATCTTAGGTAATCCCTGGAGGCAAGCACACAGAGCCACACCATGGAATGAGTAGGACACACACACTGCCATGGTCTGACCTCCACTTGGGGAAAAAAGCTTTCTGTCACAAGGCAAGTAGAAACCACTAACGAACTCCAGGCCTGAAAATTTTTGGGATCCTCTTATATTCTAAAATTTAGAAAACTCTACCCAACCTAGAAACCAAATAACATAAGAATTAGCAAGTCTCACCAGCCATTCCTTGCTACTGCTATAAAATGCTCCAGCATGAAAGCCATCTCTCCAGCCCCATTGTCCACATTCAAAACACCATGACACTCACACAACCTGCAACTCCAAGGGTGGAAGGTAAGAAAACGAACACTGGTGGTGGAACATGCAGCCTCAAAAAGGAAGACAAAAGGAATGTCTACAAATCTATGGCACTGCTGTAAAGGAGGCAAAGAACCCACCTCTCCTTTAGAGCACAGGAAGCAAAGCCATCCCGTAGAAAATTTTCCCATATCATAAACCCAGATTGCTTCTCCCAAGCACAGAACCTCTTGATGCTGGGAATTATCTTATTTCACAGAGAAGATCAACCCCATCCAGGAAGACCTCCAGGGCAACCAGCAAGGTCAAGAGCAGGACGAGGTATGCACCCCCTTCTTCCAAGATTTCAGCCCACTCACACAGATCATCATGGAAGCACTGACTCAGGTCACCACCCCCCTTGTGGCTCCAACTCCTGTCCTTCCTAGATAGGAAAAGATATAGAAACATCTGACATCCCTACTATCAGATTGTCAACGCCTCTTTTGATTAGGGAAATCTGCCATGCACCCTACCCATCCATGCAACATGCGAACGAATGCTAACATAAATCACTGCTTGACATGAAAGACTTTGCAATGTCTGAGACCCCTTTTCCTAAGCAAATTAATCTAGCAGCTAGTCTCTCCTGTCACATGCCAGTATCCTTGATCCCTCTTAATCAGGACCTGATAAAGAGACAGGACTTTTAGTTCTGGTCGATTACCTCCTCCTGGCTATGGACAAGGTAAGTACATCCATAATCTTGAGGAACCTGTCTCTGGTATCTAATACCTGCTCATCACCAAAGATTCCTGTCCCACTTCCAAAGAGCTGTAATGGGAACACACACTCCTAGGACAACTCAGATTCCTCCTCTCAGACCAAACCCCCAGACAATTATTATGGGCAACTGTTCCTCTACCTAAAAAAACCCTCACCTGTACAGTTCCACAGGGCTCTCTCTTCTCCCCACTCCTTTATCAATATCTATAAGAAGTTATTAGAAGAGTTGGTGAGACAACTCAAGCTGAAGAATCAACAGTACAGAAATAACCATCTCTACATCTGTTTTATGTCAAATGCAAACAGTATCTCCCAGCTTACTCAATACTTGACTAAAATCAGCACCTAAATGAAGAGCAGCTGGCTAAATGTGAACCCAAGTGAGACTGAGGTGATACTGGTAGGAAGAGGGAAGTGAAGTACTTGCCTCCACTAGAATACTCCCCCACTACTGAAGGCACCTGTCTTCAGATTGTCTTAGGATACTTTGGGGCTCCTCATTGCTATTGGATGACCATATAATGATGGCAGAAAATGTCCAGTTCCATCTATGAGACAAGGTGGGTGAGGTAATATCTTTTATCGGACCAACTTGTGTTGGTGAGAGAGACAAGCTTTTGAGCCTCTCAGACCTGTAGAAGAGCTTTGTGGTAAGGTTTTGAGTGTCACAGCTACCTATGCAGTTTGAAAGCTTGAATCTCTCACCAACACAAGTTGGTCCAATAATAAATATTATGTCACCCATCTAGTCTCTCTAATACCCTGAGACCCACACAGCTACAACAATACTGCATTCAACAAGTCCATCTGTGGCTGATTGTAACAGTGGTTTTCAAGCTGTGGTTTGCAGACCTCTGATGGTCCACAGACCATGTCTACGATTTCCAAAGGGTTACTGATCTCCATTTGAAATTGTTTAGGGGCCAGCAAACAAAAAAAGGTTGAAAACCACTCGATTAGAAGTCAGCGCTCCTTCCTGCTAAACAAAGACTTGGCTGCAGCAAGTCACCCATTCGTGATCTCCAGGATGGATTACTGCAACTCAAATCCAGAAATGAAGTCAAAGACCTTGATAGCATTTCACCTGCTACAAAAGAGCTTGTCAGTAGAACTATTCAGGTCTCTGATGGTATCATCCCAGTGCTCTGCTCTCTGCAGTAGCTCCTCACTGAAAACAGATTCCAGTTCAAAATCTGTCCTGACAGTCCGAGCCTTCCATTGGCCTTACTCTAGCTATCTACGAGATCCTCCCTCCCTGCCAGGGACAGCTACATATCTCTGGAACAATTAAATTGCCTGCAGTCAGGAGAGGCTTGTGAATGGAGAAAACAGAACTTTCTCAGAAACTTGACCCAGAACTTTTAAACAGACAGCGACCACAAGAGTCAGCACAATTAGAATCAAATGCCAAACAATTTCCTTGATTTAACTTCCCCTCAGTGAGTCATGCACTCGCACATTCGACTAGAAATCTGATCAAGTGGTAAAATCATTTGCCCTACAGGCTGAAAAGGAAGTATTTCTATTTTAGAAATACTTGGAAAGTGGTCAGTTACTAGAACAATGGGGGTTTTTACTTAGAAAGGTAACAGATAAACACACCTCCAAGATGCCATTTCCTCTGGGCAGAAACCTTACAGCCACAGGAAGTGAAAAACACTGTCCCAACTGAAACTGCAAAAGGAATTTAGGGAGGAAAAATGGAGTTGCCAAAAGGATATCTAGTCAGGATCCAGGACTAACATCCTGACTCTCACAAAAATGCCAGTGGATCCTTAAACAAGCATACAAAAAAACCCAGTCCTGATTACAATCTCATCCAAAACATGGCAGCTCCAGTAATAAAGTGCTTCCTAATGTTATGCGGCAGCTCCAGTAATACAGTGCTTCCTAATGTTATGCTGCAGCCCAGACTATGTAACGGCTCTGAGGAAAAAGAGCCGCCAATAAAATCCTGAGCTTCTGTAGGAGGTCTTATTTAAGAAGAGATCTGTCCTGCTGCTGCATTCAGATCTGAAGGCCATATATAAGCTACTAGCCAGAGACAGCCAGTAGTTCCTCTTAGGTACATTTCCTACTGTCTGCAAAGTACGAGATATGGATAAGGAGAGGAACACAGGAGACTGAGTGAAAGAAGGGTTCCCTAATAGAATAACCTACCTTCTAACTGAAGAGGCAAAATGACAAAGGAAGACCGTAACTGCTAAGTTTGGTCAAGGCTGTAACTGGCCAAGATGCCAGACACAATAACACAAAGAATAAGAGTTTGGTTCCTGATTTGTAGAGATTTGCTCCTCGGATCCATTTTCATCGAGAGTTCTTACGACCAAAGAGTAGTTCTGGCTGGTCCTGGTGAGACATCTAGTGGACGTTTTCACGCCTATGCTTACCAGTGACCGTGGAGTGTGAGGGCTGCTGCCAGTGAATAGTCCATGGCAGGTCCAGGATACAGATAGGCTGTAGGGAGGAGACCCAGCAAGAGGACGCTGACAGCTCGCTCACTTGTCCAGTGTAGAGATGCAGCCTTGGAACCGGCTGCAAAAAAAAGCATTTTCAACACGGAGTTTCTGCTCACGTTATCCCAATGTGAACAATGGTTAACTCATTCTGATCAACACTGTGCAACTAGATGCTTCCTCGGTCCTAGCTGCACATCCTTTAGCTGGGCAAAATCAGGTTGCCTTTGACTTATTGCTACAAAACATATTAATCAGAATAGCAATACGGGGTCAGAACAATTGTCCATCTAGCCCAGTACCCTGTCTTCTGACAGCAGCCAGGGCCAGATATTTCAGAGGGAAAGAACAGAATAGGGCACTATCAAGTGATGAATTCCATTGTCCAGCCCAGTTTCTGGCAGTCAGAGGTTTAGGGACACTCAAGAGCACAGGGTTGCATCCCTGACCATCTTGGCTACAGCCATTAATGGACTTATCTAATTCTTTTTGGAATCCAGTTATACTTTTGGCCTTCACAACTTCCCCTGGCAATAAGTTTCACAGGTTAGCTGTGCATTAGGTGAAAAAGTACTTCCTCTTGTTTCTATGATACCTGCTGCCAGCTAATTTCGTGTGTTAAATATTCCTATTTTACATACTGCCTTAAAATGCTTGTTTTAAATCTCTCTTCTCTGCATACCCCCTCTGCTGTTTCAAAAGTAAAGTTCCTTTAATTAGGATACAGATGACATATGGAAAATGCTGTCGGATGAGGGCAAAGGAAATGTCACCTTTGTTTCATGGCCTGCTGTTCAGTAACAGACCCTGCACAAACACCATAGAACAGGGGTTGTTGAAAACAATAGTAAAGGTTTTTGCCCTAGTGCATCATGAACTGCCTGCAGATACAGAACTTCTCAGTCCTGCCTCCTTGTGGCCTTCACTGAGGGCCCTGCTTAGCATATAACAGTTTGAAAGGAGAGGATGAAGAACCATGAAGCAGCATAACAGGTTGGAGAGTGCAGAACACTGGGTACCGAGATGCACTGATTCTATTTCCAGTTCTCCCACCAACTGTGTGACACAAGGCAAGCCACCTCCCTTCTCTGCACCTTTGCTTTCCACTTTTGATATGGAATAACGATAGCAGAACCCCTCCCCTCTCTTTGTGAAGAGCTTTAAGACCAATGCATGGAGTGTGCTGTATTTCTTAAGTATCTGATGCCTCTGTGATAACGTCACAAAGAGCTGAGAGCATGAATTTGTACTGCTGCCATCTTAAGTGGAGAAGGAGCTGGAACCTCTGGGACCTCCTTAAGTATTAAGCGCCCAGAAGCAGACAAAGAAGCCCATGATCTCACTCTTCCTCCAGAGACAACTGCCAGTGCACAGTTGTTCGCACGGCAGATGACTCAGAAACAAGCTCAGAAGTGGTAGTTTGGGGTCTTTGTGCATTGCCTACTTTTCCTATACATTCTGGACATCAGCAGAAGAAATATGATTTAAGAGACGTTGACTTACAGTGAGGGGAGCTGGACACCTTGGAATATCCTGGCACTTAAAAGCAGAGTGCTAACATCAGTACGAGTTACAAGACTCGCATCAGAGCACTTGTCTAAATGCTTCATGCTGTTTGATCAACCCGAAATACGCGCTGGAGAAAAGGTTTAATGTGAACTGTACCAAAATGCAGACATGGAATTTCTTCTGCTTTGTGCAGGGTGACCGATATTATACAAGTATTGTTCAGACAATGGAACAAAAAAAAAAAAAAAATCAGCAGTAAAACAACTGGAACTTGAAGGAACGGTTCCAAAATGCAACAAGTTTCTTCTTGATATAAGTGTAGTAAACTTTTGCTTTGCATTGGACTTGTTTACATTTTGAGACGGTCCAAGGTTGCATTGTTTCGAGTAGACAAGGTCTGTGTAAAAAACTGCTAACACAATGTGGGTAGTATTCATAGAATGAGAAAGTAGAAAAGTTGGAGAGGAAAAGGAGCAGGGACAGCTTGGCTGTCACTTTGTATCGGTTTGTGTCTGCACTCTTCTTTCTATTTTCTGCCATAGGTACAGTCTAAAGGATATAAAATCCTAATAAACCCCTGGTCATAGTATTTCTCATGTTTAATGACATACATTGTGGCAGTCCTGGATTTAGGTCTTTGCCTGCTTCTCTTACACCACCTTCCACTGATTCTTGCTACCCAGAGAAAGGAGTTTGTCCAGCAATGCATCTTGCTTCCAAACCAGTGTGTCTAGTCTGACCTCAGATGGGCCAGAAGCTCCTGTCCAATGGAGGACCCATAATTTCAGCACCAAGCTTACAACCACAACCTATCTATTACAGGGCCATAAAAAGGATCTCTTGTTCTTTAATCTTTCTTTCCTTTTCCTATCCTGTCTTTGTCTGTGGAAATTGACTTGATAAAACTAACACCTTTGTTAGCAAACTGAAAATGTTTGTTTGAAACTCAGTGAATTTCCACCACTTAAGATAGACACTAAGGAAAAAAAGATGGATTTAGAATTACTTTTTTTCCTGGATACCATAATAAAATGACATTGCATGCAAGATTACTAAGAAATTAGTTTTTAGGCTAACAGAAAGAACCAAGCAAGTTTTCAGCCAGAAGCCATGAAGCACAAAATGACTTCTAATAAACCATAACAGCACCATTTCCTAGTCATAGAGATGACTGCCTGAAAATTTAGGCAATACCAATTTCCATGCCCTCCAAAAACAGGAAAAACAAACCCCATAGAAATTTGCCAGTGTTTGTAGTGTTGAATTATATGGCAGATGTTTACTGTCCCGACTCCTAATTTACAGTATGTCGATTGATTTTAAATCAAAAGCTTGCTCAGATTTAAGTTCAGTGAGCAGATAAGTAGTTGCCTTATCTGGGACTGCATGGGGCCAAGAAAACACTGCTGAGAAAAGGGTGATTGAGCTGGTCAGAATCAAATATCACATAAAACCACCGACATTATATATATATGTGTGTGTGTGTGTGTAAAAAGAACAGCAGCTTCCCGAGTAGTTACTGACAGAACTGTTGTGGATGGAAGTGAACGTGTCTGGAAGGGGGAACACGGACCGCAGCCGTGCCCCAGGTTTCGAAAGGGTCCCCACTTCGAGTGACCTACCGTGGCTCCGGGGAGAAGTGTGGATTTGGTGCGCCGGGCTTGTCCGATCCAGGGTCCTTGCCCAGGCCACCAGCGGCCTGGTCAGCAGGCTCTGGCTGAGGAGAGCTGTCAGGGGACGGAGATGAATGAGCCGCAGTCACACCCTCCCCCGAAGCTGAGGCAAAGCCCCAGGCACTGACCGAGAGCCGTGGGGGGGAGACCCGAGGGGTGCGAAGGGAAGCGGGGGGGGGTCTCCAGCACAAAGGGACGCGCCCCCCCGGGACAGCCCGGCCCCGCCACAAAGGGGGGCGGTGTCGTCACGCGGGGCTGTATTACCGGGGGAGCCCGAGGCCCCGCAGCCCTGAGCCGGGCCCCCCCCCCAGCACTCACCGAGGCCCCCGGCCCGGGGCCACCTCAGCGGCCCCCTCACGAGCAACGCCGCCATCTTGCCCTTGCCCCTCGCCCCCCGCCACAAGGGCACCGTGCGACCCGGAAGCGGAAGCGCGCTCGGCCCGCTGCCAGGTGACGCGCCGGGCGGGTTCCCCCCTCGCGTTCCTTCCGCTTCCGGCGGGGACGGCGGGCGGCCATGGCGGAGCTCGGCGGGGACGGCGACCCGGCAGTGTCCGAGCTGCAGCGGCTGGTGGCCGCCGAGCAGCAGCGGGCGCAGTTCACCGCCCAGGTGCCCGCCCCTCCCCCCTCAACCCCCCCCGGTCCCCATTGCCCCCCCCGGCAATGACCCGTGGCGACGTGGGGAAGGACTCGGCCCAGTGGGTCCCAACCCCCCCCCCCGGGGGCAGCGCCAGGACCCCGTGCCACGGTGGCCGTCCCCAGCACGGCGGGCCCCGGGGGAGGATTCCCGGGCAAGGGACACTCCCCTCCCCTCCCCCCCCATTTCAGCTCCCGCCTCCGTCACACGTTTGGTGACTTAGGAGTAACTAGCGCGGCCCCCTCTTCACGTGCAGGTTCATAACTTCATGGAAGTTTGCTGGGAGAAGTGCGTGGACAAACCCGGCTCGAAGTTGGACTCCAGGACGGAGGGCTGTCTGGCCAGCTGCGTGGACCGGTTCATCGATACCACCTTATCCATCACTAACCGCTTCGCCCAAATTCTGCAGAAAGGAGGACACTGACCTTTGCATTTCTCACCTCCGGACAATCCAGTCGTGTTCAGCTCAACGGACTTACTGTCAGTGAAGCATCGCCATGTGTTCTAAGCTCATTTTATGTCACACTTGCATGAAACGCAGAAGTGGTTGAACGGTCATTTGCGGAAAGCACACTTGTCCCTGTGAATTAATTTAAGTGCATTGAACTGTTGTTCATAAATGTGGCATCCTGGATCTAGTGCAATTTAATAAACTAACAGGAACACTGGGCCAAACAAAGTCTTGTGATGTGAAAGTGTACATTATTTTTCTAAGTCTTATCTAATTAGAGGAGAGTCGTGCTTGCTAGTGACAAGGAGGATGGATATAATATTTAAGCATCAAAATTAGTATTTTTAAGTTTTAAAAATGTTTTCCATGAACTAATAATTCATGAAAACCAAAAAGTGAAACTGGTTAAAACCTTATTGCTACGGGCCAAGTCTGTTCCACAGTTTTGTGGCTGAAATTTGCAGCAGAATCTACTCCTTCCCCCAGAAGATGTGCTGCAGGATACAAGCTTTTTTCTTTTAAATTGGTTGTAGCCCTTCTGCTTATAAAGAAAACAGCAGCTGAATGTAAAGTGATGCAGTATCTGAGATTTTGTCTGTATTAGAAATGTTGAACTGGTTTAACTAACTCTAGTTAAATAGGTGGATGGCCCTATCATTGATGTTCTTTCATTGGGTTAACCCTCCCTTAAATCAGTGTAGTTTAACTTAGAAATACACTAATACAAATGAGGGAAGACACCCCCACCCCAGCCCCTGTTATTTGAGTAAGTTCTAGTACAATGTAAAAGTCTGATCTGGGCTTGAGAGACTAAAATAGATTTCCTTACACTCATTTTAAAGGTACAGGGCTGGATGCAGTCTTATTTAATGAGCTACACATTGATATTTTACACAAATATAGCCTCACCTGGTGAACAATGCCTGTAAATAAACTGACCACACATTTGAAAAGTCTGGTTTATTCTCTGAGCCCATCAGTCCTTGTTAGGTTATCAAATAAGGTGAACATCCACCACTGTGTCTCACACATAAAAATTAAAAATCCTCTACTTAAGTTTCATAGAAAGGACATACAATCCATCCTCCTCTGGCAACATTTTAGATTTCGCTTTAAAAATATGTTCAATGGCGGTAGTATTACACATACAGATCAGGAAACCTGGGAGTGAGCTTTGGATAAGAGACTATCCAAACTGACCCAGCAGATTACCAGAATCACAGACACACACAAGCTCTTTAGCAGACATTTGGGGCAGGGGTAGGAAAAACGGGCAACTTCATAAGTGAACTGCTTGTCTGTTCATCAATGACTTATGGAGCAAATGCGGATTTAAGGGGAAAGAAAAGCAAAGTTAGGATCATCCTGGGTAAATAAATAGTGGCCAGGGCTGGGTAAAAGGTCCTGAACCCCATTCTGGCCAGCCCATTATCCTGAGTAAATGCCTTGAACTGGCAGGAGTCCACTTGGCATATGTTCTTAGTTAAGATGAAGAAGCATGAGGCAACCCCTGTTCAAATGGTTGGAGACCCTAGTCCGCAAAAGTACTGACATACCAAGCACTCTATTGAGTGGCTGCATTAGAAGCTGGACACCACAGCGTAGTAGGATCACTGTTACACCTCCAGCAGTCAGTCCTGCCCTAAAATCCACCCAGAACAAGGTCCACATTGGGTCCAGTGCAATACATGAATCCTTTATCTTCTGCAGTTACACATTTCCTAATTTAAAGTCTTTCCCTAGAGGATTAATTTATAAAAATAATTTCTCTTGTGATGCATGAAAAGCTGCTGTATTGTCATTGCATGAATATTACTGCAGACTGCAACGGAGAAGTGGCTCTTACTCTGGCCTAGAAAAGAATCACTGACCGGTCCCCTTCTTGTTCATGGAAATTCCTGCACCAAGAGACAGGGTCTCAGAAAACTAAGATATTGCTTAACCCCAAGAGAGAAAGGAGCTGCCTGCCTATTCCTTTCTGACGCCCTGGAAAGGAAGCCACAGGTCTTCTAGAAGAGGGTGTGATTGACAGTGCAGACCAAGCACTGTGACAGAGCTGGGGTTGGAATGACAGATGCTACTTCAATAAACACAGGGTGATCCAAAAGAGCATCACCTGCTACAGCTTGAGAAAGAGAGACAAAGAATTGAAATAAAGATCGAGCGTGGGCCATTGTGTATTTATCCAGGCTCCCCCTTCCCCCCAAATATCTATTAGTTCCCAGATTGAGCAGATTATAGACAGTAAGACTGGGAAGATTTCTTGGCCAGGCTGACACAGGACATTCCCACTAGCAGGTAAACTACCGCAGAGGTAGGTAGGTAGGTATGAGTGAGGCACTTCAGCTGCTGCGCTCAGCAGCTGCGAGTCCTGTCTCAACAAGTAGTTCTTGCCTTACCTATGTGTATAACCTGCCCCCATGGTACTGCAGAAGCACAAGTGGAAACATTAGTTCATGGATTAGCAGAATGATGATGGGTAAGTTTTTAATAGGAAAGCGTGCCACATCCTCAATACCTCGCAGCATCATCTGCTCTGCTCAGACCTGAGATGGCCAGCTCACCTTACTCATTTAGCACTGTCTAGTCTCAGCGGTAAAAGTCTTGCACTAGATCTTCACTCAAGCAAAGCTCACCTTAAGGAGGAGCCCACGACATGCACACAGCTGAAATCTCCTAAGAACGATGTTTTCTCTTGACTTGGGCCCAGATTTGGAATCCCATCACATCTCTAAGGCTTACATATAAGCAAGCACACACCCAGTTAAAAGGCTTGGTGAATGTTTGAGCCCATAGTTTATACATCTGGTGCCCAGAGACCTCAATTCTGATCTAGAGCGATTCAAGACCTCCACATTCTGGGACTGTAGACACCATCTATTGTCACACACAGAAATTCAGAAGAACCTGGGGTATAGGAGTGTGTGTGCTAAGAGTCCCTTTTGCCATCTTCTACTTGAGGATATTAAATGGAGCTGCAATCTCCTATATACTAACTGAATCCACAAAACATATTCAGAGGTCCATGGAACCTGATCAATGGTGAACATGTTGTACAGAGAGAGGAGCAGCCCTGAGCAGACCTTAGAATCCCTGAACAGATCCATGCTCTGTCCTTGGATCTTGCTCTATAGCGGTGGTAAAGAGGTTAGATTTCAAAAGGGAAGTACAGATGGAGTCTTCACGTTTATTGCAGGGAGAAAGGGTTCGTTTCCCCCCATATCCCAATCTTTCTGTCAAATATATTGGGCCATCTGGAGACAGAACAAGAAATCTATCAGAGGCCTGTCTGTCAGCACAAGTGGATCGAAAAGGGCATGCTATTGACAGGAAGAAGGGAAAGTCAGCCACACAAAGGGCAGAGGTAGGGGAATCTGAGGTAAATTTGAAACAAGCTACTGCAGCTGGGTCACCACACCCACAGCTTGAATGATGACACCCCACACAGCCCTCCTTCTTCCAGATGAGTGCCTCCTCCTTATTTCAACTGTCTGTGTGGGTCCATCTCAGTTTATTTTCATCATGGGGAGAATGCTGCAGTGAAGGGCCCCATTTGTTAAATCCAATGGCACATCCTTTGTTATCGGGTTAGCAGAAGAGCTGTTAGTCTGAGGCCTCTGCTCTTTATTGCAATTGTGAACTGGTCAGTATGTGGTTACGCATGAAAAGAGAAACAATCTGTTGAGTTAAACCTTAATTTAAAAAACCTAGAGATGGTGCCAAAGCAACCGTTTCCCTTCTGAACATGGCCTACAGGAACTGTCAATTAAAACTGAATATGGCCATGAAACGGGAACAATTATTAAATCAGGAGTCTAGGGTGGGGAGACATACCTGGGGAGACAATGCCTGTCACCCAAGTTCTTTCAGGTATCCTGGTTTCAAACCAGCAAAAAAACAAAGGGGAGCCCCTTGTGAGCCAGCAAGGTGCAGAGCCCATACCTGTGGGTTGGCAGGGTATAAAGTTGCTGTGCTCTGGAAATCAGTTCAGCACTATATTCTTACCACAGGGCAGTGTTGAGAGAAAATGTCAACCTCCATTCACTGACGTTCAATTTCAACCATGGCCCAAGACTCTCAGCCTCGTTAGTCCTCATCTGAGCTGTCCTCAGACTTCTCATCAGCTGCCACTTTCCAGTTTTTCCTTTTGCTTTGCTTCTTCTGAATCTCACTGTGCCTCTCTGATGCAGACACAGGGCATTTCCTCCTTTTTTTCCTAGACCACTTTTCCTTTTTCTCCTCAGATTCGCTGTCCTCAGAGCTGCTCACATTGGAAGAGTCACTTTCACGCCCAGAGGAAGAGGCAGGTTCCCTTGCAAGCATTTTCCTGGTCTTCTTCTTGTGCTTGTGTTTCCCTTTCCTAGCATCCGAAGTCCCCGTCTCCAAACACTCGCTCTCCTGGGAGGAATCCGATGATGCCTTCACCTTCTCCTTTTTCCTTTTCTTTCGCTTTTTGTGAGATTTCTTTTTCTGCTTCTTCTGTGATTTTTTTGGCCTCTTCCGTTTGAGTGATTCATGTATGGATTGTTTTCCTGGGTGAGATTTCCTCTTTCCATTGACAGCGTTTTGTTCATCTTTCTCTTGCTGGTCACTGTAACAGGGACGAAGAATAGAGGCCAGGGCAGATTCTAAATTAGCATTTCCTATTTCAAAGCATCAATCAAGCCCATCTACCCTGAACTCTTTTCAGGACAGACATACGGATGCTATGTCAGACATATTGGCTGCATTTTTAACTTCACTGCTTAACCGTTCAGGTCCACACCTTACAACTGGGATGAGAGGCCATTTCAAAGACATTTTAACCAACCCAAAGCACAGAAAACATGTGCTAAACAACATAATGCTGAAAAACTTACTAAGAACTCCTTATCTGTTACTATCAGGAGTCAGATAAGGGCTAGATTCGGGAATTCTACTAGGTACAGTTTTAAAAATAAATCAATCTGTGTCCCAATAGATTTATTTTGCATTTTTACTCTTAATGGCTCTCATGCTATTGGAACTCTCATTCTGACTAGCATTTCTAGGTGCAAACAGGTTTGCAGCCAGTCAGTCAAAGCTGGATCACTTCAGAAAATTGCCCAACTGTGATAAGGCAAATACTTATTGCATCTCAGTCACCCTTAATGCAGGATTAAAGCTGGATGTCCTGTCATTAGAGAAGATACAATCGCCTCTTAGGGCTCAGAACAAGGAGGGATCTTTGCTGCAGGAATGGTGCCACATGTGGACAAAGCAAGGACAGTGTTCAAGCCTTAACTTAATATTTGTGTCTTATAAAGTGAACTCAACCCTCTTACATTATTGTCACAGTTGTTTTGAGTAAGAGAATGCACTGGAATTTCAGGCCACATGTCCGCTAGGTAAACAATTCAATTCTGTCTTGAAAGGTCAATTTACAGTCTAAATTGGAGAGGAATAAGCTCTAAATTTCTGTGTGTCTTGACAGAAATTAAGACATTGGACTTTTCAGTAGCGTGTTTACCCTTACCTGTCAGTATCAAATTCCTCCGGATATAACTCTTTATAGCCACTGTGACCCCATCTGCAAGAGAACAGCACGAAGCGTGTTAGAAACGTACAGTATATTCAAAATACGAGAGTGAGAGCACGTGCTTTAGAAAGACTAGAAAGCAAGAGTCCAAAGGGGAGATGGAGATATCAGCCAGTATCTTCCTCACCTGTTTAAGGTGCTAACATTTTGCTTTGCTAGGTTCTGTTCAGATCCTTCTGAGCAGACTAACAGCCACATTGCCCTTCTCTGTTAGGGAACTTCTCCCTATGAGGCAGAAGCCCAGTGATCTGGGAGCTCACACTTCTCACAGAACCCAGGGAACATGGGGTGAAATCTTAGCCCCACTGAAGACAACGGAAGTTTCGCCATTGGCTTCACCCATGGTGTGTAATTTGCTTTGCTCACCCTGTGCGTTTCCCCATAGTAAGTGGGTTTCATTTGTATTCCATTGTGAGATCACAAAACTCCATTTATAATACAAAATAAAAGTACGTGGTTCTTTATCACTGTGATCAAATCTACATCTAACACCCATCCAAATACAAGTTGCAGCTGTACGGAGGATCTTCAGTTCAGCATGCCAACAGCCAGATTAGGACTGGGTGCTCACAAAAAAAGACCACCTGGGGGAATGAAACGATTGGCTAAAATGACAGTAAAGGAGGAGTTCAGGGAGGCACAATGCAGCTCACGTTTCTTAGAAACACCTCGAAAGCACTGACCAGTATTTCCCTGTAACTCCAGGAGATTAGTTTCCTTGATATCATAGGTAGACTCGGTTACATTCCAGAAGGAGCAGAACTAAATGAGTCTTGGCTTTAGGGCTGTATTTAGAGAGGAAGGATGCTCTTGTGACTAAGGCACAAGACTGGGATTCAGAAGGATCAGGGCTCAATTCCTGGCTCTGTGTGACACTGAACAAGTCACTTAAGTCTTTCTGTACCTCACTTTACCACCTGTACAATGGGGATTATAATATTTCTCTACTGCACAGGGGCATTATGAGAATAAATTCACTAACTTTTGTGAAATGTGGGGGCCATAAAGTACCAGATACTTTTTCCTATAGGAACCACGCCCAGATAGTAATTCACCCACAAACCTGTCTGGCATGTTGGCTTCACATTCGTAGAGTTTCTTGTTCCAGGTCCGGGCTCTGAGAAGATCATCTTCCATCATGTCAGAAACATGCACAAAGTTCTTTGCCTTCCAGTCAGCTCTTTGGCTCTCCTCATCGAAACCATCACTGCGCATTCGACTACTGCAAAGAGAAAACAAGTGTTCTCCAGGGGCCATTTCAGAGGAAGAGATGACTTTTTGGGCAATGAATCAATCAAGGACACAGAGGGCAATGGGGAGTAGGCACACTTCCGACACTCTCTGGATGACAGTCCGTGCAAAGAGATTCAGGCTCATCTCCACAGGATGAAGACTCAGAGTTTCCACAAAACCAACCCAATGATTAGTAAATGACTTGCACATCGACAGTTGCCTTTCATCAGTTTCTCAAATCACTTTGCAAACGATATTTAATTATGCTTCACAGTTCTCTGAAGAGGTAAGCATGCCTCACTTCAAGCAGCGCTGAGATGCCACCACCTCTGGAAGGGATCGCAGCAGCTGCTTAACAGTACACAGTGACAACGATTTAAGGCAGGAAGACAACAGTATCCAACACAAACGGGAGGGGGCAATTTAGGATGCAGAACATAATTACTGGAGTTTGAATTTCCTGACAGTGCCAGAGTTAACACCCTGAATTTAACAAAAAGCGTCATAGGATCTTTAATGATTACAGCTGGTCATGACTTCGCTTTTACATCTCAAGTGAAAGATAGCATCTCCTAGCACTAACTTGGGCCACGGGGCTCAGTACAGACTCAAAAGGCACAAGTAAGCAAAACCACTTCCTGCAACACTTGCTAATTCCTTGAAAGTCTTCATTCAAGTACAAAACCAACCCAATCTTGCTTAGCTTGCGAGATCTTCAAGCACACCAATGACCATTTAACACTTTGTTATGGTGAGTACCCACGGGCGATCAGCTACTACTTTAAGGCCCTACATCAAGATTGGACAGGAGCTGGGGGAATCTGTGTGGTGCAAGACTGTGGGTCAGAACCATTTTCATTTACTGCTAACCCACACCACACTATAAATACCAATGCACCAGCACTCAGCACATCAACCAAGGACAATGAAGATTTTTCAGATGTTATGGTATCACATTTCTTAGCCACTTCTTAACCAATCTATAATCTCACTATTTCAGAGGTCCCAGCCTACCTCAAGTTACATATTTCTAAAACTGCACACCTGGATCACCCCACAAAGATGGAGTGTGAAACTTCAATAGGAAATGTGATGTCTTTCTATAGGATTATACGGGGATGCTCCTGTACGGTCACCAAAATGGTTAAAAGAATATAAATCCTTGACCCTTACACAGGGCACGCTCTCTCTCTTTAAAGATTATTTCCTCCACATAACTAAGTCCCACCTGGAGGTATTGGGGGACATTCTCCCTTGCTTCCACCGGTAAGTCTCCTGAGTCTGCTTCTCCAACTCTCTTATTTTCCACATTTCCGATTCTTCCTGAATCTGAAAAACATGAAAAAAAGGAGAAGATAAAATTAAGTACGCTACAGACGTGATGCTTTGCCACTACGAAACATTGCAACCCTACTTCTTCTAGATCAGTAACTGAAGTTTGATGGATTTCAAACTAAGCTGGCATGCTGCAGTGACACAAATAAGCTTTTGGCTACATCAAGTTAACCAAAACGAGAAACATCATAATGACAATCAGCTGCAACAGCAAACAACTTTGTTTTATAAATGAGGAGACAGATTCTGCAATCTGATTCATGCAGGTGGACCCTTGAGTCCAGGCAGAATCTCTCACTTCATTGGAACTCTGCCCTGGATCAGAGTTCTGCTCACACATACATTGCAGAACAAATGAGCAGAAACGCTTAAAAACACAGCATACAGCCACCCAGTGCTTTGACATAGATGTAGTTCACATGGCCTTGTTGTGCATGCAGCATCATCTCAGGCCCATATGAGTTAAGTGCCCTTTAGAATCATGAGCTCAGTGAATTAAATGCCTTAGTGAAGAAGGGCCAATTTCTAAATCTCTCAGGAAATACCAGCCTTGTGCACTGAAGTGAAGTTCAAATCCCAACAGGGATCCATTTTATAGAGGCACAAAAATCTAACAAATGCAAAATTAAAAGAATTATTTTTCCGATCCTCTTAAACAGGCAACAAAACTCAAAAAAAAGTAAATGTTGTGAAAAAGAGCTTTTACAAGACATCAGAGCCACAGAAACACTTCCATTATTTTTAAATAAATGAAATTTGTAAACAAATAAATATTCCTTTGAAATGCCTACAAACCAAACAAGGCAGCACTAAGAATCTGAAAGTGAACCTGATTCTGAACACACACAACTGACTTTCATTGCCCTAGCTGAAAAGTAAAAAACAAAATAGAGTTTAAACAGGGAAAAGTTAGATTAGTAAAAATACAAGTCACTGTTAGTGATGTAGGTAAGAAGCGGTGCTTGTGTACAAAATTTGATTTTTCAACTGATGGTGTCTTTAACTGTATTTTCCTCCTCAAATTAAAAATGAATTCACCTATGCATTCAGGATTAAATTCACTTCTGTGCAGATAATCAGCATAGACTCTTGGCACCATCTAAGGAAACCTAGTGTTATTTCACTTGTCTACTTTCAAGCGGTGGGTTAGATTCTGCCCTTGGACGGGGGAGGCCCTGGAGGGTAGTTGGGTCCTGTCCCTGGGGTGGGGGAGAAGACTTGAGAGGGTCAGATGGGTTGCAGAGTGAGTCCTCCCCACACTCATCATGCAGCAGTGGCTCCTGTCTTGTCCAAATTCAAGTTTGGCCCAGCAAACCCTCCATCATGATGATAGAGGGGCAGGTGGGTCAAATGTGAGCGAGTTGCTCTGTGACCCATGCTCCAGGTGGCAACCTCCCAGTGAGGAGAGCCACGTCCAGCTCTGCAGAAAGGAGCCACCACTGCAGAGTGAGTTTTTCATTTTATTTTGTGTTATTTCACATTTGCAAAAAAACACAGGATTCTAGCCCCACATATGCTCCCAAACTAGGGGCCCTGTTCTGGTCTTTTGCCCAAGAGTGAATTTCACCCTAAGCTTTGTCTGCTAACTTCAAGACTTGAGCAAGGTTTTAAGATTAGTTATAAATATCTTCAAAATGGGAATTTAGGAAGGAAAATGTTGGAACAAATTTAATCGTGGTACAAGCAGCACGGACCTTTTTCTTCCTCCAGCTCCTATAAGGCACAAAGAACCCCAGTGATGCGCTGCAGAAATATCAACCTTCAAAAATACACTTGTGTGCTGAATTGATTTGCTATGTGAAACAACTCAAGTTTAGCTACCATAATTCAGCAACAACAAAATTAGAATAGCATGGCTTGATACAATGCCATCACATTTTCTTGACACAGGGAATGCAACACTAAAGTAGCAGGAAGCATGGCAAGTAAAGGGATGCCAGATCCTGATATACATGAGGAAAGTCAGATAGGCTGTATCAGCAAGACAAAGTGAGTGAGGTAGTATCTTTCATTGGATCAACTTCTGTTGGTGAAAGACACAAGCTTACGCAGAGCTCTTCTTCAGCTCTGGGCTCTCAGAGACAGTACCACACTTTTCCACAAGAGAGAGAGAAGCAAAGGGATGGAACATGGTCCCATACCTTGTTGTGTGCATCGGTGTGACGAATGACATTTCGTAAGAGGACTTTTCCTAAAGGGACCCGGGACATTCTTTAACCTTCATTAGAAACAAAAAAGAAGGGTATTAGAGAATTGCACATAAGACCCTGTAATGCAGAAAATGCTCGTCAGTAGAGAGATGAATAGTGCAAAGGCAAGTTTTTTCCATCAGTGCGACAATAAATGTACTAGTGACACACACTGAGATTTGTGTTCCCTAAGAAGCCACTGCATTACCCCATAATTAAGACTCGTAAAGCCAGTCTGTATGTACAGGGGCTAGAAAGGCTGATCCAGCAGTTGGTGCCCACATCAAGACCCTGATAAATCCCTGTCTCTTATATTCCACATATGAAGGAAAAGATAAAGTGATAAATACTCTGTCTCTATCTAGCACTTCCATGTTGATCACTTTACGTATTGCCGGTCTGATCCTGCTCTCACTTACCCTGGCGTAAGTCAGAAGTAACTGCGCTGAAATCAACGGAGCTACACTGGTGTAAAACTGACAGGAGAAGAGACGCAGGCCCTACACGTCAAGCCATTTACCCACCACTTAAGTGCAGCATGGAATCACCCAGCAGCTAGCTCACAGGAGTTCAGGGCAGAAAATAAAGGGACTGTCCAGAGCAGGGAGATCCAGGGCCGTTTGCTTCAGTCTCAGCCCAAAGCACCAGCCCACCTGGGACCCACTGTAGCAACACGGGGACAGCCGAGCTGGGGGCCCTGATGTGACAAGCCCACACAGTGCCAGCTGGCAGGGAGTGCAGGGCACTAGGTGGCTGCCACAGCACTGGGTGGCTGGTGGGGGTGGGCCGGGTATGGGCCTGCACGGATACATTGAGGTCTGGGCAGACCCCCCCACCCCTCCCCATGCAAAATCCTCATCCTCCCCCCAAGACAGACCTCCCCCTGCGTTACCCCGAACTCCTGGGTCCCTGCCCCCACCCCTGAACTCCTCGGTCCCTGCCCCCACCCCCGAACTCCTGGGCCCTGCCCCCCCAGCCCCCAGCCCCAAACTCCTGGTTCCTGCCCCCCCAGACCCCCACCCCCGAACTCCTGGGTCCCTGCCCCCCCAGCCCCCAGCCCCGAACTCCTGGGTCCCTGCCCCCAACGCCCCTCCCCCCGCGGGCACCCTGGCCCTCTACCCCGGTAGCCCCCCCCCCGGACCCTTCTCACCTTCGGGGACGGGGGGGGCCTGCTTCTCGCTCCCTCCAGCCCGGAAGTGGGTGCCCCGGAAATGCTTCCCCCGGAAACGCTGGACTGCGGGGAAGCCGATGCCGAGGGGGGCCCGGCCGGGAGCCGGAACTCAGGGAGGCGGGAGGAGGGGGGAGGGGGAGCACGGGACACGTAGTTCCGCTTCCGGGGGGAGAT
>ML675648.1:3214976-3231570 GCA_007922155.1 Mesoclemmys tuberculata
GAGGTGTCGGGGCGCTGGGGGGGCCGTGGGGCAGGGAGGTGTCGGGGGGCCGGGGGGGCCGGGGGGCAGGGAGGTGTCGGGGCGGCACGGGGCGCTGCGCTGGGGCAGCCAGCTGGCGGGGGTGTAGCAGCAAGTCGGGGCCAAGGGAGGGGGCTGGCGGAGGGGCTGATGGGGCAGCAGGGGATGGGGAGGGAGCCGGTGAGGGGAGTCTGCTCCTAGCAGATCCCGGGGCAGGCAAAGGGGTGGGGCGGCTGGCAGATAGCTAGCCCCTCTCTTTTCTTGTCAATAGAAGGTATTTTGCCCCGGAGTCCAGGATGCAAAGCCCATGGACCCTGCTGAAGGGCAGCTGTCCAAAGCAGATCTTTCCCTTAATGATTCGGTTTCTCCTCTAGGCTTGAGGCACAGGGTCCGTGCTCTTTCCTGAGGGGCACTTGTGCTAGTCATGGCGGATCCTTCTCGCCCAGAGGACATGCTGAGCCAAGTGACACAACTCTGGAGTATGCTGGATGAGATGGCAGAAAGCAGCCCTGAGAGTTACCACAGATTCATGCAGCTGCAGCTAGAGGATGCAAAGCAATACTGTGCTCCCCCCGAACCACATCTTTGCCTGCAGACCCACATCCTGGTACATAGGGCAAGGTCTTTAACTGTGAAAGAGCCAGCTCACCTGCCAGGGAAACAAGGGTAGTGCCTGGAAGGTGCTTCCAGCTGCAAAAAGGCCCTAACCAGCCTTTTTGAACCTCAATGAGGTTAAAAAAGGACTGTTGTGACAAAAAATAATTGCAAATCCGCAGATATCTGCGGACAATTTTTGTGGGTCGTAGATCAGATGCGGATACTGGCATGGATAAAAGGTTCTCAAATGCACTATCACTGAGGGCACAAAGAGGTGCATTATGGAAGATTTTTATTGCCATAGAAGTATTGGGCAGTAGCCATTGGTTACCAAACTGGTCTATATGCCTGTGGCAAAAGCACCATGTTTACATGGGACTGGAAAGAACAGCAGATGTAGATATGAATTCTAGTGTTAAATGCAGAGCCATTCCTAATTATGGAAAAAAGGGTTTGGAGGAGATCATGTAAAATTCAAGAAGGAATACATTGGGGGCTGAGGTTCATTAATAAACTGGAACACACCTCAGTGCGATGGAGCTGGGTTCCTAGCTCTGAGATTCTGCCAGAACTGATGACCATAGCAGATCACTTATATAACCTCGAAATCCAGGATACGCTCTGTGTCTGAGAGCACAGTAAACCCTGAGAGGCTGAACCCCATGACTTGAGCAGGTTACTGGCATCTATGGGCAGTGAATACAACACTGTGGACACAGAGACACACAGAGCTGTTTACATGTTTTATATAAAGTTGAACAAAGACATTTATAGGTAGTAAAGTAGTTGGACGTGGCCAATTGTTTTACTCTGTTCACCATTTGGTTCCATTGCACTTTTGGATATAAGGGAACCTAAACATTTGTGATTAAGTGATTTTGGGTTCTCTTTGCAGGGTCCTAGTGAAAAATCATTATTCATTAACCTCTGCAGGTGGAAAAGGGTCCCAGCTCCTAAGTCACCTACTGATCCAATACCTCTAAGTGCTGGCCCACTAGAGGAGGTGTCCGATAAAGCAGGCAAGTAGATAACAGGTTCCAAAACACTCTTCGTATGGGCTACAGTTAGGATGCCTTCCCCTTGTTTCTGCAGTATTGCATTGGGAAGGCAAAGATGTAACTTTGGCTAAGAGCAGCCCTTTTAGAAGGCCTGTGGCTCGTATATAGCTCGCAGTTTGAGGGTGGAGGAGTCATAGAATCATAAGTAAAACTGGTTGTTCCTTCTGAAAAAGCAGAACATCACAACAAATGCTTAAGTACCTTGCAGGATTGGTGCTTTAGAGCAGGTACCTATCTTTAAGCATGTGAGTAGTCCCAGTCCCATTACATTAAAAGAAACTACTCCCATCCTTAATTTACACATGTACTTAAGTGCTTTGCTGGATGGGAGGGGTATTTTCTACAAGTCAGTTTTTTGGAACCACCTCATCATAGGAAACCACAGATCAAGACATTCACTATTCATATTATTGATTCTTCAAAAGCATCAAAATTATTCTTGTTAATATAGGTTATCCCGATTGTAGCTACCCCTATAAAACAAAATGTAGCAGTATAGAAATAATTTTTGACACTCATTGTTTTTCCTAGAGCTTTATTCCATCATAGATATTGCATATAACCCAACTGTTCTTCAGAGGAGAGAAGAGAACCAAGCAGAAATGGATCACTTGATCTGTCTGACATTTAAATATGTGGAAGAGCGTTACCACCTTTCTCTGTCCCACTCTTACCACATTGCAACATTCACACTCAAAGGAAGCCTGAAAAGGATGAAACAGAGACTGAGGGGAGGGCCACCACCAGCTCCACTTTCTAACAGGAACACAAGGAATGGTACGTACACTTCTTTTAAATTACCGAGAGATGGTGTAATGGAAATGGGAAAGGCTAAACTCCCATTAGTTCATGAAATTGATAGAATATTGAAACTGACCTGTATCCTATTCCTGCAAGATACTTGGCATTTCATGGGCCTACGCCCAGGAGAAAGAGGCCTCTGCTGTGTCACTGTAAGGTATGGAACGCTGGAAATATGAGTTTCTAACTTGTACCAACTTACAAATAAAAGTGGAAATGAGGAATGATGGGAAAGAACTCCATGAAATTAGTTTCCAACAAGCTTTAGCAGCTGCGTTCATAATCACAAAGCTGAGACTTAAGTTCTGGCAGTTTTGCTAACAGGTATAAAACCATCAGTTAAATCTACAGCTAAACTATTTTAAATAAGATGCTTTAGTAACTACATGTGTGAATATTTTTTATGGAAGAACTGACACTGGACCAGATAAAGCACAGTCTGGGAGAGAATGACAGTAGTAATGCTAAGCTGCTGCTGAACAAGGATGTTACACCATCTAAAATGCATCTGATAGAAGAGATCGCCAGCATGGAGCTGCCAGAGAAATTCATCACACCAGCCTATGAAATGACCATTGCAAAAGATGCCAACAGGAAACCTCTAAACATTGAGCTGAAAGTTGAATTGCCTAAAGTTAGCTCTGTTTCTGAATGTGAACTGAGCATTTCAAGGGTAAGTTATGCAGGAATGAAAACCTGTGTTTTCTCTCTGTTGAACCCAAACAGAATTAGAAGTAGTCACTTTAACTAACACATATGTATGTACTTGCTCACAAAGTATTTTCATTTGCCTGTGTTTTAGGATGATGTAATTGTTGAAGTCCCTGAGAAATACAGATTACAACTGGATTTGCCAGAGTTGGTCAATGAAGAAGCAACGACAGCAACATTTAACAAAGGGAAAGGTGTGTTGCTTATCAGGATGCCAATTCCCTAAAGAGAATGTTAGGGACAGCAGCTTGTCAAAAAGTTAGTGGGTATGGGTCACTCTTAGAGATTAAAAGGAAGGTTAATGGTAAAGAATTTACCAACAGGTACAAATTAGTATCACTGTTGTTCTAAGAATCTGTTCTGTTGTCTGTGCACACATATAATTTCCTTTGAGAACACAGTTGATGAAGTTTACGTAGAGCAAGCAGCTTTTAGGTGGCACAAGTATTTTTTAAATTCTTAATACAAGTTGTAAGGATTTAAGGGTCCCTGAAATCATTTTCTCTCTAAAACATGACCCCATTTTATAAACTTTACTACCACGTTCAGAGAAGAAACTTTGAAGAAATAGTGTTTTCCTTTCTGCTTTTCCTCTGCTGAAAGAGCTCTTATCTGGAGTTTGTAAACTGTTTCTTTTTAAATAAAGAGAATGTATTGCTTGTGAAAGATGGTGAGACTGAAGATACATGACATAGGTAACAATGCAAGCTCTCCTACAACCTGGCTCCTGTTCCAAATAAATCTGCAGGGTTTACCTTTAAAAGGTGAGGTGAGGTCTCCAAAACCCATTCAGTCACTGGCTCCTCTGCTACCAAGGGCAGCAGTGCACTAAGAGTTGGCCTTAGCCCACCAATTAGCAACGGTTTTGCAATCTCAGCAGTAGGCAACTTAACAGTACCCTAGAACTTGTTTGCCAATTCAAAGACTGTTTACAAAATGAACATTAAGGCTCAAGAACCATGTGAATGAAGGTATCTACCAAAAGGGTTTCTCTATTATAAACCCTTCCCAAGTGCTGAATGTCTGTGGTGCCAGCTAGCATTCATGAAGAAAACCAACCAATGTGGATGAGAACACTAAAAATTAGTTCTTCAGTGTTTGGGAAAGGTAGGCTAGGAGTCAAGTTGTTTTACAAAGGCAGTAAATCATATTCTGTTCTACTAAGAAGTTCTTTTTCAGATTCTTTAAGTGAAGAAATGAAGCATCAATTTCATTATGCCTTTTTGGTAACTGATATATCACAATGTACTCACCCTTCTAGGCTAGACTTTACCCACTTTAGCTTTATATTATGCTCCTCCCAGACATATATATCCTCCCATAACACTATATCACAGAGGAACAATGTTTAAAAATAGATCAGAAATTAGGACAGATTAGAAATGTATAATTATATTTAATTTTGACAAACTCATTTATTCAAGAGCAGCAATTCCTAATTTTCTTCCTTTTTTGTTCTGAAAGGAACAGGATTGCATCTAAAATTTTCATGTCTATAGCAACAGGTCAGATTGAATTAAGTGTTAATATATGTGATCTGCCCCAGTTGGAGTGTATAGTGCGCAACAAAACACTGCAAGCAACACAAAGCCAAGAGCACACAGGGAGCTGAAAGGACCATTCTGCTCATTCCCCAGCCAGGCTATCACTAGGACAGTGGGTCCTTTGGCACAAGCTAGCTCCTGTTTTGATTAATTTTCAGTTTTGATTTAATTTTCATTAATTAATTAAAGGGAAGGGATAACAAGAGTGTCCAGGATTTCCTTAACAGTACATAGTACAACAGGGGAATCAGAAACATTGATCATCCAAACCTCGTGCTGCACGTCAGTGTTTTAACAGAGACGTTGCTGAACCATTTATGGGTGGAAACCTTAAGATTAATAGGGTAAATTTCATTTGCCCAACCAGAAGGACTGACAACATGGATAGCGTGTGCACTAGGAGTGAGGTCAGCCGCACCCATCACTAAACAGAAAAAGCATGGGGACAATTTTATTAGTCTAACAATGTCAAATATTTAACAGAACACATGGGCTCACTGGAGAGTGTGGAACTGAGCAAATTAGAACATTTTTAAACTTAAGTGCAACTACTTTTCTTCTTTCCCAACCATTGAAGTTAGGCCTAACTGCAACCAACAGAGGAAAACGTTGAATGGTTCTCACAAAAATATTTAATCTCCAGATTATACTTTTTCAATATTATCCTTAGTGGATTCTGTAACACAACTTTACAAGAGACAATACTTAATGCAATGTAAAGGGTACAGAATAAGTTTATATATAGAATTTATTTCATTCCTACCAAGCTCTCCTGGTCACTTCACTGATCAGCTACATGATCCTGCTTTTTAAATTAACGTTTCCCTTTGGCAACTGGAACATTGGGAGTGGCCACTATTGTGTCCCTCCACTATAGGACACATTGATTAGTGTATTTGGGCACAAGTCCAATAGAAAACCATTTAAAGCATTTTACATGCACTATATATGTGGACAGCACATTCTGCAGTTTACTAAGGCCGGGACAGCAAAGACATTTCATCTAATGATCTGAATTCACATCAGAGCTTCCTGTGTCAAGGATGTCTGAAAAATCAATTTTCAAACATCCAAATCATCACAGAAATGATTCCTTGGAATGGAATGCCAATGGCCAGATTATGCGTACTAATAATGGGTATCAACACACATAGCAAGAAAGTCTCCTGACCCTTCTGCAGAACAACTATTTCCACTGCAACATGGTGAATGGTTAACACTTCGAGAGGGAAAGCAGCCATTTAAGATAGATTTCATACAAAAATACACACGTACATGAAAATCCACAAGGATGGGGCACATTCTCGGTAGCATTTAAAAGTGATTGGGTTGTACTGTTTTGATAGCCTAACTGATTTAACTTCTCTCTTGCCTTTTTTTTTTTTTTAAAAAGACCTCTAAAAGGGATCAATGTAGCTGTGAAAATCTGAGCTAGTGCTGAACTCCAGAGGAATTGGATTGTGAACCCTTTGTCCTATGAAAAGCTATTCCAAGGGTCTATTCCTCCTCTCAGTGCATGCCTGTCACTTTCACTAATACTAGCAGGAGAACAGACTACTTAGGGTTCACTTTAAAAAACAAAAAACAAAAAAAACAAAAACAAAAAACACACTAGCCTGTAGATTTCATCTACCAAGCCTGACAATTTCTTTTGCACAGATTTTTACAGTCTGGTTCTCTTATTTCTGAGAACACAAGAGATTACATATCTGGGTAAGCTTCTCCCTCCTCATCCCCGATCAGGAGCATACAGGAAGCACACACTGCTCACATGATTTTCAATCCAAGACATTTGACTTTTTGTTTTGGAAAAACATTTGCAAGTTCATTAACTGTATAAAATACAGTATAACTGTATATTGCGCCTGCAAACTATTTATCTGTACAGACTGGTAAAAATTACCAGCTAATATACATACTTAAAATAAAAAAGGAAAATTTGTTTAAGAGTATAACCATTGAAATATAAATAGTTTGTTTTGTTCTAATCGATGTGACCTAGGAAAGCCTTGGTTGCTTGGTTAGATTATAGCAGCATGGTCGTCGGCTTTTCAAGAAACTTTCTGAACTCAGCAAGCCACTGTGCTCCAACTGCTCCATCTACCACTCGATGGTCACAACTAAGAGTAACGGACATCATGCTGGCCACATCAAATCTGAGAAGAGAAACAAAATCCCATATTTAGCCCTCTGCTAGCAAAGCATTGTCAGCCAGTGATATTCACACACCACCCAGGACTTTTATAAAAGATAAATACCAAAGGGTGTTACTCCTGTAGTACTCACTTCCACCTTTATACCTCCACAAATGCTTATTATAAAGATCTGCATGAGAGGTCAGATCACATCTTTCATTTTCTAAAATTAGGTGAGCCCTTTGGAAAATGCAGCTCATGTTATTTAATAAAATACAAACAGGTTTGTGATAAAAAGTCACACTCTAGGCCTGGCTACCTCAGGGCAAGTTTTTAGGCAGTAAGATTACCTTTTAGCTATACATTTGTCATTTATTTGCAGATTCAAAAGTCTGCAGCATCCCCGTGAAAATTCCCCTGCGAAGTATGGTCCAATGAGAAAGGCACTAGTGAGAGATTTAGGAGATCAAGATTCAATTCCCTCCTCTGCCACAGACTTCCTGTGTGACCTTAGGCAAGTTATTTACTCTCTCTGCCTCAGTTCCTCATTTTAGAGATGGGGATCACAGGACTTCCCTATCTGACAGGGACTTTGTTGAGAGAAACATGTTAACAATTTTGAAATGCTTGGATAATATGGCAATGGGAATCACATAAGTGCCTAAGCTAGTTAAACTGAAAACAGATTGATACGATTTGTCTGTACAATATATTTAAAATTAGGATGTAACAAAAGCAGCTCATGCACTGTGCCACTACAAAATACTGATCATCCGATGGGGAAATTAGAACACTGGCCATTATTCCAAAGTCCATGTCACCTGTTTGAAGAGAGAGTTGACTCTGGATAACACTATATAATACTTACCCCTTCTCATTATCTGCTGGCACTAGCCGGTTCTCTGATGTACCAATTGCCAGAATGCATGCCTGAGGTGGGTTGATTATGGCAGAGAAATTCTTAATCCCATACATTCCTAAATTGGAAACTGTAAAAGTGCCTCCCTACAGGAATAAACACGCAGATTAACACATGGAACTTCACACAAGTCCCTGCACACAGCATGTGAATTAACATGGCTAAACTAGAGCATGGACTGGACAGTGCCTGTTCTGAAGGAGTCATCTGGCCAACATCATGAAATTGTTCAAATGTTTTTGTTAAGTCAGGGCAATCAGAGCTGCATGACTAATGACTGACACACCAAGCTCCTCACCTGGAATTCGTGGGGCTGGAGTTTACCTTCTCGTGCTTTGCTTGCCAAAGAGGCAACATCTTTACTAATGGAAGCCAGTCCCTTGATGTGCGCATTGAACACGATGGGGGTGATAAGTCCAGCAGGCGTACTCACTGCAATGCTAACGTCCACGACATGATTTCTGTAAGACACAACCGAGATTACCTGAGCAGGGCACAAAGAAAGGTTTTTAAAAGCATTAAAGCCACCTCGTATAAACGAGCCGTAACTGCCCTGTCCATTAAGTCTAAGGCCCAGGCCTCCCTCACAAGAGCACTTAAAAAAAAAGGCCTATGAAGTATTGAGAGACCTAAGTTTTACACTGCAGCTGCTCCTATTCCTGCCAGCCTTTATGAGATCCTGCCAGAAGTGCAGAATTGCTCGATTTTGCTATTAACAGTTACTAGCTACATTTGGACCATATACTTACTGCCTGATAACGGTGTCCAACCATGAGGAATTCGCTTCAGGCACCTTCAAACATGCCAGAGCTGAAGCTTTAATGATGAAGTCATTGACAGAAAGCTTAATATTCTCTGACACCTCCTGTAAAGAGACGACAGAGGTTTGAATGTCACTGATTTACTCACTCCTTCGAGTCACCATAAATATTGAATTAGTTTACACACGGCTAGATAGTCTTGTGTTTATGTAGTCAGAGACAGTGCAGTTTACACCTACTGTGTGACCCTACAACAGTCAGTCAATCTGGCACATCTCTAAGAGGAAACAATACCTGAAAGTGTCGTTAAGGTCATTTAACATTTACACTCCCTGCTCTCCCCCTTCTGTTTTGAGAAGCTGCATTCAGTTTTGGGATATGTGATCTCCATTTCCCCAAAAGAAAAAACGCTGCTCAGAAGCAACGTCTTGTTTACGGTTCGGTCCCTGCTCTTTATCCTATTTTCTAGCTGAGTAAAAGAATAGTAAAAGAAAGCTGTGCATTTTGTCTAGGATTCAAGGTGATCAGCTTGGGGAACTCGGAGCACGCAGTTGGCAGAGTTTCACAAGAGGGTCCACACCTGACCAGGAGGATGCAGCAAACTTCAGATGTGAAGGAACCTGTCTTGCCAAGCAACAGCTGGCTCAACAGATGCAGGAGGCTCACCATATTGGTTATCTAGCTGTCCTCTCAGACCCACCCCACCACCTCTCAGGAGCATTACCTGATTGAGTTCTTTCCTGAGCACCAGTATTTCACCCATGTTTACATCAACAGATAAGTAGTAGTGAGGTATTGTTTGCTTAGACTGCATCAACCGCTGAGCAATGACCTGAAGGCAACCGAGAAGGTCATTAAAACACAATACACTTTGCAAAATGGGTTTCCATCCAAGTTAAAAGTAGGACTTACAATTCAAACCACTGTCTTAGATGCACACATTGTTGCACGTTTGGGTTTGGTCCAAGTGTCTTTAGAGTTGCTTTCTAAAGACCACCGAGCAGCAGACAATTGCCGAAAGGCCAATATAAGGATTTTGCATTTTTAATCAGCTAGAATTTATATTCTATGCTCATTCTGTTATCCTAGGCTTTTGCTGGGTGGAGAAGAGAGATGAATAGATGGGCTGGATCAGAGGAAAACTTTAAGTTATGGTGATTTGGGAAGCATCTTAGTTTGGGGGACATTGGTCCTGTTATATGTATTTTAGAGAGAGAGATTGTACAGGAGGCCAGGAACATTAGATGGATGCATTTTTATAAATGCAATGAAGTAGCTGCTGTATGTAAAAGGCACCTCCACAAGAAGATCTCACCCTCACCTTAAAATGAAATTGATTACACCAGAAGAGACTGGCTAATAGGAATGGTTGTCCGTTATAATCAGACACCTAGAAACACGTTACCCTGCTATAAATCACTAATAGCAGTCAAAATGAGAATGGGATTTTGCTTCAACTTTCATTTCTCAAGATGTGGATGCTTCTCGCCCTGGTCCTCTTTTTCTGGTTACACCAACCACCATCACGTGATCTGGCACACTTGGCCATCTCTGCTCAAGGCTCAAAACTGGGATAGAAGGGGTTGCTGCAGATTAGGGCTATGGTGCGTGGACAAAGCTGTGGCCAGGGAGAGTTCTCTCAGCTCAGAATGGAGATGCCCCAGCAAAGCTGCATGGGGGAAGCTTGCTCAACATCTGCCTGTTCTATGCCTGGTTCAAGTCAATGCTATTAAATCACTTGCTCTCATGAACAAGTTCTTCCACCAAGTTCACCACCCTACAGCATCCAGTTGGCCCTCCTGGTTAGAAAGGACGCTAGTCAACAGCAGTTAAGTGTTTAATGTTTCCGGAAAGATTCCCACATGCAGATACAATCTCCTTTTTAGAGGGGGAGAAAGAAGGAAAGCCTCTTACCCTCCGAATATTACTGATGGGGATATCTGTGAAGGCTCCTGTCGGAGGTGCTGCTGCTGCTGTCGGAGCTGCGGGTGCCACAGGAGCTGCCTCGGCCTGTTTGCAAAGAGATACAGACAGAGATACCGGTCATTGTTCAAACATGAGCCTGGGTTTGTAGGAAACTGGAAATCAGCATTACGGAGACAAGCCTCAGGATTTTGGGATAACTCCTGTGAATAATGCCGTGGTACGACTAAAACACAGTTACTGTCCGTTTCTGGGTTACCCTCTCTAGTAAGTAGAAGGCACTCCCTTCCTATAGCTTCCTACCCATTCTTCCCTAATGCACTTCAAGTGATTCACAAACCCAAATGTTAAGGCCTTGGTAATATTCTGTTCCCAGGATGTGGCATTTTTGGCTACACGAAACACATGATATTGATATCTGTAGCAACTATGCTATCGTGATTAGCTACAAAGCAGAACTCCACACATAATTGGAAGGTAGGGATGACTGCAAGACTTTCAGTTTATAATACTGGATTTCCCCCTCTTAAGCGGGACTCCTTAAGGCTCCATCACACCATTAGGTGTTCAGCTACTATGGTAATGGGGACCACAAACTCCTGAGGAGGCAAGACGTGCTTCTGTAGTGAAATGCCAGAGTGACAAAGTAAAAAAGGAGACCATCTCGCCTCACATTTCTGAAGCCCTGCACACGTTGACCCTTTCAGATACAACATTCAACACTGTCCAGTCATCAACACAATTGTCAGTCTTCAGAACGCTTCTACTTCACCTGCTGGTCACAGTCTTCAACTGCTTCCAAAGAGCAGCAGTTAGTGCTACACTTCCCTCATTCTAACAACTAATGCGGCAGTACAAGACCTCACAGATTTCAGTCCTACTCACAGGGACAACTTTTGGAGGCACAAATGACTCAACATCTCTCTTTGTGATTCTGCCGTCTGGTCCAGTACCTGGTGGAGGGACATGTGAAATGTCAGAAGGTTTCATGCAATGCCATATTAGGAAAATGCAAGTTAAAATGAAACCCTCTCCCTTTCTAACCCAGTCACTTAGCACAGCAATTGGATGCTCGGCTGTAATTTGTATCTGGAAAATATTTTCAACAGACAGGGAGGGAATGGACAGCTAAGCACGTGTCTAAGGGGGACAGAGGCTTGCATAGGAACCATGGACATGGCAACTCACCTTTCAACTGTGTAATGTCAATTCCTCTTTCTGCTGCCAATTTCTTTGCCAGAGGGCTAATTATTACCCTTCCTTTGTGTGCAGGAGCCCCAGGTGAGGAGACTGCTGGAGCCGAAGGGGCAGTGGGCTGAGGAGGAGCTGCCGCCTTAAGAGAGGGGGTTAGACACAGTCATTAGCAAAACAGACATTCAGCTGAAGTCTTCAAGTTTAACTTAAGAAGTAGGAGAAGATTTAACATGCAAACAGAACATGGGCGTCTGGTTACCACAAACAGACTAATGAACGCTCAGATCAGCAACAAAAAAACAAACATGATCAGGGGCTGGAAGGGCTGACTTAGGAAGAGATTAAGGAAGAGAATAAGAGACCTAAATCTGCAGAACTCTGGCTAGAGTGGTATCAGAGGTGAGGAACATAACACTACAGGTATGGGGTAGAAGAATTATTTAGGAAGGTGGAGAGAAATCGATGAAATTAAGAGAAATGTAGTCTATCAGAAAGCCTTCCTACAAGTTCGACTGATTAGGCTGTGGAATCCTCTCCCAGAGGAAGGGACAGTAAGTAAGTGATTTGTATCCCGTCTTTTGGGGTGCTTAAAACTAGACCAGGCAGTGACCGGGAGAAGAGACGTAGGGAACAACCTGCATACATCCCCCAAGGATAGACTAGCTGGTGCTAACAGGTTGTATCCATCTCACATTATCCTTCCACTCCTGGTACCACAAACACATGATTGGAGTTTGAGCTTCAGAAAGCTCAAATTAGCAAGATTATTCAAATCAGATTAGCAACTGCTAAGGGTCCCCCCCACTTCTCTTCCCCATCAGAGACAGTCCTTACTGCAGGGGGAGGAGTGAGCGATGGTGCTTGTGGTTTGATGTCAGCCACTCCAGTCTCCCTGTAGTCAGCAAATGCTGGGATATCAGACTCCTTCTCCACAATGATGCAGAGTGGAGCTCCTAATGGCACATCTCTCGTTCCTTCAGGCACCAGAATTTTTGCCAGGTAACCTTCTTCCTGAGCTTCAAAGCCTTAACAGAAAACAAAAATGACAGATGAATTCCAGGGAAGATCGAACACCCAGAAGGTTGGCATTGGTGCCTCACAATCTCACCACAGTGGCACAATGAAGACTTCTTTTAGATGATGCTTTCAGGAATTAAACCTCTGCCACTTTTTAACAGATCTTTCAAACACGACTGAATGGGGAGAAGTCTCCACATGCTGCAAGTCTAACACAACAAGGCTGGTGCAAAAATGAGAGCTGCTATTAGCAGCTCCGTCATTTAGAACTAAAAGAGGACAGGAAATAGCTTTAAATAGCTATTTTCCTACTGCACCAAGACCTGCAGCCCTTTGTAGTTGGAAGAGAAGAATCTGGTTGGACACTTTATTCTGGATCCCTCTCAAGAGGTTACAGAACAATCTATGGTCCCTCTCAGGGTTGGAGATTGCTCACCTATCGTGGCTTTGTCTGTTTCAATTTCTGCCAGTAAGTCTCCTTCACTCAGTTTCTCGCCAACCTTCTTCTCCCACCTCTGAACCGTGCCCATGGTCATTGTAGGTGAGAGAGCAGGGAGAGCAATCTATGGAGTCAAAAGAATGCGAGTGTATCATACCAGATAACTGCAAGCCACCACAAACGGGAGCGTGACTCCAAAGCCCAGCATGTGTGTTACCTTTGACAATGAGCCAGCAACTCCCTACTTCACAAGGGCGTTGCAAGGCTAAACCCATTAATGATTGTGAGGTACTCAGCTACAATGGTAAACGGGCCACAGAAATCTTAAGAGACAAACACAGGACACTGTAGTAGTATTAGATGGTCAAACAGAGATACCTCAGCATCTAACCACATCAGATCTAACCAAGCACAACTCATTACTGATCACCCAGCCCCGCACATCTGGCCTGCTCCCCTGCTATACAAACTTAAAAGAAATTCTTCCCACATAACTGGGCCCCAGCAGAGTAACAGAGGGCATGATGCAGTTCCCATGTCCCTTTGTGTAACTCTGACCGTCACAGCACCTAACTTTTAGTAGCCTAGAGAAATCACATGAACAACTCTGCAATCCACAAAGCTGAGCGAGAGGCCTAAGCTTGCTTTAAAACGAGTGGGGAGAAATAGGCGCCTTAGAACATGATCCACAGAAGAGCACGCCGGCGGGGAACTGCCCAAACTAGCCAATGCCAACAAGAGGGAGGTGTGTGAAGATCTGTCCCTCTCACCTCACACTGACAGGCACTTGCGTCCAGGCTGCAAGGAGGCACCTAGCTCTGCTAGCGATCATGACTGGGAACCAGAGCCATGTCTTGTGGAAATGAGTTCAGCACCTGCCTTGCTCCACACAAAAACAGCTCAAGGAGGAGATGGTGCCACCCACCTTATAACTTTTAGCCCAAAGGTTAAAGCGTTCACCTAGGATGTGGGAGACCCAAGATCAACCCCACCCCCTCAGCGCAGCTAGAGAGGGAGAAAAGATTTGAACAGGGATCTCCCACCTCTCAGGAGAATGCTCTAACCACTGAGCAATGGGATATTCTGATGTGGGGCTGCCTCCATCTCTCCTGTTGAAGCTGTTCCACTGTGGATAAATAATAAGAGCGGCTGGTGTAGGGGGACTGGACACAGGATCTCCCCTCTTCCCGGGGGCACCCTAGGCACTGGATTAGCATCATTCTCTCTCTTTCTAGCCCAATGACTAAGTATTAATACTCAGTGGCACAGTCATTGGGCCAGAGACAGAGTGCTGCCTTGTGGCTTGTTGGGTGCCTTCATCCCTTTCTCCATTCCATGTTGCTAGGCCAGCTGCTAGCTACATTAACCAATCAATATCGTTGCCTCCTAATAAGGAGAGAATCATGGGCCTATAGGAGCTTTTTATAGTCTGTGGGAGCTGGAATCCTTGAAGGAGCTCATTCTCGTCCTCGATTGATACCGGGGTCCTTAAAAGTTTTCAGAGCACAGCTGATTGGGGCCCCCCACTAAAGCCCATTTTAAATCTGTAGGACAGATGAACTGATTCGCACTCCTGCAGCTAGAGCTAATAAGGCCCCTGGTTTGAATCTATATCACAGAGCCTAGGAGCAAATGGTGTTAGACAGGCAGAAGAGAGAGAATGAAGAATGACAAGGAACAATGCACTGAGGATATGTACATGCCTTACCTTCATGTGGGGAGGGTAGGAGCTGCCTGGAGCTTGAACAGAGGGCTGAGCTGGTGGGGGGGGAGCTGCCGCTGGAGGGGGAGGCACTGAGGTTGCTGGAGCAACAGATGCTGCAGAATCCAAGGTAAAATTCTTAAAGGCATCAACAAACTCAGGCCTAGAAGAGAAGTGGAAGGAGCTAAGACAACAATACGGAAGATGACGTGGCTAATGCATCATCCAGGACACCCAGCAAGCCAGGCTCCCAAGACAGCACTCTACTGAGATGTGACTGATGGACTTACTTTTCAACTGTGATACATATTACAGACCCAATGGGAACATCCCTTGTCCCTTCTGCCACCAGGATCTTGGCCAAGTAACATTCTTCTAAACTCTCAAACCCCACAGTCGCTTTGTCTGTTTCCACCTTTGCGAAAAGAGAAGGATCTTGTTATGGCAAAGAAAAAGGCTTCACTTCAGCTCAGAATCCTCCAGCCTCATGTCTCTGGGTTAGAGGTGAAGATCCCTGGCCCATAAAGCATGGTGAGAATCAGCTCAGCTGGCAGCAGCAACTTGGCTGAAAAGTAAAACATACTGTAGAATAAATGAGGTTCAATCCCTCTCAAAAGTAGCTAGGAAACAGCAGGCAACTCTGAGAGACAATGGGGTTGCAGCTGTTTTTAACGCCTTCAATAAAATGGCTTCAAAAGATTAATATTAATTATTTGTATTTCATAGTACTTAGGAGCCCCAGCCATTGATCAAGACCCCAGTGTGCTAGGTGCTGTACACACACAAAACACAAAGAGTCCCTGCCCCAAGGAGTTTACAGTCTAAACATAAGAGGGAACAGATGGAGAGACAGATTGACAGGGGAGTACAAGGAAACAATGAGACAGCATGTCAGCATGACAGGCTGTGGTCTCAGCCCAAAAAACAGCCTAACTGTGGTCAAATTTCATGTAGGCCTCACAACAGAGAATTTTAAGGAGAAATCTTCAAGGAAGATAATGAGTTAGTTTTGTGGATGTTTAAGAGAAATGTCTCCCAAGCGGAGGGTCAGCTCGGGAGAAAGCACAAAGGTGGGTAATGGAAGTTGGCAGTATGGGCTGATCAGAGGTGGGAGTCAACCTTTCAATGCTGAGATAACAGGTCAGGGTGAGAATAAAACATATGCGCCCATTTGGGGTGACCTGGGACAAAATCCAGGGCACGCACTTAGCATAGCAACAATTGAGAGCCTATAACTTGTCTCATCCTCCAGTAATGATGCAGCCTCCCACCCACCAGAAAGTCGGACCCCCACCCCTCTAGGGCTGCCCTCAGTGCCCCATCACTGGCCAGGGGCGACCTCTCCATGGTACCTCGGCTATCAAATCTCCCTCGCTGATTTTCTCCCCTTCCTTCTTCTCCCACCGTGCAATAGTCCCCATCTGCATTGTCGGGGAAAGAGCTGGCAAAGGCACCTGCAGAAAAACAGCCCGGTCATGGCACAACCACCGCATTTTCCGAATGGCCGTAGAACACCTTCCACCAGGAGGGGCCAGCCGGTGCGCCCACACCCCGAAACGCGCAAGGCCTCAGTAAAACACCCATAACGGGGTAACCGCCACACATTTATTCAGCGCCCTCCGCCCTCCAGCGAGCTCCCTAACACGGCCTGGCTCCCGAGAACCCCTCGCCCTCCCGTGCGCTCGGAAGAGCAGCCACCCACGGGCGCAAACTCTCCAGCGGGTGGGGAAGGGGCACGGAGAGGAGGGCAAAGCCCAGCTCGTTGGGGGGGGGGG
>ML675648.1:3231970-3298545 GCA_007922155.1 Mesoclemmys tuberculata
GGTAGGTGGGGGGGTCCTGGGGGTAGGTAGGTGGGGGTGGGGCGAGCAGGGGGGTTGGGGTAGGTAGGTGGGGGGGTCCTGGGGGTAGGTAGGTGGGGGTGGGGCGAGCAGGGGGGTTGGGGTAGGTAGGTGGGGGGGTCCTGGGGGTAGGTAGGTGGGGGATGGTGGGGGGGGAGGGGGTTTGGGGTAGGTTGGGGGGCAGGAGGGTCTGGGGCGGGGGGAGAGCATGGGGGAATGGGGGCACTTAGGTGCCGATTGGGGCAGTAACTGGATAAGGGGGTGGGGGGTAGGAGAAGAGAGGGTGGGAGTGGGGGGAGGAATCGCAGGAACTTGGGGGTCTCCCGCCCCATCCCCTCTCCGGCGTGGTTCACCTTCCACCCCATCCCAGGTCCTGGTGCCCAGGAGCGGGGAAGGCTCCACAGCTGGGCACTGGGGTGGGAGGTTACCCAGCTCAGTTCCTAACCCAGAGGTGCTCGTTCAGTGCAGCCACCTGCAGCTGCCACCCGACCCGAGCGCCTCCAGGGTGCCCACGGTGCTGTCCTTCCCGGGAATGGAATTCCCTTTATGGGGGTGGTTTTGTGACGGCAATTCTTGTATGGCTCGATGAAGAAAAATGCCGCACATACCACGTATAAGGCTCGATTCAAACTCAGGCAGACCCACTAAACACCCACAAGGGTGTTCCCCAGCTGGAAAAACAGACTTTAGGGCACAGCCAAACCTGTACGTCAGTTCTGCTTAGGCCCACAGCAGCAGGCCCCTCGACGCCAGAAATAGTGCCAGGTTTGAGTCCTCCATAGCATACGTGTGTCCCAGAATTCACTGAGCCAAAGGCTCCAATTCTGCATCGGTAGGTGAAGCCCCAAAAGCGTACAGATCATGATTGACTTCAGTGGGACTCCCCCACAGGTTTCAACGTCAGGGTCTTCATTTGTATTGTTCAGGGTGTCTGTGTGCCTCAGTTTTTGCATCGGTTACATTTTCCAGCCTATCAACTACGCTTAGCGATACTGACATTTCCTCTCGGGATTGAGAGGCTTCATTGACATCTGTAAAGTCTTGAATTCCCCAGCTGGCAGGTATGCATATGCAAAGTTTTATTGTCCTTATTGCTACTGCTTCAGGGTTTTTAAATGATTTAGCAAGAGCTGTTTTCAGCACACTGGACTTGTTGCCTCTACTGTGCCATCGGCAAACCCAGCCACCACTGCACCGTCATGCATAAACATGAGACTCTGTGGCTGATATTTGCTCACAAATCTCTGAGTTAACTGAGCCCAATAGCTATTGCATTCCATTTTCAGTTACATAATCAGTATGGTCTGGGTCTGGGTGAGTGGTTTTAAAGTATCTCAAAAGCTCACTTTCATTTAAAAATAAATACAAATCTTGCAAGCAAGGAAGCAATAGACTGGCCCAGAGCTCTTTACTGTTTAATGTGTTTGGATCCAAATCTGCTCTTCAAAATGAGGTTCAGTCTCTGAGTTTCCCACTGTCTTTGAAGATCTGAGAAGCCAGATGGGGTTCCAGTCCATCTCTGGCCAGTGCAAAATTGTTTCTTCTGCTTTGTGTTCTATTCCTAGTACCTATACGCCCATATGCATGAGCATTGCATGCCTGTCAACACTTTAGATGGTTCAATTCAAAGCAACCTTCCTTCTTACCGAAATGAATGGATCGGACTCTATTTGCAAACTACAGTTTATTGAGTTTATTTTTTCTTGGTCCACAAATCCAAAGTACATCCAGTCAGCTACATCCAGCTCTTAGATGTACAGATAAACCTCCGTTCTCACTCTGTTGGAGGACAGGGAGAGTGAGAGCAACTGTCCTTTTTAAAAGTGATGAATGCAAACTTTAGAGTTTCTAAGAAAATATAACTTTACATATAAGGTGTGTTAAATAATCAAGTTACAATTATAGGAAACCAGAAAGTAGCTCTGAAGAAAGGAGGGCAGAAATAAACATATATAGAATCAAAGGAAAACATTTACACCAAGTCCAACACCTGATTCTGATCCCATATGCTTTGCTCTAAATCAGGAGTAAATCCATTTAAGCCAATCATGTTACACTAGCGTAAAACTGGTGTAAGTGATAGGAGAATCTGGCCCCATGTGTACCTGCTGTTTTCTAGGATTATCTTGTCCCCCTTTATTTTGTGAATAACTTTTCCTCACCTAGCTCATATTCCTTTCTGATCATTCATATAATGACAGGAAGTCAAGAGAAAACTGTCATGTCTTGGCAGGAACAAAGCTGACCCTGAGTTGTGCATGAGTTAGAGCCTCTGAGGCCAGCAATCCTAGGAAGAGAACAAGGCATGACCATGGCCTTCAATTTAAGATGTACTAATAATTCTGTCCTCAGGCTCTCTCACACAAGTGCCAGTGACTTCTGTGGGAGTTGCAAGTGTGTATCCCGGGGCAGAGTGCGGCCAGTACTTTTCAAGGGTTTGAACGCAGTACAGAAATCATCTGATCTGCCACAGAGGAAACAAGGTTTTCGTTTTAGCTTGTATGTGGTTTTAACACTGAAGAAGGGTACTTGGCTGATAACGCTACAGAGTGAAATCTTTATCCCCAGAATACGTATTGCAGCGGCAGTGCAAGTTTCCTTCTCTGTGCCCCCTCCAAACGTACTTCATCCCTGCCCTGAAGCAAACACATGAGAATAACTGGCTCCAGGGCTGATTCAGTCCTTGGCCCCTCTGCTGAGATTGGCCACAGGAATTTCTATGGTAACAGTGGTTATGATGATGCGGAACCATTAAGAACAGGACTGAGGTTCCCAACTCATTCCACGTAGGCCATCAATCAGCCATCGCTGGAGCGGTGACCAGGGTCACTGAGCCTGGACTGAAACCTGTGACCTACAGGTGCAAATTTCTATCTCATTAGCAATTATCTCAGCCATCGTGTCACTGAAGACAACTCTTAAATGCTGCTCATCTCTTAAAAGCATGGAGGCCTTTGCAAAATTACCGTTTTAATTGTTTCCTAAAGCGCACAACTCTTACTGAAATTAAACAGACTAGTAAAACTTGAATTAAAAGACATTCAAGATTAATTGTGACTGAAATACAACAATGAATTTTAGTATGATAACCCCATGCTGTCTTATAGCAACACACTGAAACACATGCAACAGAGAAACCAGTGATTTCCAGGGAGGAAAAGAACTTCTGTTTCTTTTCAGGACGGATACAGCTTTTCTCCCTGTGAAGAACTTTCCCAAATGCGGATGTTTTGACCGCTGTGTGTGAAGAGAAAGAGTATTTGTAAATCAGCCTTTGAAATGGAGCAGATCAATGGCCTAACAGCCAACACATGTTCTACCAGTGCAGGAATGGGTCAGAAAGGCTCTGCCTGTATACTGAGGGAGCAAGAAGACAAACTACATGTAATTACTGTCTATACAAGAAACAGCTGGCAAAATATAAAAACAGCAGGAACTAGTACTTTTGTAGTAAAATAAAGCTAGTTATGGAATCTACTTTGCGTGGTATTTTCAGGAGACTGTATAAAACATATCAACATTCTCTAGAAAATGAGTAAACTACAGCACAGTATTGTGAACATATACATAAAGCACTTGCACTGATATAAAAATATACACCTCAGACAATGATGTAAACTGGTACAAAATAATTCCAGAAACCAGTAACTAGTTTACAAAAGGTCACATTAATATAAAATTATAACACCAAGTTTTCTTCCTCTCCCAGCGTCGCATGCACAACTCAGCCAAGCAGGCAGCCCGACGATGGAAGGGCACATGTACCAAACGTGAACGGACTGAGGCTCGACTCACTGTTTGACCTTTTCAGTCAGTAGTGTCTGTCTGCTGCACACTGCAGCCAGCTTTGCAGAAGTCTGGCTGTCTGACAACATGAGAGCAGGGCCTGGCTCTGCAGCAAGATAACCTGGGTCACTAAGGGTACGTCTGTGCTGCAATAAAACACCCTTGGCTGGCCTGTGTCAGGCTGCAGGGCTATAACAATTGCAGTGTAGACATTCAGGTTTGGGTTGGAGCCTGGGTTCTGGGACCCTCTCCCTTTGCAGGGTCCTAGAGCATGGGCTCCAGCTCGACCTGAACGTCTGTTTTATAGCCGTGCGAGCCTGAGTCAGTTGACATGGGCCGGCCGTGGGTTTTTTATTGCAGCGCAGACGTACCCTAACAGATCTCATGGCTCATGCTCTCCCAATTGACCATTTCCTAATCCATTAGGTGCCAGAGACAAAAGCACACTGGGAATTGGAGTGCTGCTGCTCACAATGTGTATCCTACCAGTTTGGTTATTTGCTTAATGGCCTTGTCAGTCAGTGAACATCAAGTGCATGGTGATGCCTGCACAGAGAAAGTTGGAAGAAACAATACAGATGCACCAACAGAACAGACTTTGTCACTTCATTTCTGAAGAGACATTCCTGCTTGTTTCCTGGGAGAACAGGAGATCTTTTGTCTGCCTGGCTGGATGTAGGGAAAGGGTAGGGATGGTAAAGGCTGCAAGGGAAAGGGAGCTGGCAAAAGAAGAAGCAAAAGTACCTCATCATCCCTGCTGGGAAGCTACAACGGTTTCTGCTCCCTCCTTTGAAACAAAGTCCATTGGCAGTTAAGTAAGCACCAGTTACCAAAGAGTTCGCAGGGCAACAAAGGAGTTCAGACCTGACTGCAAGTGGAAGGGCAAACGGCAGAAGCAAGGCTAGGAAGTGGAAACCTGCATTTGGGAAGAAAGACAACTTCACCAAGCTGGTGGTCTTTGCTTTAGTAGCGCTTAGCACAATTCATAAGCCTCTTGCACTGTCAGGTTTCTGGTGCTCTTTGTATCCAGAGCCTGTAGAGTTTGCTGGAGGGAGATCTGCTCTGCTTCTTCAGCACAAATACGCCAGGAATAGATTTTGGTTGGTTAGACCTGGTAAAAACTAGAATCTAGCAGCATCTTCCGGTCCATGAGGGCAGAACTTCTTGTTTCAGGGATCGGTGCAGGTTCTTATAATACTGAATGTGTCACATCAGAGTTAAAATGTCCAGATTATAAACAGCAGCAGGCATTTCAGGGGGTGGGAGGGACTGGAGAAAACACATCTTTAAGGCCTCCAGGGTTTTGCTGACACAACAAAGCAAGATGATTCTTTCCCACCAACCTGTAATTTCAGAATCACAACACTGTCTGCATTTGGCCATGGAAAGTTAAATGCCAGGCATCCTCACTCACAAAAAAGTGTTTTACCCGTTGTTTGCAGAGAAGTCCTCTCTTTTGGCAGCTTGAATTGGACACGTCTCAGCTCACACTCTTTTTGGTCATTATCTCTGAGCACAGCAGCCAGTTGCAGGTCCCCACAGTAACAAGACCTAAGAGTCTGATTAATTCTCCCCGTGATCCTCTTCTACCCAGGCTACGATTTTCCCCTCCCAACCAGGAATGATGTCATCATCCTGGAACACCTATAAAAAGGCAGAGAATCAGGTCACTTCCAGAAGATGGGCACTGCTTTGTTACATTTGAACGGCATGAGAGATGGAGGCACTAAACCAAACAATAAAAATAACTGGCACTCACACAGCACGTTAAGTTTCCAACACGCTTTAAAAACAGCAGTATGGCTGCTTACTCCTCCCCCATAAAAAAAAATGAAAGGATTATTAACCCATTTTTCTGACAGGGAAAGCGAGATACAGAGAAGGGTTGTGATTTGCCCAACATCACACAGGAAGTCAGTATCAGAGCCGGGATTAAACCTTGGGAAATCCTTCTCCCAGTCCTGAGCTCAGAACTTTAACCAGCACTGTCTCTGGAGCATACGACTGATGTATTCTGAACAAAAAAGTTTTGGATGAAGGGCACCATTTACAGTTACTGCCGGGAGAAGGAAGAGGATTCTTTGCAGTATAGAAATAGCTAATTACAAACCAAGAACCGCATTCAGCTCTGGCAGAAGTAGGCACACTGATCTCAACAGGAGTTGCACCTCTTATGCCAGAGCTGACTCTGGCTCCAAGTATTTAGGATTCTTTAGAGAAAGCCCATCCCCAACAGCATGGCTCACACCCCTGGGACACAGAGCCACAAATGGAGAAAACTATGCATTGGTTTAGATGGATAAATGGCCCAAATCCTGCTGACCTGCCCATGCAAGAAAACTCTCTGATTTCAGTGCGCTGATGCAAACTATTGCCTGATATAAGTGGACAGTGCCACCCAATAGGCCGGGCGCTGATTTCACAGGTTGCAACACACCAGCCAAAACAACAGGTGTCACACTGGCTCTACTAACTCCAAATCAAGCTTTGAAAAAGAGTTTGGAAACCTAGTTTTTGGATTAACCAAATGTCTGCTTTGTTTGGAAGACTTTCTCCCTGCTCCAAAATGTAGGTGACCATTGGATAGTTGCTTTTCAGAGGTACGATTTGGAATCTGCATCCCCCAAACAGTGTTGTCATATGGAGCGTCCCTGGGAGCAGCTGGCACAGCGAAGGAGGGACCCTGCAAATCGTCCTCCACCATTTGTGCACCTTTGTGATCACACTAAAGTCTCTGCTGTGGGTGGGACCGAACATGTCCCTTTTTGGTTCCTTATTTGGGGGCTGTCATCCCTTGAACAGTTGCTCTGAAAATTTGCTCTCACATGGAAAGTGAATCTGGCAGAGATTTCCAGGCCGTTTGTGGTACTGTGACCCACACACAAACTTAGATACTAAAAGGGCCATACATACCTCCTCCTTGACTGTGCCAAATTCTGGATCTAGGGCTTTGAAATGGTACCGGTGGGTTCCTTCCCGATCAATAGCTGCCTTGAAGTCCTTCAGTGTCACCTCACCTAACCTGCAAAACAGGAGTAAAGAGCTATCCTCGCTGACAGATTCTGCCACAGGATTAAGATCAAGTGCTTGGACGCAGCTGTCACATGACACACTGAACATGCAGCACAATAGACAGCAGCACACTGAGGTGAGCCAGAGTGCCTGGAAAATATCTGGTACAACCCAAAGCAACTGATCACAGATAGAATAGCGTTTTTTATTTACTGAAAACAAACCCAAAGCAATTCTTTTACGTTTCCTATCTGCACTGACCGCAATAGCTGCTATCTTAGTCTTGTGCTAAATGGTTAGTGTGGTGTTGGAGTAAGTAAACTGGAATGAAACTGTCTGGCTGCTGCTTTCCCATAAAACCAGAGATGAATTATCATGCAAACTAGAGATCAATTTGTGGGGACTTTAAATAAACAAACTAATTGCATATGCATCTGCTGGGGAATCCGGTCAGGCTGAAAGTAACAAACATATACATCCTGGGTCTGCTTTCTTGTCACCCTTTGCTCTTTGTGATGAAATAAAGGCCAGATTTAAGGGATGGAGAGCGTGAGTTGGTAGGTGGAAGTACCCTGGATTAAATCGGTGCTTTCAGTGAACCAAACTCTATTAGCGCCCACCCAACTCCACGTGGCAGAGCCAGGCCTCACCTCTTTGGTATATTGACCATGAAAGGTGTGAGTGAGCGATCAGTGAAGTAGAGCACTTTGGTGCAGGCACTGCTGCTCATAGTGGGTGTGCTGTGAGAATGAGGCAATTCTGCAAAGAGAGAAACACGAAGCACTGTCACAGCAGTCAAAGGAGGGCACAGTTTCTTTCCCACCCTCTTCCCCTGTAGGCATTCTCAGCATCTTATTACATGATGGGCCTTGCCCCCTTACAGGAAGACAATGCATTGGAAGGTGGGTATTAGGATGTTAGCTCGGAGGACCACGCAGGTGCAGCCCGTGGGATGATGACACACAGCCCAACCCACAGTGCACACAGCACACCACCTACACCACAGATACTTTGCCTGCTGTCTTTGTTGAATTCCTGCCCGTTCTGGAAGAATCACCACATGAGTGACCCCCCTTCTAGCAGCTCAGAGGTGGGGGAGGAATGTAGTATAGCTGGTTATTATTCTGCTTGCCTTCACTCATAGGAAAGGGGGAGCAGTAAGTGACACCAACAGGACAAGGCCCTCCTCAGCTCAGCCCTACCAACTCAGAAAGGTGCCACACACCCAGTCACCTGCCCGTCTGCCCACATTACGCAGACTAGGGAGGTGTCTGTGGTGTGCGCGTGGGTTTCTCTTTGTTAATATAACTTCTCTCTTTCTGACCCCCCCCATTCCTACAATACAGGTGTGTCTATGCCAAAGACCTAGGCAGGGGAAGGGTTACACAGTGCAACCCGCTTGGTGTTTGACCTTCACAGTACGTACACAAAGCAAACTGCAGATCTGGACATCAATCACAAGGGTTTTTTGGCTTAACGAATCTCTAGAGCCATCACTCTGAGCTCTTTAATCCTCAGTAACTCTGGGTTTGTAGGAGCTGGAGCCTGAATAGTTTGACGGCTGCAGATGAGGAGAAGCTGCCTGCAGGGGCTTTGGGAGGCGGATGAGGCTTGTTTTGCATGAATTGGGCTGGTGACATGGAGGCTGCTGCCTGAATTGCAGCTTTAGAGAAAAGAGGAAAGGGAACGCAGGCGACTTCTCAGCAGAACTCACATCAGGCTCTTCCTCCACATGCTAACCTCTCCCTACCCTTTCCCTCCCCAAAATCCTCCTGGTGCTGGGCACTGCTATGCAGTTAAAAGGTGGGGCCCTCTATTTGTCCCCAAAGCTGACAGGCTGACTCCTCTCCGCCAATTTGAGAATTCAGCCTTTACAAAGTAATGGATTTTTCCGGTTATATGTACAACCAACCCCAGAGAAGCAGTTCCCATGATGGAGAGGAAACTATCGCTCCTCCCAAAGTCGGGCAAACGTAGTGAGAGAAAATCCTGTACTACCATGTATGCATTAAACCCCTAAGGGACGGTACTCATGACCACTAGGTGGTGCAAGCACTCAATGCAGCCAACAGTAATTCTTAAGGAGTCACGAGAAAAACATGGCATTTTCCCCTGAATCTAAGGAGTAATTACTAATTACTATTATTTATATCATAATAGTGCCCAGGGATTCCATTCAGGATCCGGCTCCCGTTTTGCCTGCCCACAGCCCCTTGCACTGAAGTTTAGTCTGTGAAGCAAACAGCCAGGGAGCAGTGCTACAGCGATGAGGAATGGAGAGGTCAGCCTATTCTGCTTCCCAGGAGGGACACAATGCAGTGGACTCTGTCCAGGAAACCTCTGAGCCACGAAGCCAGTTTTTGGCATGATGGAGCTGAAATGCACTCACTGGAATTGGGAGGCCAGGAATCTTGATACTCATTCGCAGCTCGACTTGCAGGTGACTTCCCTTGAACCTACAGGGAAAGGCAAGAAAATGAGGGCAGAGGGTCAGTTCCCAGGGTGCCCAATGGGGCAAGCAAACTGACCAGGGACAGGAAATATCTGGAAGCAGTTTAAAAAAACCTTCTTCTTCCACACACTCTCCTAGCAACTCGACCTACCCTCACACACACAAATCTACACACAAGGCCCCCTCCCCAACACAGACACACAGAGAACCCCAATACATACAGATTTTCATCCAGACCCTGCCACAGGATATGGCATTTAAATGTAATCAACATGAATGACTATTTTCTCACAAGATGCTGGGAGCTCAGATTTCCCATAGCCTCTCCTACTGCCTAGAGATGGAAGGTCCACTATCTACAATCCCTTACTGGGTTCTGCATGGCCTGTAGGGATGGACAGTCCTTAGAGAACAATAGTCAGAGCATAGACTCTGGAGTCAGGTTCACCTGGGCTTTGAATGTCACTGTTAACTTTTCGCTCTGCCACGCTTCTTGCAGACATGAAATAGACCCCAGCACGCGGATTGAAAGGTCTCCGAAGGAACAACAGATGGGATCGACTGATTAAAAATGCTAACACGGCCCTACTCCCAGACAGGGACAAACGAAATCTGTGTAGTTATAAGGTCAGCAAGTGCTTGCTTCCAAATACCACTATCAGGCACAACGTGCAGCACAACAGAGCCAGGCAGCAGCAATGGCATTCCACGGTGGCTTCATGGCAGCTCTTTACCCACCCAGCTTCACAGCACTCTGCAAACGTTAGCCAATTAGTCCTCACAGCCCCCAGAGAGGGAGACCAATGCACAGACAGGTGAAGTGACTTAACTAAGGTCACACAGCAAGTCAGTGACAGGAGCAGGAACAGAACCCAGGAGTCCTGGTTTACAGGCCCCTGTTCCAACCACTAGACTGGCTAAGACTGCTCCTCAGTGATATAAGCAGCACATCTCAGCATTAGGCCTCCAGCAGGGGCAGTGAGAGCAGAGACATGAGGTATGGTAATGAAGCACCATCTGGTACACCCCGTGGGTTTCCCAGAGCTGGTTGGGATCCTTAGGGGCCCTCCATCTGCCACAATCTGAGCTTACACAGGATACAGTGAGCGGAGTCACCACATGATCAGCACACTGCAGGGAGAGATGTGAGGGTCTGGAGCTCTCCCTGGTGGCTAGCTCTGCTCTCTGTGTCTGGTCTGTAAGAGGAGGTGGAGGTGAGAAGCCTAGCTCAGTGGGGAATGTTTACCCTTCTCTCTTGCCTCTTCTGCATCTCCACGCGGTGCAGTCTCTCCATCAGGCTGGAGATGCCCTGTTCCAGGCTGTCGATGGTGTGGTGCTGGGGGTCGTGGCCGCTGAAACTGTTCCGCAAGCTGCGGAGGGCGTCACGCACCAACTGGAGGTCGTTCGTCTGCCCAAGAGACCAGGAGAAATCAGCCAATGCAGGGAGTCAGAGCCTCAGTGTAACTTCCCTCCCTCCAGGCACTGCGGATCCTCAGGGGCCTACACTTTCCCTTACAGGCTGGCAGCTACCGACGGAAGGATGCTGACTGGAGTCCTGAGCTAGATCCGGCTAAACAGCAGGGTACCTACCACTCTCTGGGCTGTGGGAGCAGCTCCTTTTCCTGCTGTCTGGAGGAAGCCATTGCTCTGAGTGCTGTAGCTCGTCATCTGTTGCAAGGAGAAGAAACTTTAACAGACAGTACAGCAAGTTTCTAGACTTCTCAGCAGAAGATTCCAAGGTGCCAACTTCAGATTTGTGAGAGGGCAGAGAAAGCAACTACACCAACAATACAGCCCCATTGGCAGTCGCATTCTGCATATTACAGATATCCGCTAAGGAACCCACACGTACCCCTGGAACCTAGGCAAGTGTAATGATTCCCATTTTACAGATAGGGAAACTGAGGCAGAGATGGGCAGAGAATTGTGTCAAGGTGATGGAGTCAGTGTTGGGGCTGGAATTAGAACCCAGGAATTCCTAGCTCCCCATCCTGTGCTCAGACCACTGGCATTTGCCCCATGTCGTTCTGATGGAGGAAGCTGAATAGGTCAGAGCTTTCCCAGCTGACCTGAATCAGAGGGCACCTCCCCCTTCTAGAAGCCGAGACTGCAAAGTCACACGGATAGAGGGGACACCCTGGGAGCCTGGCACTAAACTCTGGCTGCATATCACATCATGCCAGGCAGAGAACTGCGTTCCAAGAGCCTGATTTGTTCCACATACTAAAACCCCACACACCTCTCCTGCCTCTCTCTGTATGCACTGAGCCAGCAAGGCCGCCTTGTGCTCCAGCTCCTGCTCCAAATCTGCCTGCAAAGGGAACAGACAAGTCAGTATGAACTCAGCTGACGAAGCAGGCAGCAGCTACTTAGGGGGCAGGGCACATTTGTGGGCTCGGTACCTGCTGGTAGCTGGCCTCAGAGAGCTGACGGAGCATTTCATCCAGCTTGGCCTGGTGCTGCTGTAAATGCCGATCCTTCTGGCCCAACTCCTTCTGCAACCCAGAGGGATTAGGGGTATCAGTGTATGAGCAAGTCATGAAGGCTCACCCTCATCTTCCTCAGGAGCAGGGAAGGGTTAAAGCTGGCACAGCCTATCTGCGTTACACTCCATGTTCTAACTGTGCTGGAGGCCTTGTTTGAAAGGGTCAGTCAGGACCCCACGGACCTGGGCTACAGACACGTGACGAGCTCAGCACTGAAGCCAGCGGCACAGCTGCTCTATAGGCCCAAGATTCATGTAAGGCCCTCAGGCTGATTTAATGACACAGTTGTTACGGGTGCTGGGTTTGTGGGTGAGCGTTGTGCACTCCAATAACCCAGATACCACTGTGAAGAGTACTCTGGGGTATGGCATAGTCCCCAAGGTGGTAGGCACCTGCCAGCCTTCTTAAGCTGAGCAGCGATATTCCACATCACAGAGATCTCCTGTTATTGCTATTTATTCACACTGACAATCCATGAGGGTGACAGAGCACGGAGCACAGACAGAGAGTGCAGAAGCCCTACAGGAAAAATGTTTCCAAAGCTCTTCCAATCTCCAAGTGGCTGGGCTGGAAGTTTCCCTTACTTTGTATTCTCCCAAGAGTCGGTTCCTCTCTTCAATCTTCCTCTGCAGATCAACCTGCAGAATCAAAATCCAGGAGGGAGGTTTGTATCTCAAGAGATCAAGTGCGTCCATTGACACAAAGCTCTCCTCACCCATGTACAATAAAGGCCACCATGGGGGACGTGGTCACAGAGTAACGGCTAGCAGCAGTGAAGTCATATGCCCGTATTCGGGGATGTGGGTTGTTCCCCCGGGAATGGCAACTATGCTTGGCCCTCCTTCACCACCACTGCTGTGTCCTCAATGCTGATTCTGCACACACACGTGCTCTGTCTGCCAAACACAACTTGCCTTTAACACAAGGAACAGAGATGAAGGGAGCACTGCAGCTTTATCCCCATTATATGACCACATAAAGGAACGCTCTTCCCTGTTGGAGGATGGGGAAAAGGAAGAGGCACCCCGTAAGTGGAAGGAGGGGAAGGAGAGTCTGACTACAGATCCCTGGGTTTGCACTGCCCTGTTTCCTCTGCATGGCCCTGTGATCACTGCCCCATCTACCCCACAATTCATGGGCTCACGCTGCGCCCACCACCCATGCCGTGACTGCTGCACCTTCTGCCTTGTGGTTTCAGGCCCTGCAATCCCTAGCCACCCCTCCCCAGTTCCTGTGGCACTGCCTACATCAGCAGCACAAACGACTCACATTCTGGTTGTGCAGTTCCTCCTTGTCCATATTTGCTCTCAGCAGCTCTTGCTTTAGCTGAAGAACTGACGCGTCCTGCTGAGCCAACCTCTGCTGCAATGCATCCTGGGAAAATACACGTTATCGTTCACACAGTGCCCCTGGTGTGCAAGGCATAGGCAGGCACTCTGCCATGAAAAGCTGATGGTCAAAATTTGATGGATAACACAGTGAAAATGACAAGTCGAGGGGAAACAGAGGGACATGCTGGGTGCCAGAGTGGAGCCCATGGACCACGGGTGAGACCCGGCACCCACAGCAGGAGATATGAAGGCCTCTGCCTGAACAAGCTCTAAGGCCTTACACTGTGATGCTTCCTGATGCTAAATTCTCTGTCTTTAGCCAGCTGCTAAAGCCACTGAGGAATTTCTGCGCTTCTGTTTGAGCTTCCTGCTCAGGCGCGGGGCGGCCAACCTTCCCCAACGGAGAGAAGCAGCTGTGTGTTTTGAGGCTTTTTGGTGGCACAGAGTCAGTGCCCCCAGTTTACTGCCTGAACCACTCAAGGAAAAGAAACAGGCAAACATCAGTCAAGGGAGCAAGGCCTCAGATGCGAAAAATTCAAGCTTCCAATGCGGCATATCTGGGTTGGGCAATTCCTCTCTGAACTTGTCTCTGAGGAGCCAGGTCCCTGCCTGACGCAGGGCTCACTCCTGCACTTTTCCATTCATGTTATTATGAAGCAAACAGCTCCACTCTGGACAGCTACTGCCGCGTGCTTCCTCTACAACGCAATGTGACAGACAGCTCTAAAAATACCCTCTGCTCAGGAGCAGATTGGTAAAGCGCTCATGCCCCTGGGGCAAACAGGAACACAAACAGCCAAAAAGTGGCCCCAGCCGAGGAGGACATCTGCACATACCATGGTTCCCTCCTGCCTCTTTGCTGTCGGGAATAAACCAGTCCACCACACTAACCCCTACAGTGTTTATTCCCAGGATAGTAGAGCTAACAGGCCATGAGAATCACCGTACACATAACCTGTTCCACCCATCCCTTAGGGGAAAATGAGGCCCAAAGAGGCAATGTGATTTGGCTAAGGTCGCAAAGACAGTCAGTGAAAGAGTCAGGAATAGAAACTAGAAGTCCCAGTGCCGGGAATAGAACCCAGGAGAAGAGTCAGAAGAATGATTAAGGATTAGAAAGCCTACCTTATAGACTGAAGGAGTCAATCTATTTAGTTTAACAAAGAGAAGATTAAGGAATGATTTGATTACAGTCTGTAAGTATCTACAGGGGAAGCAGATATTTAATAATGGGCTCTTCAATTTAACAGAGACAGGTCTAACACAATCCAATGGCTGGAAGCTGAAGTTAGACAAATTTAGACTGGATATAAAGCAGACATCTTTGACAATGAGGGTCATTAACCATTAGAACAAATTTTCCAAGGATCGAAGTGAATTCTCCATCACTTACAACTTTTAAGTCAAGACTCGATGTTTTTCTAAGAGACCCGCTCTAGGAATTATTGTGGGGAAGCTCTCTGGCCTGTGTTCGAGGAGGTCAGACTAGACAATCACAATGGTCTCTTCTGGCCTTGGAATATATGAAGCTATGAGTCCTGAATTTCACTTCCTGGCTCTAACAGGCCCTACTCCAGTCTTTGGGGTAAACTGAGAAAGTATAATGTCCCCTCTGATAGGCTCCCAAGGTGTACTGTTAAATGTTTAATTAGCTTTTTCTCTTCTCACCTTTATTCCTTGTAGGTTTCGAGCTTCTTGTTTGTATTTCAGTAATTCCTTCTGTAAATCCAAGACAATTTGTTTAAATGATAGCTCCATGTCACCCCAGAATTGTCCTCATCCCTCCCAATACTGGGTCTCTAGAGACCCTCTTTGGAATAAAACGAACCCCACCTCCTCCCACAGACCAAAAAAACACGTCCAACCAGGACCTGTTCTAAAGAGTTTACAAACTCAGCAATAGAAATCACTCTTTCTCCATGAACCTCTTCTACACAGTGATAGCTCCCCTATGCTCTTTATATTAAATTGCACAGATAAAGATTGTGAATTCCCCCAAATCTACCCTTCGAGACAATGCTGAGGACATTACTTCCAGCGTTACCTCTGGGCCACAGCCAACTTCATCACAGACAGCCTTGACAGGAGGATTTTTCTTAGCTGCTTTTATCTTCCACATGAAAGCTTGTTTACATCCAGACATGGCTAGAAATCTAACGATTGTCCTGGATAAAGTTTTCTAAATGCAGCACGATATGCATCTCTTGAGAAAGGCTCTAGCTTCAAGAACGTGCTGAGAACTCTACTCAGGGCTGGACTTAATTCAAATAATTGTTTGGGGCTTTGTTTTAAAGGAGAGTGGGACTGACAGCATCATTTAGAGGCGAACTAGATGAAAAGGGGGCATTTCCCCAGATTCTACCCCACACTAGTTTGCAACACAAATGGTCATGAAACTACTCATCCATGCTTAATAATAACAACTCTCATAAAGCACCACTCCTCCCCCCGTGAGAATCTCAAAGCACTTTTCAAACTCAGTTCACTTGTTCCCACAGCCCTTTGGGGGGCAACGACTGATCCCATTTTAAAAATTAGGAAACCTGAGGCACAGAGAAGTGAAGTGACTTACCCAAGTTCACACTGCATGACAGCAGCAGAGCTGCTGACTCCCAGTCCCCTGTGGGCAATCATATTCCCTCCCTTTGCTTAAACCAGAGAGCTACATAATGCACATAGTGAAGGAACCCTCAAGGATCCCAAACCTGATAACCATTCTTTGTCTATTAACTGTCCTCTTCTAACCTTTAGGTTCTGATTTTCATCCATGCTCTGGTCCAGACGACTTCGGATTATGACCTGAATGCAAACACACTACAGTTTTTACCCATCCTCTGTCCGAACAGATTGAAACTAGATCTTAAGGGAAAAGAAGGTGCTCACCAACTGCTCTTCTGGACAGGCTCCACGTTCACAAAGGACAAATGATCCCTCCTGCTCATCCTCAGGTAAAGACCCATTGAGAAGCAGAGCCTGGGCAACAGCAAAGGCAAAAAGAATCCCCAATCAGGTGATTTCTTGGAAAGCTATAGGGAGAAACTCAATCCCATTTCCACAGCTTTAGCTTGCAGCATTTCACAGCAGTCTGGACTCAATAGTCTCTAAACAATTTTCTCTATAATTTCTGTTGACGTATTACCATACAAATAAGGGGGCTTGTTTTGAAACAAACACAAGACATCAGAATGTCCCCGTGAAAGGCCCCATCAGAGAAGTCTGTTGGTGATAGGTGCAGGAAACTCCCATCAAGGTGAAGAGGAATCCAGCACCAAACTAGGGTAGCAACTCAGCCCTTTTTATGAGCAATGTTTGCCCTGGGTTTTCATCCAAGCTGCATGAAATCACCCTTTACAGACAGACAGCATATACAAAAGCTGAAGGAAAGAAGCTGAAAGCCAGGCAGAGGTTTGCAGCAAGAGGCTTTTTTCCCCCAAACTGTTTGAAACATACCAAATATTTAATTTTTTAAAAAAATAAGCTAGTCCTGGCCATTTTAATTTCAAAGGTACTGGAAGGAAGGCGCCTCTGCATGGAACAAGCACAGCAAAGTCTGGATGTGCTCGCTGGGAACATTTCCCATTCTTAACATCTGCTGACTAGTCTCTCTCCACAGTAGGAAACAGAACCATGGCTGACAATGGTATTCAGCAGCACATCGCCCCTGAGCTGCTATTGAAAGCACTTTAAATGTGAGGGTAACTGGGACACCTCTGTGTGCAATACCCTTTCAGAAAGCACTATGGAGACTTGAGGAACCACTGCCAGTAACAGATCCCTGTCCTCGTGTAAACTGACCCTGGCCACACATTTGCTGCTGCCGCTCAGATGCAAGATATTTAGGAGCAGCCTAGAATTCTACACCAGATCAGGGTGAGATGGAGCGAGGTCTGCAGAACGTGTTGCCCAAGTTGTAATGTAAGAGACCCTCAGCCACAGAGACAGATGGAAAATCTGAAGCTCTGACACTGCCTGTGGAGAAGACAGGGAGGAATTCAGGAGCAGCATAAAATTAACCCTTTCAGCACACCTAAAGGGAACCTATGTGTCTGCAAACAAGAAAGACCAGGAGAACTTCAAAACTAAACTGAACAGAGCCCTAAAGAAGAGGGAACAATTCTGCACTGGCTTGTGGGTGTAGGAAATGCTGTTGCGGGGGACCTAATATGGTCAGATAGCTGATATAAAAAAGCATAGCTGATTACCCTGATTTACACTAGCTGGACATCTACTCACAGTCTTTCCCACCTCAAACTTCTAGGTTTTAGGAGCCATTTAGTTTATGCTGGAGAGTAACACACAGCGAGATAGGCCAGCAATATAAGGCAGAACTGGGAGGCTAATAAGAGTTAGCACAGAGGATGCTAGGACAGTGGCATACCTTTCTTTCAGATAGCTTTTGATCTGAGTTCTACCCCAATCTCGCTGATGCAAATTAAAAGTTTCATTTGCAGGGATGTTCCTTCTTGGACCCAGAAAATAACAAGGCTGAAGGGTTGAGTCAGATTTTCTCACCAGAGAGATGCAAACCTTGCTGAATGCCAAAGTGATGGCAATTTGTATTCATTTAATGCAAATCCTTCTGGGGAAATGCTTATCTGAGTGTATCCCCAAAGTTTCCCCAGCAGGACATCTAGGCAGGAGTCACACAGGAACACCGAAAGCTGCACAGGGCCTCAGAATTTCAATCAAACCCTTGTGATCCAGAGGCTTTTAAATATTGAGCAAGAAGGGAAAAATCAATTAATCAAATCCAATTTCTTGGACAGCTATGTCAGCTGCCTCCTCCTGCTCCTGGGCTTGGAGGGGGCAGCAATGCCAGCTGCCGTCCCTTGCTCCTGAGGTGTGTGGAGTGGGGGAGGCAATGCCAATCTCCCCAGTGTTGCTTCCTCCTGCTTCCAGAGGGTGCATTATGCAAGCGGATTGCACCAAGCCTCTATATTCTTTTGGAATCTTTTGTGTCTCCTGTCCATTGTCAATTGGGAGCATGCCTGTGCTGCTCACACAATGCGGGCTTTGTTTACTTGTACATAAATATTTACAATTCAAAACAAGTGCGGTTCCCAGCACAAACAGAAAGGGGTATTCCTGGGAGAGTTCAGGGTCTTTGCCATATGGAGCAAGAGGTCTGCTCACTGAGCAGAGTCACACAAAGGCACAGAGGCGAGGATCATTCGATCAGGAAAGGACTGGAGCAGGGCAGCTAGAACAAGGTCCCATAGAGAAAATTGATTCAAATGATCATGTAGGGAAAGTGCCAAATCTTACCGCCCAGCCAGCCTTACTAAAAGGAGATATATCTGATTCGTTATGCCCCTTGATCAGTTCTATGAATCTCTACTGATTTTCCTGCATTCCTTGTCTCTTTGAATTACTTCCAATCACAAATCACACAAAGTCTGTTTTACTGTCCTCAGTTGCTAACTAAAACTGTGGGTTGCCAAGCATCTTGGCAAGAAATGGGAGTCCCATTACATGGGAAAAAGCTGTTGCATCTTGCTACTTTGAGCAGTAACATACATGATTTTCATGGTGATAGCATATTCAAGTGTTACCAAGTAACCAGGGTATAGGGCACCCACATAATGAATCTAGTTAAATACTGGGATGTAACCAAAAGACATTGACAGGGGGGTGATCAGCTACTAAACCCAGACTTTTCAGAACCCCCTGAAAGAGATCCCTTCCTGGGTGCACATAATGTATCCTCTGCCCTTTCCCAGTCCTTTCTAATCACTATTACTGGAACAGATGATGGAGCTCACTGGACTTAAGTCTCTTCACGACTACATACACAGGCCCGGGCTACATTTACCTTCCAGATTCAGCAGCAGTCGACAGGAGATATGCAAGTGACATAAATCACTTGCGTATCTCCCATTGACTTTGCTGAGTCTGCTCCGCGCACCGCCCACACTGTGCTGCGCCACTTACCGGGGTGGTTTTCCTATGTCGATTGCTGGATCGACTGAGCGGGTCTACACAGACCGCTCAGTCAATCCAGAGCAATCGATCTGACGGTGGCAAATTCGCCGCCGTCAGTGTAGACCCAGCCTAAAAATCTCTCCCTGAGCTAAGTCTGGGAGTGTGGAAAGGATGGAAAAGCCATTCTCTGCTTCCTATCACCTCACTGAAAGGCCCTGCAAAGAGGGAAAGATGGTCAGCAGCAAAGCACAAGCCAGTGAAGATAAGAAAAAGAAAACCCACACTAGTGCTGGGGCAGGAAGTGGTGAGCTCAGGTGATAGAACACACTGCCATTAGCATCATGCTTAAGGAGCAACATCTTAAACCACTGTGAGGAGTGCTTGTCTACCAAGGTATTTCTCTAGGCCCCATCAGCATAATACCAGAGCAAATCACTTATATTGATGAATTTATCCTTACAACATCCCATGAGGTAGGAAAGGATTGTTATCCAACAGATGAGGACATTGAAGGATAAAGTGATTTGCTCAAGATCACCCGAGAAGTCTGTGGCAGAGCCCAGAAAAGAACCCAGATTTCCTGACTCCCCAGGCCAGAAGAGTATCCTTTCCCTCAGCTAGAGCTCAAGGGAAACCAAGAGTATGAAGGGAAGATAAGAGAAATGCTGGCTGAAAACCAAAGCTGATACCTGCAGGCCTGAAATCATCCTCTTTGCTTCTTCCATTTCTTTTTCTAAATGGTCTTGTTGTTCCAGCAGCTGCTCCTCCCAGGAGGTCTCTAGGTATATCCCCGGGCTCCCAGCCTGCCACTCTGGGAGAAAAGGAGAGTCTGTCTCTTCTGCAAGAAGAAAAAGCTATATGAAATACGGATGAACAACAACAGAGGAGTCCTGGAAAGGGAGGCGTAACACAAGAGTGGTCTCCAGCTCTCTGCACTTGGTTCTCAGTGGCAGGAACTGGAATCTCTTCCTACTGATATCAAGGTAAGAGCTAGGGTGAAGCATCTTCCCCCAGCTCAGGGAATTATGTCTCATTCATCCTGCAGAGGAAACATTAACTTCCCTGTGTGTGCACACCTGTGAGTGTAAGGTGACCTGAATCCTCTGCTTTCATTAACTCTGATGTACATGGTCTCCTGGTGTTAGAAGTTCTAGGCCAGGTGGAGAGGAGGATGCGGTGGGTGGGAGTGAGGGTGCTTATATCTTGGTGTTGGATCTGAAGGAAAGGATGCAGGGTGAGTGGAAAGCGGGGGTCTCTCAGTGTTGCAGGCAGCACTCCTTCCCTCCTTACTCCAATAAGCCCACTGAAGTCCATGCAAAAAAGACTATACTGGCTTTAGATCAGGCCCTAAACACTTGTGATCAAGATTTTCCATTGTTTCGGTATTTCTTGCTATTAAAATACCCCCCGACTAGTTGCTAAGCCATGGGTGAAAACCCTGCTGGGCAGAGCCAGAATTCTTGACACCCTGCCAGGTGTTGCTCCACATACTGAAGCGCTATAGGTGCTGGCAGGGAGAGCGTGCCACTTTTAAATGAATGAACGTCTCGCTCCAGTTGCTGTGCTTTGGAAGTGAAATGCACGTAAGTCACGTTCACTATGAACCTCTCTGTCCCATTTCTTAGTAAGCCAAGGTTTTCCAGGCAGAACCCTGTTCTTTACTAATTTAAAGTAGGTCTGGTTCTGTCAAGCTTACTCATGCTGAATAGTAATTTACTCCACAAAATTAATGGGGCTACTTGGGAAGCCAGTTCCCACTCAGCATAAGCTTGGCAGAACTGGGTCCATAGTAATTTGCTGTATAAAACCTTTTTCCTGCAGAGACATTTATGAGTCAGTTCATTATTTCTGCCTGCTCTATCTATCTACTCATACCTTTCATTGCTGTGTTACCTAGGTGCTAGTCTCCTGCTACATGTCCTCAAAAATATCTGAGTAAGAATTAGGGCAAATTTCAGAAAGCTATTAACCCATGTTTTACAGATTAATAAACATTTGAATCAAAGTCTGATCCCAAAATGGCTATTCTTGCTTTTCTGACTTTTTTGCATTTATATTCAGTATCCTTACTGATGCTCCTCCTGGCCACGATTTTAGATCAAGAAATCAATGGGATCTTCTTTAAAGAGAAAAACATAAAAATAATTTGTAAACCGTGCAATCTTTTGTAATCTCCATAAGACAAGATGGTCCGCGCTGGCTAATTCCACAGCTCTGGGGGCTACAGGGATTTAGACTTTATACCTAAGGTGCAATGCTAAGCTCGGGGATAAACATCCGAGTGATGCATATCACCTAATTAACCCGAGTTGTAACTAATCATTACAGGTAGCTACGGATCTCTATCAAGTGACAAAGACATTGCATAGTGCAAAAATTGCATAGGCATGCTGATGTTCAGAACATCAGTGAAATATTACAGCCCACCAAATATTTCAAGCTCCAAAACATTTTACGGTCCAATGTTGTAGACTAGAGAGCAGTGAAGAAGAAGCTTTATTGGCTGGGGCGACAAAGCATTTCCTTAGAGAGACTCCCTGTCATTCAGCCTGAGGATGGAAGCTAATCTGAAAGCAGTGTTTCTACACTACACTCATGAGAGGAAAATGAGATCAGAAACTTCATCAAAAACATTTCTTTTGTACTCTGTGGACCGTGAATAGATTTAAAACTGAAACTGACCCAGCAGCAGACATTCTGGATAATTCTTTTTGCTCCTTTGGAATGAAACAAAAATCACCTTATCCCAGGGGGAGGGGTGTGCGTGCAGGAAGTGTCATGGTAAAATGTCAATTTTGTGTCAGTAAAGGCAGGCAATAATCATACAACAGTCCCCAGGCTTGCAAAGAGCCAGTTCACGTTAGTCAGGAGGTATTGTGCAGCTGTAGCATAAATCCAGAACCCCATTTCACAGGCTCAGCTCCAGCCTCCTGTACTTTACAAGTTCAGATGGACTCAATCTTTCTGTTGGGATTTTGGACCTTTCTTCACAGCCGATTGAAGGACAGAGCATCCACCCTGCACTGTCACTAATAAATGACATTTACCCTTATCCCTTCTCTAAGGCTTTTCATTTTCAAATCATTAACTAATGAGTTTCCTGAACTTTTCCAAACTGTGGCACAACCTTAGCATTACTAAACAGTGAGTTTTGTAATTTTATACAGCCCGATGCACCAGCTCACAAAATTCTACACCCATACAGTCTCTGGAAATCCGTCCAGCAAGTCTCTGCCATGGCTCTCACTTGTGAAGTCCTGAAATCTGGAAGGATAAAATGCATCATCTGTGCTCTACCTGTTCTGGTTTCTGTTTCTTCAGCTCGGATGATCACAAAGCCTGCCCTCTCGTCTGACTGGGTTGCAATGGACTCGCTCTTTGCACTGTGTATGGGACTGGGTGATGTAAGACTGCAGAGGAGAAGAGGAGAAACAATTATTTCCAGTGCAAGCTATAAACATAGCAGGGAAAGAAAAGCAACCTTATCTCTGTCTAAAATAAAAAGCTAATATGCAAGAAGTCTGGTTACACTGAGCATTGTCAACACGGCAGCAAATTCATTAGCAGGCCAGACAGTGCCTGTAACTTTTCAGGCCAGTCTACTTGAATGCCAGTAGCTGAATAAAGTGCTACAGCAACAATTAGTCTTTTCACTTTTCCTGTAGGTTGAGAGGATGTAAATAGGAGAGGCGAACCACCACAGGATTAGCTCAGATCCCATAGTCAGGGAGCTAATTCCAGACTATGCTTCAGACGGCAGTTCTGCTTACAACATAATGTAGGCTTATCCTACAGTTGTAAACTGCTAGCAAACGTCATTCACAGTATCCCAGCTCTCTTGGTTTCTCACCTGTATTTAAAAGGCACACAAAGTATGGGGAACTAGAATTCCAATGCCATGGTATTTTTTAACAATCAGAAGCGCTTGTGAACACAAAGACACCAACACATGATCTAGCTTTACATGAGAAAGCTTCTTGAACGCTGCTACATATTTCTACGGCAACAATCTCAGCTGGTTGTGAGGTCCAGACTCTCAAGCTCTTTCAGAAATTCTTCCCAAATCCATCACCCAGACAACAGTAAAGACGTCCAAAGCTCACTGATCCATTTAATGTGCCCCCAAAGTCTCCAAGAACTAATCTTTGCAAGTGCAAGGAGGAGTTAATGTTTCATTCTCCCCAAGACAGACACAAAAGCCAGAGAGAATAAAAAGAAAACATAGTGAAAGTAACAGAATAGATTTAGAGAAAAAAAAATGCACTTCTATAGCTTGCCTTCCCAACTTTCCCAGCACTTCTGATATAGGTCCTCCAGCTCAGGAACATACACATCTCGCTAACAAAAATCAGACAATTTTAGAAATTAGAGCTGGAAATGACCTGTTAGTAGCTCTCATCTAGTCCACCCTCAGGATCCACCCCCAAAACACTTTTCCTAGTCTATTTTCCACGCTTTTGACTAATCTAGTTTTAAATGATTCAAATAAGTCAGCTTCCACTGCAGTAAAAAAACAAATGAGTGTGAGCCCCTAAGTGAAGAGAGAGTGACCATTTTCGACTAGGATACAAAAAGCAGCATCAGTGTTTGCTTAGACCCTGTTGCTCATACAGGGTATGTCTACACTGCAAAGAAACACGCACAGCACGAAGTCTTGGGTATGTCTACACTGCAATAAAAGACCTGCAGTTGGCCGAGTCAGCTGACTGGAGCTCACATGGCTTGGGCTTCAGGGCTATAAAACTGCAGTGTACATGTTCAGGCTTGGGCTGGAGCCCAGGTTCTGGGACCCCAAAGGTGGGGAGGGTCCCAGAGCCCAGACTGCAGTCCAAGCCCAAACGTCTGCACTGCAGTTTTATAACCCTGCAGCCTGAGCCAGGTGACCTGGGCCAGCCATGGCTATGCCACGGGTCCTTTATCACAGTGTCGCTGTACCATCAGAGCCTGGGTTAACTGACTCAGGCAACAGGGCTAAAAACCGCAGTGTAGACATTCCCGCTCAGGCTGGAGCCTGGGTTCCAAATCCCTCCCCTCTGAGACTTGGCACCGCAGGTTTTTCTTTGCAGTGTACACATACCTAGGATGTGCAGATTTCCTACAGGTTGTTGGCGATGCCCAAAGATTTACCTTAAGAAAACTGAATCCCAATGCAGCATTCCCTGACAGATGATGTGTACAAATGAAATCACTGTCCAGGGTCCCAGAAATATGATGTTTGTGTTGCTAAGGACATAATAAATTATTAAAGACAAATGATCAAACTTTCAGTCAGCACAGATACACAGAGAGAAAGCCACAGAGACAGACCGACTGACCTAACAGAGCCAGGAATATTGCATGGGCTTTGCCTTCCTTTAAGGTGCAGTCACTGATGTTGTCTCTGTGCACGTGCAGCTGAGACCCCTGAGAACCATCAGCCTTATGTGGTCATTGGGAGATGTATTTGTGGGTTGTCCCCCCACAAACAGTAAAACCACGAGGAAGCAGTCCAAAAACCAGGATTAACATCTGCTGCATGTGAAGAAGGGCACCTAGGCATACGGGAGAAAGATCGATCTAGAAGTCAATGCAGAGGACTGGAAGGCATATGTGGCAGAGGGTGCTTTAGGGAGGTGCAGGATGGGAAGCGTGGGCCATGTGGCAGGAAGCAGGACACAGCCCATGGAAGCAACAGTTCTTACCTATCTACTCAGACCGAGCTCCATTGCCCAAAGGGAATGTTTTGTGATAGATCTGGGGGATAACGCAACTGAAACAGCATAGATATTTCACACCACAACTACAAGAGGATTTGAAATATAACCCTTTAGGTTTTTTTACAGACACAGCTCCATCTCCAGGCAGTTTCCCTGCAAATGAGGGAAACACGGCCATGTGGGCAGGAGCACATTTACATGCATGCTGACTAAAGGTCACCCCATTTCTCATTCTGCCAACCAGGAAAAGCTGAAAACATTCCCATGGTTTTTCGTATCAATTACCAAAATTATTCGAGTGACATATATGCAAAGATGCGTTCAAATTTGATTTCTTATTTAAAAGGATACATAACTATTCATCATTAAAGCATGCAGAAATGAATGCTGGGAAATTAAATTAATTGAGGCACGATTTATGACACAGGAAAACACTCTGCATTATTTCTTCTAGCATTGCTTGATTTCTTAACTAAAATCCTTGCCTACCCAAATCCCTGGATTGTCAATGCTTTGGGATCTTGCACGCAGTCAGGGCTTAGGGAAACAGTTTCAGTAACAAGCCTGAATTCCCTGGAGATTTTAATAAACACCTTGCCCCTGCTGTTCCAAATGACAATGGCAACAGTCGCTCACCATTTGACCTGCTTCCCTCCCATGATCCTACTTTAACCTTTCTCCTCAGAGAGTATGTTTCCCGTGGAGCCTCAGGATTCTGCAGATCCTGGCTGCAAACATGCCTTGTCCTTTCACAGGCTTGGATTTCAGAGCCGAGGATGCCAGTTCCTGTCAAACTAACGAAGAAACCTTTGCCAGTCAGACTCCCCCGTGTGAGCCAAGAGATTCACAGCAGAAAAGGTACAGGGTCTTTGCAAGGAGCTGTTTGGTGATAAATCAGCAGCTTATAGACCCAGATGTGATCACCGAGTCAGAGTATTCTGCAGTCCAGGTTTTGATTTTGCTGGTTTCCTTGCAGGTTATTTGTCTCTTGCTGCTGCATTTTGGTCCACCGTATGCCCTGGTTGTTTTCATCACAAGAATCTCAGTCTGGATAGCAAGTTGCGTTTCTCAGCCCATTCTGCCTACTTCAGCTATACAGCTCCTGCTGCAGAGAGCCAAGACTCAGTGAGGGAAAGGTGCTCTGTTAAGAGTAGGTTCCTTGGTCCACCAGTCTCTAAGGGGTGTGCAGCATTTCCCAGCCCTATGAGTAGCTTCCTTCCTCGCTGTCTCCAGCTCCGTCTCCCTCTTGCTGTCACTCTGACTGTGCCAGGCAGAGTCTATTCTCTGAGAAGATGTCTAGCTCAGGGTGGGGGAGGGAAGATCAGTGGGAGGGGAGAAAAGGGAAGGGAGGAGGGAGGGATTGAGGTGCTTAGTGGTCTGGGAATCAGAATGATTTTGGCAAGTTCCCCATGAATAATTTCTGTTGTCTCTTCTTATCAGAATATTCCTTCCTGGAAATTTTTATATCAAGAACGTGTGCTTACCCCACAGGAAATAAACCCAGAAATGTGCTGACATTAGGCTGGGACGCTGCTCTGGAACTGTGCAATAGGATGTGAGGAGGGGAGAGGTGTTGCAATTACAAAACTATATTCAGTTTGCTAATAAGAAATGTGGTTTGTTCTTGCCAGCAGCTCTGGGGATCCCATGCTCAAGCTGGCTTATTCCCTTCTCCGAAAAGTGAAGAGAAAGCTGGCATCTTATTTTCCTCTGGAGTTTCCATCTAGGAGTCTGGCGCCACCACAGCCCTGAAAATGTCGCCTGGAGTCAGGAGTGCAGGCTGCTCCTTGCTTCGTCTGAGACGGCTCAGGTTGTTCAAAGTAATTTATTTTATAACTAAAGAGACTGACTACGAAGAGCCCGTGGGTATAAATAGGAAGCATGTCACCAGAGCAATCAGATGAGATGGGGTGACATTCAGTGTCAGAAGGAGTACAGGGCGGACAGACTGACAGCAATATTGCTCTGCCTGTCTCTAACAACTTCCACCTGAGGATCGGAAAGTGCTTTACAAACACCAGTGAGTTCAGCCACACGCCCCTTGTGAGGCAGGTCAGACCCGTTCTCTCTGTTTTAGAGATGGGGAAACAGACGTGAAGAGGGGACATGAGTTGCCTGGCGTCACACAGTGAGTCAGTGTCACAGGCAGAAAAACAACTCTGATCTCATGAGGCTCAGCCCCCTGGTCTAACTACTTGACCACACAGCCTTCCTGATCCAAAAAGGAACCCAGGAATCCTGACAACCAGTCTCCATGCTCTAATTATAGACAATACTGCCTATATCAGATTTGCTAGGGAATGAATGCAGGCAGGGCTTATCTCAACAAATTGGAACCCTGACTATCGAGGCCACGTGGCAGATTCCGACACCCTTACACACAGTGAGTAACACCTTCCTCCATGTGAACTCCCACTGAAGTCAATGAGACTTTCACAAAGAAAAGCACTTCCAAATGTCAGGGAGGGTGAATTGGGAGGAGGGGCTAAGATGTATATGGGAGGAAGGCCAAGGAGTAGGGGTAGCAAGTACATCCCTTGCTCTTTGTTGGTGCTTCTCAATGTGGGGATTAATTGCTAATGAGTTTGGCAGGTTCTCTCTTTCATCTCATCTTTTAACCAAACAGCCTTGCCTGAGTACTAGGGCGTATGTGATGGCTTCTGGAAATCCGCATGTAAATTAAGCAATGCAAAATCCCTCCTGGACACACACAGGGCTCAATGGAGGCAGCGTATTGGGCAAAGGAGTAGGGGACTTGTCCCCAGCCCCAGGTGGGATGCAGGACCTGAGAGAATCAGAAAAGACAGAACTGGGTCATAAAAGCCAACACCCATCGTAGTAGGGCCCTACGCTCGAGTAGCGGGATATTAATTTCTCTTGAGGTGAATCTGCAATAATACCAGGCCACCCGAAACTTTCTAATGCATGGTCACAGGTAGCTAAGTCTGCCCCACTCCTGTTATCTAACATCCATTTCTTCTAAATCCCCAATTCTAAAGAAAACATACAGTTTGGCTATTGTCGATTTTTCGCTCCTAATGCATCAGCCTCTGCCTGCAACATCCTTCCAATATCTGATGGGGCTTGACATAAGAAAGTCCTTCCTCACTTGGCTGTTACTGTTGCAATGAAACAGCCAACCTCTGTGTCTGCAATCCCTGTGCCTTTGGCTAACAGCATCAGATGCCTTTTTCCACAATAGCCGTAATCTGCTCCCCCCTTGCACACACAGAACAAGTTCTATTTCTGGCACTGCTGGAGGATACACAAAACAGCCCTCAGCCTGGCAGCCTGGATCTGTTCCCAAGCTGGGCCTTGCATGCAAAAATCAATGGCATTTCCATGTTTGCTCTCCTTCGCAACCCTCAAAAGCTATGTGGTTTTGCCCTTTGATAACACTGACAGAGCCCTGCACCTTAACTCCCTCTCAGCCTGTCTCTTGTTTCTCACTGCTGATGCTTACAGCACGGTGTTTCTCCCTTGTCTTCATATGTACAAAGCCAGGGAACAAATGGGCACAGTAATGACCACAGAATATTCCATTGTCAAGGCGTTAGGATTGAAATCTAATGACACATCACAACATATTCCCGGCTTTAATTAAAAAGCATTTGAGCTCCAGCTTGATACGATCTCTGATCATTTCTGTTGAGCTGTCCGTAGCTGTCTGCCTCTCAGTACTGCCGGATTAGTAGAACTCTAGGAAATATACACACTGGGTAACCTGTAAAATCTTTGGGTCCCCTTCTGCTGCTGATCCATATGCACAGCTGTGTAGGGAGCAAGGCAGAGAAAAAAGAACCCAAAGAGCCAGGGGCAGTTTAGCGATAGTGATTATCAAAGACAGTAACCAATGTGAAGAATCTGACATTCAGAGGTACAGACTGTGCCAATGCACTCAGTTCTGACCTGATATGCCCTCTAGCATTCCAGCCAATGCACCCCAAACCTGATCCACAGCAGCCCCTGCTATTCTAATTTCAAAAGTTGCAAACACTTCATTAACAAAGCAATGATTTTAGTTCAAAAGCAGCACAATTCATTTTATGTTTTTATCTTCAGTTCTGTAAAATTCCCTCTTTTGATAGTATAGATTATTCAGGAAAATATTTGCTGATATTATATAATATACAAGCTACTTAGTGACATCACTTCCTGTCAGCAATAATAATTAATACCGTCTGACATTTAGTGAGCTTCTTGTGAAAAAACCCAAGATACTTTTCAAAGTATATATATATACAGGAATTACTTCACTCATGGAAATGCAGTCACCGTGGGGCATTCCACAGCTATTTAGAAGTGCACAACAACGCTACACAATAGGACATGATGTGAAAAATACTGTCGCCAATTCAAACTGCAGACAGAATGGAGAAAGGCTAAATGTATTTACCCAAATTGGTGTCTGCCCAGAATAGTAGGGGTCTACACATCAACTCTCATGAAGAATACTGGGGAATCTTTAAAGAGCACATGTGGTCAGGACCATGGTTTTGTGTCTCATCTAATGAATAGCACCTCCAGCAGCACATATCCTCCAGCACTTCACTGGGGAAGCAATTCAATATTGACTCAGAGAGAAAAAACACCCATACCAAACTGATCTATCTTAGGTATTCATAAGGCACCTGTCACGTGGGTATCTAATCACCACAATTCTGAAGAGGCAAAAGAATCCAGAACCATTGTGTTTCCTCTCACTATTCTACTGGGTCCCAATGGTCTGGATTCTCAGGTATGTGAAGGCCACTTTGTGCTGCGGAGATGCAAAGTAGCCTTAAAGTGGCCAGAGAAATCCAGTGGAGAAAACTCCTTGTGCAGGTATACTCTGCTGGTGGAGCCTGGCAAAAGAAAATCCACCACCTCATATGTCAGCCATCCCCCAAGTCCTGACATAAAGGGACGGAAGAGACATATTCCAGAGTGGAGCATGGACAGGACAGGGAGAGAAGGGGATGTAATGGAGTGGAGCTCCATGATGCCAAAGCCTCCACTGACATAAGGTCCCTGACTCACCTTATATCAGTGGTGTAAATTAGGGTTGCCCCTGTGCATCCCTGACTTGTAAAGTAAAGTTGTAAAGTGGGGAGCTAAACAAGTTCCTGGCAGCCCCCTTCTCCATCCTGTTCAAATGGAGTTCAAAAGGAGCAGAGAATCAAGCTTAGGGGGAGAAGGAGGGAACTTACATGTTCAAGGATATATTTCTTTACTTTCAAGCCTTCTTCCCTGGGAAAGGCTTTGTCCAAAATGTGTATCCCTACACTCTGACCTAAACACAGCCAGGCTTGGTCAAATCTCTCCTACCAGTGGCAAGGTCCTACCCACAGCACTCTCTTCAGCTGCCTAGTCTCAGTGGAGCGCAGTTGCTGTAGAAGATCTTGGCCTGTGGGGGAGTGGGTCTCTAACACAGCGAGGTCCCATTCTGTTAAGGATTCTGTACATTAGGACTAGGGTTTTGGCTTCTGCTCTGGAGCCCCTGGGAGTCAGCGGAGCACGTGAGCACCAATGGGATGGGTTCTCCTGGCACCTGCTGCTGAGACTCACTGCTGTGAGTGGCGCTCCAGGTAGAACATGCTGTAGTTCTAACCAATTTCTTCCTGTGAAACCGCTTTCCTTAAAGTGCTGGCTCAGCTTAGCTTTGCTTAGCTAGTGCAACCTAGTGAGTCCCCAGCCAAGGTGGCAGATAATTTATAGCAGAGAGGGTTTATTTCTCAAGATCCAAGTCCCACTTGAAATGGCAAAACCTCCTGCTGTGTAGACGGAGATGAACTCTGACTTTAATGCTCTACGCCAGGGTCCAGGGGACCTTTCAGAAATTAATTAAACTTTGAACTTGATGGACCATGACGGTCCAGGGAAGTTGGGGGATGGCTGGGTAATGAGATAACTATAAAGCTAAAGCCGGTTAAAGGTGATGGATGAAGGCTCAATGGCAGTGAGAACTGCTGCGACACCCACTTCAGAGGTTCTAGGTCTGAATCACAAAATGCATTTCTGTAACAGAGTCTGCTGCTGAAATTCCCACTTCTCCTGCCCCCAAGGTCGGGGTCCAGGGCATCAGGCTTGCTTGGTTTGGAAGTCTGAGCTCCTTTCTCCTGCATGTCTCTTAAACAGATAGATGGTATCAGCTTGTACAATATCCGTTCCTCTTGCTCTGGTTGTTGTGTCCTCACCCTCCCTCACTGAGGCTGGGGCTGGGCTGTGAGGAGGCCAGATGTGGGGTGAGCAGGAGGCAGACTCTGCCAGGCTGTGAGGGGACACATTTCTGAAATGGGCGTGTCTGTTACCTGGACGCGCGGGACTCTGAAGGCACAGTCTGCTGCCCCTCGTACTGCTGCACCAGTGCTCGTACACTCCAGTAGGGATTCTCAATCTCTTCATCAACGCTGCTGTTTCTGAAGATACAAATTACATAATGAATAACAGTCTCACAGAGCAGGGGGAGAAATTCTCTGCTTGTTTTACTTTATTGTCTGAACCTAATGATGTCCATTCTTGGAAGATGGGGGGGGCTGATAAAATAAAGGGAAGGAGGAAGCAATCCTACCTACCTCTTATGAAAGAGAAAATCTAATTTCTGCTCTAGAAAATGCAAGATAAGAAACTCTTTCCCATCTCTCTATGATATGGCAGGGGAGAGGAATGGTGTCTCATCTGTTAAATGTCTCCAAACCCCTATGAGTAGCAGAGTTTTGGGGAAGGAGGGAGTGGGTAAAAGGCTGGATTCTGCTAATACTGTACAAGGTCTAGCCTTCCTAAACTTTCACATTTTATTTTTCAGAAACACATAATTTTCAACAGCATCATTTCAGAACTGAGTCCTGGCAAGAAAATGGCTCTCCAAAGGCACCGTCATATTATCTACACTACCTGCCCTGACTGACCTCACCTAGTTCACCTGCTGGTAAAACTACAGTGCCTTGCCTGCACTGTTTTTACAGCTCATGCACATTTGTTATCCCATAGTAAAAACATACCTTTTTTGTCAGTGAAGACATAACCTTAAGATGTATCCCATCCAAGTGCTGATTCAGCCCTACCCTAGATTGTCTGTGAACTCTGATAAGATTACAGCAAAAGGTGGCCTGGATTCAGGTCAGCAGGCAGTGTGTGAATTCACAGTAGAGAGGCAGAGACCTCTTTATCTGTCCTGTAGGGAGATGCCCCCTTTACTTGCCCCCAAGGACTAAGACTTAGCACCAAGATTCACATGCACTCCAATGAGACTTGATGGGAGCACCCATTACCTCTGTCTGTGCCGGAAAACATCACGCCCTGAGCGTGAGACATCCTGACGAACATCTGCCAATGCAGCCATGGCACCCTGGGCCATTGCAGCTGTTGAATGTGGCCTGTGACTGGCTGATGATGCTGAAAGGCTCTTCCCCACCACGCTGGCTGGGCTCTGAATGGCTGTTCTGCCGGAGCCAGGTTTAAAATGAGCCGCTAAGGCAAGGATCAGCCTCATGATGGATTTCAGGTTCCCATCAACGATATCTGCAAAATGCAATCAAACCTCAGGGCAATGTGGCTCAGGCGGTTCTTGTCTGACCAACAAGTGTGAATGCAATTAAACTCAACAGAAGCATTCCAACAGAAAGGGGCTAAGCAATTAGGACCGAGTTACAATTCCAGTGCTCCATAGTATTTGTTTTTAGTATTTGAAGCGCCTGAAGTAAAATCAGTGACTGCCACCTACGGGATAGAATTTTAACTGCTCTGGGCACATTTGGGCCTTCTGTGTGGGATATTTCCAACAAATAGTCCAGCCTATGTGTGACAGTATTAATGAAGGATCACTAGAAAGGTGCATCAGTCATTGAAGATCACCACTGTACCAGTGATGACTCCAGCTGACCCAAGGAACTTACATCAACATTTTTAATAGGAAATAGAGGGAGCTGAGCAAGAATGGATTTATGCAACAACAACGCCTAGTAATCATTAACTAATCAATCCTCATACTTCTGGTGTGGGGTAACTCACTGTGTACTTTCTCTCAGCGTACAAAACAGCCCAAAGCAAAGACTAGCTATTCTTTCAAGGGGGATTTTTCAAAGCCACCCAAGGGATTTGGACACACAGTGGCCATTAAGTCTAATGGGACTGGGCACCCAAATCCTGTAGGCAGCTTTGAAAATCCCAGCCCCAGATTTTTGGAGAGGGGCTGGAGGCCTGAAGTCTGGTTAATTTTTGCTTTTGGAGGGGAGAAGGGGGCAGAAATAAACATTCTGTTAAAATAGTTCGTAATGATCATTAACCCATGTCACTCACAGGGACTCTGAGGCAAAGAGGGGAAATGACTTGTCCAAAGTCACAGAGTGAGTCAGTGTCAGAACTCTGAGTAGATCTCAGGGGTTTCTGTGTCCCAAGTCATGTGCCCACACCTCATTTTGCACAGTAGCTTTGATACATTAATCCTGCCTCAATGCAGGGGGAGAAGAGTGGACTAGATGACCTCTTGAGATCCCTTCCAGCCCTATATTTTTGTGATTCTATGATTGCTTCATAACATGTACATCCTCAGAGCCCTTACACAAAGTGCAACAAATGGTTTGTACCAAATCCTGTCACCAAGAATGGCCAAAGGAGACTAGAACAGCCAGATATAGGATGTGACATATTTCCAGGAAAACCAGAAGGGAGGCAGAGCACCAGCCTTGGGTTTCACTCTTCAAAGCTAACTCTACTCTCATTTGTGCCCTATCAAACTCTGGATGCTCACGCTTTACTTCCCTGCTACCAGCCTGGATACAAGAAAGCAAGCTATACATCCGAATTCAGATTACCAAGTCAAGCTGCCTCTAGAGTGCTGCCTAGGCTGGGCCTATTGATATATTTGTTCACATTGCTTATAGACAAGTTTTTATCAGTATTAACAATGGCTTATAGAGTCAGTGAAATGGTGCGAACTGGCACGTAACGCTTCACTGAATGAGAAAAAATAGCACAGCCTCCAGCCTGCTGGTAGCCATGCTACTGGCACGGAGCACTTACTGTGTTCTCTGAATACACAGAGGCTACCCAGCCGAGGCATGTAACCCACAGGGCTGTGCTCTTCCCCTCCTGATAACAAGAATGGTCATATGCTCCATGATTCCAGTTCGAATCATAGGACACTGCACCTCACCCAGTGCCCCAGAAGAAGCAAATAGCATTATCCCTCAGAACACTCAGCAACCAGCAAGAATAGGGGACTGTTTTCCTCCATCCATGTGATGTCTGTGACTAAACAATGCCACAGTAAGAGACAGAAAGTGCACGGTTTTGCTCCTTGTGTCTCTTTCCCACCACATGCTCTGTTCCTCTTCTGATAGGAAATGCTGGCAAACAGAGCCTGCAAAGCATTGGAAACAGTATCACGGATTTCCAATGGTCTGGAATTATCTTGTTCCCACCAGAGAAGGAGGCAATAGCTAAATAACTATTTATTTATGTCCATTCAATGAAGGTTTCCAAGTCTGTGTTCTCAGTTATACCGTTTGTTTGGTTCTCTGACCACTCAGAGGAGAGGGGGCATTTCTTCTTCTTCTTAATACTATTATTTATTTCCTGCCCTGAATTGCTCCTGTTCATTACCGTTACCAAAGCAACCAAGAATTTAGTGCCATTCAACATGTTACTGGACTGTAGCAACAAGAGAAACTGGCTTGGAAATAAACTATCTGTAGGACACAAACATTCTCACAAAGATAGCTAAGGACCACAAGGAGATGGTCATCAGACAGCACTTACCTCTTGCTGAAGTTTGGTGCATACGGATCTTTTTCGATGCCACAAACTGCAGGACTTTTTCTACATTTTCTCTCATTTCCTGCTGGCTGGTGGGACTGACCTGAATGCCATTCAGCTTCTCACCAGCTGGGAAAAGCAAACAGCCCAGTTATAGAGAGGAATTGACCTTGATGCTGACTGGCACCTTAATGGTTACAGGTGCAGGGACTCTAGGATTCAGCAGCTGTTATGTTGGGGAGAGTAAGGGAGCCCTATGTGTGACTTCTCCCTGCTCATGAGGTATCTAATGGCAAAATACACCCGTAGCACTGTCCATGAAGGTGCTTTCTGTGGATAATTCATTATTCCTTGTATCTTCTCGAGTCAGCACATGTCCCTTCTGTGCAGATACATGGTACAGATGGCACAGTCTCGGCAAGGGACAGCATCAGCTCCTAGAACCATTTCTGCTCAGTCCTATTATTTCTTTCTTGTAAACATTTGTGTCTTGGCAAAGAGATTAATGCCCATAGGAATCCCACCCAGTAACACTTACAAGTAAACTCCAGGGAGGGCTGTCAGTGTTAGGCAGAGATTCAGGACAATGGGACTCTGGTCACACATACATACAAAGTTAAGATGTCACAGGCTAGTCACCCCTTAGCCCATACACCATTCTGGGTATCTGATGCTATTCACCAACATGGGAAATCCTTTCATGGCTCCCTTAAAACAGCTCAGCTCCTCTTGTGGCAGTTATTATGACCAGCCTAGCAGGTTTTGGCACGGGTTGTGTGACAAAATGAATGCCATTCTCAAAGGGCCTGGAACTTGGCCATTGGGCAAAGATTAGTGAGTGACACTGAGCTAACACATAAGGGCTTCAGTGGAAGATTGGCTTTTCTGATCCACAATTTTCCTTCCTCTTAAAATGACTACCCTGCTCCGAAGCTGTGAGGCGTGTCAGCCAGTCTCACGCAGGTTACAACTTTCCACAAGCAGGGCCCCACCAAGGCTAGCCTCCTCCAGGCAACATCCCACAGCCTCTATAGGAGTAATAGTGCAACTTGGTGTTACTGACCTACAATTTCAATGAGAGTGGCCAAGATGACCCCATCTCGGAGATCTTGCCTCAGGTCCTGCACTGGCTTTATTGCTGGCTTTTTCTTCAGCTGGGAATTCACCCAGGCTACATACGCCTGCAGTTGCTGCTGCAAAAAGAAAACAAAACAAAATTTTGCTCATCACTGTGGTTTTAGGAAGTAGTTGCACAACTCTCCCCTTTCACACAACCATATGTTTGCTTAGCTCAAAAGTAGAAATGGGTTTCATCCCATCACCTGCAGCACATTGGTTCACAACACAAAACCAACATACGGTTTGGAGTAACTCAGTACAACCCAGACTGGAACAGCAGAAGGGACTGCAGGTCAGGATTGAGAGGCATCAGCACTGCTTAGAAGGAAGCTTGCATTGCACCTGCCTATGGTATAGTTGATTCAAAGCAAACACTGCCAGTCCCTCACTTTTATTCCCAGCATTAATTCACTCATAAAATGTTAAAAACCCCAAATAACTACTTTCATTATAAAAAAGAGAAAAGAAATATAGCTTAGTTGATAGTTAAAATAACCAGTGGAATTTTCAGTTCATTACACCAACTGTTAAGGAAATGTCTGGATTCTATAACGGGCCAATTTCACTTTGGCATATAGTCCTGAACACTCTTGGGCCCAATTTTCCACAGCCTTGCACCTTGTGTCATCATACATCAGTGCAAAGAGAAGGCAAGCTGAGTGAAGAACACTACCACTCTAATTGGGTAGCGGTTTATGCTGTTTTTGCACAGGTGTAATTGACAGCAGGAGGGGACAGATAACAGAGAATCGGGTTTTTGATCTCCCTAAAGAGCCATCTGGCGTCAGGGGCTGACATGCAAAAGCAGCCTCATGTGCATATGTAAGTGGTTCACCTTTTCATTCCTGTACCTTATATGAGACTTTAGTGGCTAGTAGGAGCCCTGGTGAAACTGGAATTCCTTTGGGACAAGGGCTTGTGTAGCACGTGGAGTGTAATCAGATTTATCCCTTTATGGGATTACCTCTCTTTTCACTAAGCTTCCCATTATTCTGCAGATGTGGCGGGTTTTAAGTCTCCATTCCACATTATCTCAGCAATATCAGTCACGGTTTATGCTTCTACAGCCTGCCACAAAGTCACATTCTGATCACAATACCACTTGTAATCGTCCTGACAAGGGAAATCCAACTTTGAACACAACACAGCTCGCTCTGTCTGCTCAGAAAGGGGCCTGGACACTTGTGTTCAATTGGTTCTACTCAGTCAGCAGATAAGCACGGAGCATAGTGTGAGAAACAAACTTCGAAGGTTGCTCAATGTGTTTTAAAAAACAAAAGCGGTAATGCTAAGTGGGAAGTCCAGACTTTGGGAAGCACAGGAGACTAATGCAGGCTTGCTGGAGTGGATTTTGCCTCCTCTGCTTTGAGTCCTGTACAGTCAGAGCTCTAACTCATTAGTGTAAAAAGTTCTGAAGCTGCCAGTAGATGTCAATTTTGCCTGCCCAACTGAAAATGTTGCCAGCTTCCACTGAATTGGAATATGAACCATGGAGCATAAATATAACCAGCATAGCCCTGACTTCTCTCCCACTCTCACAGGAGGATGATCCAGCATTGGTTTTCAGATCAATAATAATAACTGCCCTTGCTAAAGTGCAAGGAGGAGTTGAGTTCCTATGTGACCTAAAAAAGCACCTGGGCCCAAGAAGGGAGCAATCTGGGACTTTACAGTAGGATCCAGCCACACAACACAATTTCGAGAACTCAAACCTTCTATTACATACAGATTCCGTGAAGCTTTAATTTAATTTATTCAAGTAATTATCAGTGGAAGAGGGAGATGTTTATTTGCAGTGCCATCTGTTACCCACTGAAACAGCTTGAGCACCCTTATGGAAAAGTCCTATACAATTCAGTATGGCTCCACAGAGATTGAACAGGGTTACACAGAAACTACTTCAAAAACCTATAAAATTTAAGAGAATGATCTTTTTCACAAGTTTTTTTATTAACCAGCCTATAGGAATCTACAATAGTGTATAATTCTCTACAAAATTCTATAGGATGGTCCAAAAATACTACAGGAAGGTTGTCATATTCTATTAGATTCTATAGGTCTTTTCCATAAAAGCAATTATTTTTTCACACAAAGGAAATTAATTATATAAAAATACAGCCTTATAATCAACAGTTTAATATTTTTTCCCTTTCTTTTCTCCCATCCTCTGTACACAAAAAAAAAATCACTATTTTTGGGAAGACATTTTTACTGGCATTAACCTTTACTGTTTCATAAAAATATCCGGTAATTAGCACTGTTATTAGAAAATCACTTCTAAAGCTCTGAAATTTACACTTTAAATGATCCTCTCCAAAAAGACAACTTTTTGTGGCTGTGCAATAGTGATGTCGCTATTACAAAGGGAAGGATTTCACAGCAGTTACTGCTACAATGCTGCAGACTTACATTTAATTAGCAGGTTTGAGGGTTTTTTCCCAATCAGAGCATAAGATTTTCCTAGAGCAATTCAGACTGTTGATTTGTTCATCAATAATTTATTGTGTGTCCAGAAAACGGTTATTCACCTTGTTAACTGTTGTCCTTCGAGGTATGTTGCTCATGTCCATTCCTTTCTAGATGTGTGCATGCCTCTGTGCATGGTTACTGGAATTTTTTTCCCTTTAGCAGTACCTGTAGGGCCAATTCCAGCGCTCCCTGGAGTCCCGCACACATGCCACGGTATAACAGGTGCCACCAGCCCTACGCCCCCTCCGTTCATTCTTGCTGTCAACTCCGACAGTGGTGATTGGGGGGGAAGGGGCGCAGGTAATGGAAAGGACATGAGCAACACATATTGGAGAATAACAGTTACAAGGTGAGTAACCATCTTTTCTTCTTTGAGTGCTTGCTCATGTCGATTCTATTCTAGCAAGCAATACCTTGGAGGAGGGCCCAGAGTTACAGATGAGCTGCCTGCAGCACCGCTCTGCCGAAGCTGGTGTTGTCCCGTGCTTGCTGGACAATGGCATAGTGGGACGCCAAGGTGTGCATCAATGACCAGGTGGCAGCTCTACAGATGTCTTGCACTGGCACCTGTGCCAGAAAGGCCGTCAACGAAGCTTGTGCCCTGGTGGAGTGGGCTGTGACACCACCCGGTAGAGGCACCTTCGCCTGCTTGTAACAAAACTTGATGCAGGAAGTTATCTAGGAGGAAATGCACTGGTGGAGACAGGCAAGCCTTTCATCCTATCCACCACTGCAACAAAGAGTTGCATAGTTTTCCAGAACGACTTAGTGCGTTCAATGTAGAAAGCTAACACCTGCCTAACGTCAAGCGTGTGCCACCTCCATTCTTCCTCTGAGCCACGTGGCTTGGAAAAGAACACTGGAAGAAATGTATCCTGGTTACAGTGAAATTGAGACACTATTTTGGGTAAGAAAGCAGGATGAGGCCGCCACTGGACCTTGTCCTTATAGAAGGCTGCGTAAGGCAATTCTGAGGTAAGCGCCCTAATCTCAGAGACTCTTCTCACTGAGGTAATTGCTACTAGGAAGGACACCTTCCAGGAGCACAATAGTAATGGACAGGTAGCCAAGGGTTTGAAGGGGGGACCCATGAGCCGAGACAGAACTAGGTTTAAATCCCCAGCAGGTACCAGGACTGGAACCTGAGGGTAGAGCCTCTGTATTCCTTTCAGAAACCTAACCGTCATGGAATAGGAAAAAAACTATTTCCTATCCAATGGAGGATGAAAAGCTGAGAAGTCCAACAGGTGAACCTTCAATGAGGCCGTAGCCAGGCTGTGAAGCTTAAGGCGCAGTAAGTACCAGAATAGCCTGGATCGATGACCACTCAGGCGGAATTCCATGGGACACTGCCCAGCAGGTGAACTGCTTCCACTTAGCCAGGTATGCCGCACGAGTGGAAGGCTTTCTATTGTCCAGCACAATTTGCTGGACCTGCAACAAACAGGCCCGTTCCTCCGGGTTCAGCCCTGGAGTCTCCATGCCATCAGATGCAGGGACAGTTCCAGCAGCATGCTGAACCAATGCTGGCGGGTCCACGCTGGCGTGACCAGGATAACATCCGGCTTGTCCTTCTTGATTTTCAGGAGGACTCTGTGCAGGAGCAGAATGGGTGGAAACGCGAACATCAGAACCCTCTTCCACTGTAAGAGAAAGGCATCAGATAGCAACCCCACTTCAAGGCTGCGGAGAGAACAGAACTGCGGGCACTTCTTGTTCCGTCTGGATGCAAACAAGTCCACTTGGGGAGAGACCCACCTCTGTAAGATCATAGCAGCTACCCTTGGGTGGAGTGACCAGTCGTGGTGGACTAAAAAGGATCTGCTGAGACAGTCTGCCATGTTGTTCCTGATGCCTGGAAGGTGAAAGGCTATGAAGTGGAAATTGTGGCTCACTGCGAGTTTCCACAGACATATCGCTTGCTTGCAAAGGGCAGAGGAGCGGGCTCCCCACTGCCTGTTGATATAAAACATGGCCATGGTGTTGTCCATCAGCACCCGCATTACCTTGCCCGCAATGAAGGGAAGGAACACCTCACAAGCCTGGCATATCGCCTGCAGTTCCCTCATGTTTATGTGCATGTCTCGTTCCTCCAGCAACCAAACTCCCTGCATGCTGTGGTCGGAGCTGATATGGGCCCCTGCAGCCCAAATCCAAGGCGTCCAACACCAATGGGATTGAGGGGACTAGTTCCTCTAATGGCATACCCCACAGCACTGAGCAAAGGTCCTGCCACAATTCCAGTGAGGCCCTATGGGTACAGCTAAAGGGAAAAAAATTCCAATAACCATGCATGGAGGCGTGCACACACCTAAAATGGAATCAACACGAGCAAGCACTTGAAGAAGAACAGCTAATTACTTTAGTGCAGGACTCCAGAGATGCTCTGATTCTCGCAAAGCGAAAATCCCAAAGGGCAGCCTGTCATTTCTGGCAGCTGAGATGAACAGGTGACTGAATTTACAAAGAAAAAGAAAAAAAAAAGACATGAAAGTTTAATAACCTAAATATTGCAGAGTGGTGTTAAATGCACTAAGGGACAAAAACACAAGCCGCTAGGCAGAAATCCTAGCCATAATCGTTACTAGGCTTCTGAGACAAAAATTGCTTTGCTCCATCACTTCCTTAGTCAACATGCATTTCTTGGTTAAATGACAAATATGGTGACACTGAAGGAGATCACTCCATAGAGTCCTGCCTCTGGGGACAAGAGCCTAGGGCCACCTGACACTTGACTTAAAGACATAAAATAGTTAGTAAATCAGATGCCATGAAAAAAAGTTAACATTGTTGCCACATTCCCCTTGGAATCCAGTTTATTCCAAAACCCAACATGGTTCCAACAATTCACAATTACAGAACAGACATTCATGTTACCACGATGCCATATCAGTTTGATGTTAAGGTTGAATTGACATGTGGGGCATTTATTCCAGACAGAGTACTCCACACGTTCATATTCCAGTAAATAAAAAAAGGAAAGCAAATTTTGCTAGGATGTATTCTGCAAATGGAAACAAGCATCTCTACACAGCAGATTTGATCCTTCAGGATAGTAGAAACACTTCCGGCACCATGCCTCTCAGTGAGATTAGATCCTGCTTCTGTCTCCATTCAATTCTTGAGGGTAAAAAAGTTACACTTATTCCAAAATGGGGAACGGGTCATGAAAGTCACTGCACAGCTTTGACATTCTTCTGTACCAAAAATCTGCAAGACATGTTAGGGACAATTTGTAGTCTCTTTGTCTGTTTAAGGTTCTTCCAGGAGATAACTGCTGAGGAATTATTTTGGTAACCTTCTGTTAGCATCATGCATCAATTGGTAATCAAACACAAAAAGTTTTCTCTGGAGAATAATTCTATCCATAATGCTAGCCCATTAATTTTAATGAGCAGAGAAGACATTTTCAATCTGATAATTACTTTATTGATTTTAGATAAATGACATTTTATATATAAGAATAGGCCACATTTTTCAAACAAGGACTTCAATTGTGCAGCTCAGTTCTAACGGACTCAGCTTTTCAGTGGTGCTGAAAATCACCTACAGAGCCCATTAAATTCAAATGGAATAGTGAGTGCTTAGCAGACCCAAGCTTGTTAGCCACCCTAAAAGTAAGTTACCCCAAATCAGTGGCTACTTTTGAAAATGTTAGTGTCCAGTTTGTATGATGATGAGCACATTAGAAATGCTGATAGATAAGCGGATTTCTCACAGTGTGATACAGGTATGTACTATGTATGAAATGATACTCAGTATAAAAATGCCTGTACATATCAGGAAGACAATGTGTGCTTTATAATTCTTCCCACAAATGTAATGTTTACTTCCTCTTTCTGATTACTTATAACTCAACCTATCTGGAAATTCTTCATGTAACTAGTCAGGTTTCCTTGTCCCCTTAGCTGTTCACATTTTCTGTACTGTTTTGGATCTGCTTAGAAGTCCCTGCAAACCAAAAAGGGAGAAGACACCTAAAAGTTTCATCTTGAGATAATTAGCCAACATTAGTAATATCTGAAGTCTAGATATAGCTGTGAGCAATAAAAAAGGAAAGCTGGAATCTGCAGTCTGTCCCCCATTCCCAGCCTTTTTCTCTCTCTAGGGAAGATTTCTCCATAGTGCTAATTATGAGTTTTCATCTGTGCAAAAGATCTTTAAGGTCTAAAATTACCCACTATTCTAGGGAATCAGAATCACACAACAAACCTCACTAGCACAGCAGGCATCAGGGCCTAGAAGCCTCATTAACCATGCTGACAAAATTCCCTATGTTACATTTAGCTGCTTTAAATTAATATCCACCGAGTCAGGGTATTCTCTTTTCTGCTTCAGCCTTTTACTTGCTGAATAGCATCCAGGGTTCCCCTCTCTTACTCTCCCTTCTTCCACAACTCAGAAGCTGACTGTCTCTGCAACAGTCCTTGACTAGCACTTCTCAGGCACTGAGGCTATAGACACTGGACATGATTCTGGACCTAAATAAAGTCTCTTTAAATTGCTCTGATGGCATAAAGGAGCCACAACAGCCCAGAGAATTTCTTCCAGTGCAGGAGCAGTGTAGAGCCGATGTACACGCTACTCTACGCTGTCCTCCTGCTCTGATGGCATAAAGGAGCCACAACAGCCCAGAGGATTTCTTCCAGTGCAGGAGCAGTGTAGAGCCGATGTACACGCTACTCTACGCTGTCCTCCTGCACAGTCCCTGCTATGGGGGCACACTGGCTATGGGGTGGGGAGTGGTCAAAGCAATTCTGCACTGCCTCTGGGGCTGCCCTAATTTACACTGGCACCCACTGGCCCCCAGAGCAGCTCAGAATCTGGGCAGCACAAGGTGGCATAAAACCATCTTTCAACCCCACTCCTCCTAGACTTCGCCTTCTGTCTTGTGTCTCTTGACAGACCACAAATCTGAGTGGGAAGAACTGATGAGCCTGAAAAGAGAAGTTATTGATGCAGCGAAGGACACCCAGACCTGGTGGGAGAGAGAAAAGGTGGAAAGAATAGAGCAGTCATTACTGTTTCCCTCATCTTCCCATCCCCATTCCTTGTGATTGTTTGTTATATCCACTTGTGGCATCTTGTCTCTTTTAGATTGTAAGAATTCTGGGACAGGGATCATCTTTACTCTGTGTTTGTGTAACATCATCACCATGGGGGCCTGGTCCTGACCAGGGGCTGTACGTGCTACTGCAAAACACATAAATAAGAACCAGATATCTTAGTTTTCAGTGTCAAAAAACCCAAAATTCGCCAATTAAAAAACATAGAAATCTGCGTTTTTCTGTGATTAAAATGAAACGCTGAACTTTAGTTTTCCTAGCCACAGTATATATAGGTATCAGTAGAACATAATGTTTTATTGATATGTTTACAATTTTAAAGCCTTGCAGTGCCATCAATCATAATAATAAAATAAAATTAATTTCTGTTTCAAATCAATTTGTGTTTCTTACATATACCAAATACTCGTATGTCTGTCAGCCCTGGGCGGCAGGGCTCAAGGGCTGGCCGCCATGACTCGGTTAATATACGAAGCAGGATAATGGAGGCTCAGATAAACGGGTTTCTACTGTATTTGTTCGTGTTTTTTCATAAAATGTAAAAACTAAAGCTTCACTGTAAAAACGCAAATTCCACATTTTTCTGTGGCACACAGATTTCTAGGATCCCTGATAATAACAGTGTGCCCTAAGCATGAGAGCAGAACAGGTAGAGGAGCCCAGGCCAGGGACAGAGAAACAAGCTCTATATCTGATAGAGGAGGCAGAAAGAGGGACCACAGGCCTGGACTGGGAAAGCCCATGTTTTCCCACTTGCTCAGGCCCATAGCCTAGCCATGACAGCTGCTCATACCCTAACCTATTCTAATGTTGAACCTTTGCCCTTCTCGTTGAAGAGGAAGCTCCCACAGGGTCTATTACAGTGGTTCCTGTGACACCATTACACTGCTGGCTTCTGCTAGCTACAGATGCTTCCAAATAACCCAGGATTTAACAAATCCCTGGAGCTTCCCCTCATGTGTAATCAGGTCTGGCTCATGGCTGCATCCCAAGCTGTTCTGAGAGGTAACAGCTATTGTTATAACCACCCAGCCTCCTTCTTTACCTGAAGAACTCTCCATTGAACCAGTTAGTGCTAAGTACCTTGCTCAACCTGTCACTACCAGGCAGTTTAATTTGAGCTTTGGCTCAGCCATATCCTGAGCTTTGTGGGGCAGGAGTAGATTCTGGTCCCACACCTCAGTCTGAATTTCTCTCAGAATGAGGATTTTTTTTTAGGAATAACATATCACCCTCAAACCAAAGATTAACTATACAGAGCACAGATTATTAGGATTTCAAAGGAGCTAAATTTAATCCTATTTAAATTAACACGGCTTTGTGTTCCAAAAGGGGGCCTGCTTTACCTGAGCTCTGTAAGTGGGAAAGTAACTCCCTTACCTGGAGCTGCGTGGGGCCAAGATTGCTGGTGCTCCCAGGTAGCTTTTTTCTCTTATATTCAGATTGCTATGGATGTCCCCAAAAGATCTTTCAGGACAGAGCCCGAGTTTGAAGAAACGGATCCTGGGGCCATCTGCTTTTAGAGACACATGTAGCTCCTTCTGCATGTGAATCACAGCTGGGAACTCTCAAAGTTCTCCAGTGAGTACAGCAATGAGAGAGGCAAAATCGTAACTGTACAATATTTCTAAGTGTACAATTTTGCTGTTTTAATTACAAAATACCCAGGACTAAGGAAGTGCCATATGCTCAACTGATGCTGGGACAACATTTGCAGGTCTCAGGACTACTCACCCCAGGAACTATTTTGCTTCCAATAAACAGTAAGCTAGACCAATTTTTAAGTTCAATAAACAACACTCTAGGGTGAGCACCTCTTCTCAGGCACTGGAGGCACTTACTGTTAATTAGTATTATCTAATACTTACGTTGTAGTAGGGTCTAAAGAGTACAGTCAGGATTGGGGCGCCATTGTGCTAGGCACTGTACAAACACACAGGAAGACACAGTCCTTATAATTTAAGGAGACAAGTGACATACAAAGGGTGAGAGAAGGATATATATCAATAGGGTATATATCATTTTATATATATTTGCTTTTTTCATTATAAATAGATGAATTAAGAGTCAACTATCCCCATCTGCCCCTCAAGCTGTCATTAATTGGCTGATGGATTTTGGAGGTGGGGATCACAGCAGAACTATCTTGAAGAGAGATCTGATGGTAGGGTGGCCTTACAGACTGGTTGGGGGTGGGTCTTCCATGTGTAAGCAGCAGTGTGGATGAACGTGCAGAGATGTTTTATTGAGAAGCTGTTAAGGAGGTGGACAAGGGCGGCACTGCTGGCAGAACAAAAGATTGGTGGGTTGACATGATAGGACACACGGGCAAACAAGTAAGAAGGGGAAGAGCTATACTGAAAGTGAGGACCAGAAGCTTGAACTTGAAGCAGGACGAGCTATTAGAAGGATTCAAGGAGAGGAGTGACAAGATCAAGAAGCAAGGAAAATGATCTTTGTATCTTCAGTCTCAATGGACCGTGGGAATGGAGGCCAGTGTGTGTGAAAAGGAAGCAGGAGAGAGAAGGTTACAGTCATCAAAACGGGAAATGAAGAGGACTTGGACAAGTGTTTCAGCTGTCTCAATAAAGAGAGAGAGTGGAGCCCAGACATATAATCAATGAAGAAGCAGCAAGATTTGGAAATGGGCTGTATGTGTAGGGCAAAAGAGAGCAAGAAGTCAAAGATGATATTCAGACAATACTGTTGTTACCAGTGACAAATAAGGAGAGGAAGGGAAAGAGTAAATAAGCTACAAGGGGTTGGTGGGAATAGCTCAGGCAATCAAGGGAGAACTCACAACAGATGTGTTGTTTCTGGACTCCAGACTTATACCTCATTACACGCCAAAGGCAAGTGGCTCTGTCAAAAACCACATATCCTTTCATGTGTTAATACTTCATAACACAGCTTAGATATATATGAGGGACAGAGTGTGTTAGCCTGTGGAGTCAGAACTTCTGGGTTCTATTTCTTGTTACAGAAATGATGTGTGACTTTGGGCAAGTCACTTACTCTCTGTCCATTTGATTTTCCCAGTCTGTAAAAGAAGGATATTAATCCCCACCATGCTAAAATGTGTGGAGATCCTGGAATGGAAGATGATAGAAGGGGAAAGTGCTTCTGGGGTTATTGCAGTAAAAGTGAATATGTAATTCTAAACTAAAAGACGGCCGATAATATGGAGATGGGTGCTAGAGCAGCAGCTCAGAGGTTTCCCCCTATAAAAGAGGGAGCAGAGAGATAGTGAGGGCAAGTGATGCCAGGAGCTCATGGCCTGGAGTCCACTCACCACCATCTCTTCCCAAAGTCATGACTCAACCTGCAAGCGGAAAGAGGGAAAATATAATAGCATTAGCAGCATTAGTATGTCCTTCCTGCTGCTCCCATCTGTGTCTCAAAATGAAGCACATAAGTTACAGACAGCTTGTGCTGAATTTCTGTAGGATTGTACCTGACACTTACTGTCTGGTTTGCCTCTTTTACCAGATGAGAGAGAAGAGAAATAACCAGCACTTCTTGTGTGACATCTCCCATGAGCCTTAGCTGCCCTAGCCATTCTCATCAGCCCATTGTAATTTATCATCTGCCACTTAGGGCACGATTCCCTCTCTCCTCTAGCATAGTATCAGTGGGGAGTCAGCCACGTCAGCCTAGAAGTAAACAAAGCATCATGCTTTAATGGCAGGTTACTGTGCCTTCATGTACTAATCTGTCCTTTATTTTGCCCTTTTCGGAGTCCCTCTTACATGGGGCAGCACAAGGATAACTCCCTTGAAACCTTCAATGCTTTCTCAAAGATTTGGGGGATATTTGTTTTGAAATTGATCCAGCCTCATCTGCTATCAGTAGACAGCATAGTTGATATAACACATCCTTGACTTTTCTTGGGTTCTGAACTTCTCGCTATGTCATCCCTGTAGCCTCTCATTGCCAGCTCCAGTTGCTTCTGAGATGAGGCACTTCTCTTATTTCCAAATTTATTTGGTGACAGAAAAGATCTCAAGAGCCCGAATCTCTCCCTATGGCTGTGTTTGGGGATTTAGTGTAAGATGGTAACAGGTTTTGCAGTCTTTCTTTTTCTTTACATCCTATGGACATTGCTCACAGAACAAGTCTAGCGAGATCAGTGAGAAGAAAAATGTTGTGCCCACTGTTCTCATGTTGTGGGGCTTGTTTCAGTATTAAAGGCATTCAGTATCCTGAATGTTCAGAGCATTTAGCCAAATGTCTGCAGCAACGAAGCTCAAAGTCCGGCCTAATTGCATCAGGATGTAATGTGTTTAAGGCCTTGCATGGTTTCTAAGCTCTCTGACATTATCTTAATTAGATGATCTCTGTAATCTCCCAACCCATGCTCTTCCACTTTGAATTTCTGTTGGTTTTGTTTGGACTAGATCTTTGTAAAAGCAAAAACCAAAACTCTACAAACAAACAGAATGATGTTACCCTCCAGACCAGCATAAAATATTCTTCCTGGAAAGAAAGGCCTGATATGATTCAGGCTGCTGAATACATGGGAGCCACCTGGATCTGACCTCAATGCAATGAAACCCACACAGGTAGGACTGTGGCCCTGAGTGAGTCCAGAGTGTCCATGTGGGGTTATGTTATCTCCAGGGCTGCTCATTCATAAAACATTTACTTCAAAGCCAAACATTCAATTTCTTTCAAAACAACTTTTTGACCAGTGTAAATTCTTCCTCACTCAGTAAAAGCCCTGTCCCAAGCACACATAACGATTAAGCGATGGCTGCACTGTCTGGAAAGGCGGCCTCAGTGCAATCTTGCACAGCCAAGGAGGAAGATAGTGCATGAGCTGTTAAAGACATAAAGGTGCACCAAAAAAATCTTGATATAGCATCCTTGGTGGTGGTGAATGGTCAGAATCAAAAAGAACTACCTGAACCTCCACCCATATTTGGAACTGAAAGTGGACATTTTTAAAATTGTGAAATGTTTGGAGAAGTGCTTTTCACTGACTTGCGGAGAGAAAGATCATCCACGAAGATCTAGCCAGGATTAGAAAACTGGTTTCCATGTGACTTCTCGCTCAGTTTTGAAGACCCAAGAGGTTCCAACCATTGGGAGAAGCAACCCAGCCAAGCCCTTATACCACACTATTTCCAGGGTATTATGATGGTATAGTGTGATTCTGCCTAGAAACTTACAGAACTCTACTTTCAGGAATGACTTGACAAAATAAAACAATACATGTAGAGGAAGGATTAAAGCCTGAATGGTGACATAGTCCTAGCGCTTTCCCTTTTTAGGCTCGAACACAGAACACTGGGCATACTCATCAGGATTTTCATGCCTACCTTCCAGTTTTTATGGTCTTCTACTAAACTGCTGCTTTAAACCAGTAAATTAAACCCAAATGATGATCCCCACTTCAATTAGCTGGATTTTTTTTAAAAATAGAAGCAGTGGGTCTTCTTCTTCTACCCTCTTTTATACCAGGTAAGCCCTCTAAAATTATTGAGAGTGTGTGTCCATGACCAACAGCAGAATTCAGCCCAAAGACTTTAGACTGAATGTGCCCACAGCAGTAGAAAGCCATTGATCAATCTCTCAAATTGTTGTTGATATTCCCAGCAGCTCTGTGTAGTCAGGATGTGTGTAATTGACTAAGCAGAGTTCTAAACCCATCTATCTGAACTCGCCTTTCTAAATACAGATCTCAGACAGGAACGTCTGTAACTCTCCATTTAAAACTCCTAGTTTGACGGAACAGTATGTCTGGCTCCAAATGCAGAGCAGACTGGAATCTTTATTTCTGAAATCACTTGCTCAAGTTCTGGCAACAGTGGTGGGTGGGAATGACAGACAACATTGGAACCCCAGCTAGGCTGTCATTTGCTCCAGGGAGGGAAGTAAGTTACTGGCTTAGGAAGACTGTTTGGTCTACAAGGGAGCAGCTTGTCGGCAAAGTTTCACATGCCAACTCAAATTGCAGAAGGTCCATGAAGGATGACGTGATGGGCTAAAAGTGCATTTCACACATTAGCCAAAAGAAGTCAAGGACAAGAATTTCCAGAGCTCCTAACATCCAACATGCATTTGTCTGTCAGTTTCTCTCAGATATTTCTCCATCTTCCCCTTTCTTTCAGCCATAACCAAGTTCCCTCTTAATAATGGGAGTCTTGGATTTCAAAGAGATTATCCCCATATTTCCCACAGACTCCAGCCAATAGAAGGGGCAGAGCCAATACCAACTGTGATACCGATGGAGTTTTTGCCCATTCCAGGTCCTGTGTGGCAGTATATAATACACAAAGGCACTGGTTAATAATCCTCATTTGGAGTTTCTCATATTTTGAACAGAAAATTATGCCTGAAATATAATTTTAACAGCTTCTGTCACTCAGGCCACATGGATTTATTAGTGATGCTGCAAACTCCACACTCTCTTCTGGTCATGCAAACTCAGGCCTTAGCAGTGCTGGATGCAGTCCAGAGAGCCAGCGACTCTGGGATGGTTGGCAAATTTTCAAACACTGTATGTTATTTTCATAAATACCATTTCTAGAGCCAAAGAAGAGTAACTGGGAATCACAAACCCTATTTTTGTTATGGTATAGTCAGGCCCAGATTAATCAATGAGCACTGGGTGCCCTTGCACAGGGCCCCATCTCAGGGGGGCCCCTGACCGTCCAGGAAAAAAAAAACCTGCGTGGTGCAGCGACTCACACAAATTTGGCCCAGCTACCCTTCCATCTTGATGGAGCACTGAGCCGGGAGGGTTGGGAGAGGGGGTCCAGGATGCTGATGGCTGTGGACACTGGGGCTGTGGCTGGTGTGATGTGTGTCAGGGCTGCTGGGATTTGTGCAGGGACTCTTAGGCTAAGTGGGAGCTTGTAGAGGACTGCTGGGGTATATCTGGGGGGTGGCATTTGAGGGTGTGTGTGTGGGGTGGTGAGAGGGGTCATTCTGGGATGATGTATGTAAGGCGAGGGTGCTTTAAAAAACGCCCCCAATTTCCATAGTGCAAGGGTACCAAAATTCTTTAATCTGGGCCTGGGTACAGTGTGAAAGCCCAATTCTCAAACAGTGTGAGCCCAATTCTTGGCTCAGCTACGTGGCCCCTTCACACCACTCTAGCAGCATAAAAGGGCTGTATGGCAGTGAAACTGAGCCCCAGGGAATACCCCCAGTGTACGGGGCACCACTTGGTGCAGAGCTGGTAGAACCGCTCTCCACCAGCCCTCCCCCTCACAAGCCCTGGTGCAGGGATCTGCCAGTGAAGGGGTGATTGAAATGCAGTGACCTCTGGAGTCATGGGCACTCTTGAGTGTAAGTTAGAGTCCTGAGGCTTCTGTAACTTACTAAAGGGCTAGGCAGGCCGCAGCACAGCCTATATCCCACCCCACCACCCACGCCCTGTCCAGTTAGGACAGGAGAGGAGAAACAGAGAATCGAGAGCAGTATGATGAGGCCAAAAAATCTCAGAATGAGTCCATCTCAGACCCTCTCTTTACGGGTTTCCTTCACTCTGAGCTGTTGCTGCTATAGGGATAAGGATACCTTTAGCTGAGAGTACATAGCACAAGTGCTTAGCAACAGGTTCTGTATGTTTAAAAATAGCTGGAACATTTCCCTTATATTTTAGTCTGTTTCCAAGGAGAGAGGAACTGGCACAGAGCCAGGAGGGGGCTGTCAAATTCAAAGTTTAACCACTTTTGCACCACTGTGCATCAATGCAACTGGATCTTTGCCCAAAGCCCCAGCTACCAATTCAGTTCTGATCCTGAATTGGGGTTTTAATGCCAATGTCCTGAACAATTTCCATCTCTGATATTCCTATTCTGCCTCCCTATATCTCCCTCCCAGTTTTAATTCTTTACTTCCTATCCTAATCTCTTGCACAGCCTATTTATTCTAAATAGCTGTCATGTTCCACCCTAGAGATGCATTTCAGGGGTGGGTGAAGTGATTCCTGCATGCGCATATGTATATATATTTTGTACAGTCAGTGATGCACTTTGGGATCCTTTTGTAAAACATGATATAGACAGAAATATAAGTTTTTATTTATTCATTCATGTGTAGGGCCCAATAAATTCACAGTCCATTTTGGTCAATCTTAGTCAAAGAATTTTTTAAATAGTCAATTTCACGGTTTCAGATGTTTATATCTGAAATGTCACAAAGTTGTAACCATGAGGGCACTGACTCAAAAGGTTGTCATGGAGGGGAAGGAGGGTTGTTGCAAAGCTATTGTAGAAGGATTGTGGGATTGCCACCATTACTTCTGCGCTGCTGCTGGCAGGGGCACTGCCTTCAGAGCTAGGCAGACTGACAGCAGTGGCTGCTGGCCACCACCTGCAGCAGCACAGAAGTGAGGGTCACAGGGTATTGGGGGATTACCATATGTCTGGGTTTCCCCTACAGCCTCCAGCACAGGTTGGGGGCTGACAGTAGAGCTGCAGCCTTCCACCTGGGTCTCAGACTGCCAGCTGGAGCTGCAGCGTCCTGCCTGGGGCGCCCCCAGGCCTGCTCCTCCCCTACAGTAGCCAGATTTCAGGGGAGAGATCAGATTTCATGGTCCATGACAAATTTTTCACTGCTGTGAATTTGGTAGGGCCCTAATGATTTGTAAGGGGACTGCTGAGCGCACAAGAAACACACTTTACTTATAGTACTGCCCTGAGAACAAGCTGCTTTATTCAACTACATAACAGAGTGGGTGAAAACAGGCACTAAGCAAACTACCAGGTAAGGGATGGGTGGAGCATGGCTCCCGTCCATCATTCTCTGTAACCCAGTTAACTCCTTGAGGACCACTTTTATTACAATTTTTTTTAATCGCAGGACACAGAAGCCAGGACCACCACTCACATTCTACTGACCACAACTTCATTTCAGTTAGTTTGTCGCAGTGTAATAATAACTCCCTCTAAGTCCCCGCCCAGGAAGCCAAGCCTAGGTGAGAAGGCCACAGAGAAGAATTCTCTGTAACAGACATCCGACTGTCAATAATTTTTATCATTGTACAACTAATGGGGTGTTTTAACTATTGCAGGACACAAATGGGAGAAATGTCCCTGTGAATTCCTTTGTTTTTATCAACCTCTATCTCCCTTTGGCTCTGCCCAAATGGTTGCCTACCCAACCTCTGGTAAAAGACTGTACCAAGACATATGCTGGCTGTGATACCAGAAATCTCACTCCATTCCTGCCTGCGGTGAGATGTTTTTGCAAGTGGTACCTGATCCGGCTTTCCCCAATAGGGAATTTTGCATGTCACTTCCATTACACAGTGGCAGACATTCTCCCTGGAATTATGCTATTTTCCTATGCACATACCTTCAGCCTTTCACACTGTTTTTAAAGGCTCTGGAAGTGCTAACCCCATCTCCTACCCGAACAAAGGCAGCTCTATTCATTGGTGCTATGCCTGTAAAGCTACAGTGGGCAACCATCTAGTTAAATACAACTCAGCACTTCTGCAGGATATAATTATCTCTGAAGTTTAACAAGAAGAAAAGTTACTAAAAGGCAAGGTGCCAGAGTTAAATTGACTGCTGAACTCCCCACACAACACGTCACTCCCTTCCTGAGCTTTGCTGTTGTCTCAAAAATAGTTTCTGGCATCTTTCAGAGGGTGTTTTAGTGTCACCGCCTCCTCTCCAAGCTGGTTTTTTGAAGCCTTCTTTCTTTAAAAAAACATAATGTTTCCATTCAAGCCCACATGTAACAGGCTTTGCCCTTAAGAGTCAGAGATCACCGAATGGCTGCTGCCAGTGCTTTGGAGTAGATGCCTCTTTCATCTAGAATCTCAGATGGTTCCATTGCACCAAACAAATCAAAGACCTAGTTTAAAGTCTGTCAGATCAAACCTGGATGAAACATTATTCAACACTTCAAAGAAGAAAAGAGATAGGCTTAGACGGTGGCTAGCTCTGCACATGATGTAGGAGAAAGGGAGTAAGGAGCTTTTCGTCCTTGCAAACAGGCTGGGCACAATGTAGCTGAAGAATACTGCTGGTGATGCTATGTCAAGACAAAAATGTGTAACCTCCAAGTAGCAGGAAGTCGTCAGGGAGGCAGCATGATCTACAGGGCACTGAACTGGGAGTCAGGAGACCTGGATTTTATACCTAGCCAATGGCTTACTGTAAACTCGAGCAAGTGATATCGCCTCTTTGTGCCTCAGTTTCCCATTTGTAAAGTGGTGATAACAATTTTTACCTTTCTTTGTAAAGCACTTTAAGGTCTATGGATATAACAATAACTACTTAACTGTAATTATGTATTATTATTAATATATCCTGCAAAAGGATGGCAAAGCTGCTGCTGCAGAATTTAGTCCAAGGTCAATCAGTAAGTCTGTCAAAGCTGGAAACAGAACCCTAGCTGCTTGACTTCTAATCCCACACCTTAACCACAAGGCCAGGCTTCCTCTGTTAATAGCCCTGCTGCTGACCAGGCACAGGGGCTTCTGTCAAAATGATAAGAAACCCTACTTAGCCAGGCACTGAGGATCGCAGTACTGCTAACAAAAGAATCTCTCAGTGTAAATCAGCGTCTGGTAAGTCCCAGCTGTGTTTTCTGATGCTTGGCACTTGCGGTACAGCAGAATTACCAAGCAGCAGCTGCCTGGCATCTCACAGACCAGATGGGCAACTTAGCAGAGCCATGTGGCATTTTAGCAATTCTTTTAGATCCCTCTGCCTTTCTTGATCTGAACAGGTCTTAAACATCTTGAACCTGATTCTCCACTTATTTACAACAGCACAAAACAGGCCTTACAAACCAATGGAGTTACACTGGAGTAAAACTGGCGTGAGACCAGAATCAAACTCACTATGTGGAAAATACCAAAGCCTCTAAGAAGGCACGTATAGTCTAGCCATTGGAATCCAGCCTCCGTCAAGCCAGTGCATATCAAGAGTCACAGTCCCATAGCCAGTATACAGGGATAGGAGCAACCCTAGCAATCTGAGTTTCTACAGGCCAGGAGATGGAAAGAAGTAAAAAACAGCTCTCCACGATGAATCCTATTAGCCAAAAACGGTATTCATTACAAAGACATACCTAGGACTGATTTTTTCTGCTAAGATCTCAACAGTTGAGAGAGACATTTCCATCATGGACCAAGAGGAACAGAAGAGTTGAGAGAACAAAATTGAACAGAGGTTCTACAATACCAGAGAATTACTCTAACCAAAACTAAATAAATAAAAAGGCCCTTCCACAGGCACTCAGATCTCATGGAGATGGGCGCTATTTAAGAACCTACAGTAGTATATAGACAGATACAACAAACCCTGTTAATGCAATGATATGACAGACTGTACATGTATAAAAGCCAGACAATTCCCATTGCAGCCATCACTCAGCTAAAACCCTGCAACGTGGAAGACTATTATTATTTCCCACAACTAAGTGGCAGTTCTGAGACTCTTTGCTGCTGCCAGGCACTCCAATTCAGAAAAGATTCACACTGGGGTCCTTGAAGCGTCCTCAATGTTTCATCCTCCAAGGAGGAGCCAGCCCTATGCAAAGACCACGCATGTTCTTCAAACATAACCCTGGAAGGGGCAAACAGCCACTTTAGGCAACACATTGCTCATAAACAGCCACCTACTGACTCTGTCAAAGGAAACAATCCTCCAACTTCCAAAGGAAAGCATGGAAGAGGGAATAATTGTTGAACTTCAGCAGTGTCAACTGCTTGGAGCTGTCAGAGCCCTTTTCTGATTTGTCTACTAAAGCTCTGAATTCCCGATCAGTCAGAAACAACTGATAAAAGTCTGTGCTCTTGTCCTAAATAAGTTGCATTTCTTCAGTGAGAGGTACTGAGATGAGACCATATGGACTGTATCATTACTAAGTAGATCCTGTCCTTTAGGGTTCTATATGTTATAAACTGCCACTTACTGCCGCTATGCATTCCCATGCCGCTGTCCAGCTGGGGGTCTGAATGATTTAACTGCCTCGAAGCAGCAAAAGTTGCCATTATAAACAGCAGGGAAGCACCTTCCTGGCAGAATATTCCATTAATGAAAAAGGAACAGGAACTGCATGATGCCCATGGGGGAGCTGTCTGCATTTCAACATTAAACAAAAACCACTCTGCTTTAGATATGCCCTGATGACATATTTGCAGCCTCTTTTGGCCCAGGGACTTTAAACGGGAAGGGAAATGCACGGCCCTGAATTGCAGTTTGAAGGGCCCCACAGCAACCTAGAATTATGTTAGTCACTGAGGGAGCACCTTCTGACAGGTGACCTGTGAAGCAGAACAGACACTAGCTGCAGAATGGGCAACAATACTGCATTCTCCATCCCCTCTCCTGGGTTAATGAGGCTGGCCCTTAGCCAGCAGGATGGAAAGGGAGTGAAACAAAGGGAACATACCTACCCAAGCCAGCTTACAGGCTACATGCAAATTCTCATGTCTGAAGAGCCACAGACTAATGATGCAAAAGAGACAAATAACTGCTTCCTGCTTAAACTGGAACCACACCTGAACTGGATGGTTACCCGTACAGTGGTTGCATGTGAGCCCTGTGCATGATAATGAATGGTGTGCATGCGAGTTATGTATTTATGTGTACTATGTGTGCATGTTCATCTTCCATGCACAGCTTTGGAAATGGAGCCCATATTCTACAAGGTACATAATTCCGGCAACAGCCACTGTTTCACAGGAGAGATGCGCTACAGGGGGCAGAACAGCCGTGAGGTTGGTATGGTGGCTCATTCAGAACTGCAATTGGCCCATTGTGTGGAATTAGGTCTAAGATTCTTGAGCTTGGAACTGGTTTTATGTTCTACCCCACTGCTGAGAAGTTTCTCACTCCTAGTGCTCCTGACTTCTGCATGCTGTGTTGGCATCCGTCACCATGACCCCTGCCTACACAATAAGGGCTGCACAGACATTGGGGGACACTGTTTCAAAGCTGGGGGAAGTCTAGAAACAAGCTTTTAAAGCTATAACGAAGTATAGTGGAGGGAGTGTGTTTAGTGGGTCAGACCAGAGGATTAGGAGTAGGGACTTTTAGTTCCATTCCCAGCTATAGACATGCTGTAAAATGGGGATAATGGTACTGTCCCACTTTACTAACTTGCCTTTAGTTTTAACCTGCACTGAACGGGCTGGCCTAGTGCACTGAGCTGCCATGCAGGAGATTTAAGGGGGAACCCCAGTCTTGGTTCTCTGTCCCATGGCTAGACAGAGGTAGGAATATTGGAGCTGCTACTATTAAACTAGGAGAGGGAAGGATTATTTCCTCCCCCTCCTCCTCCCCACACACACATACAGCTACTAGGTCAGGCTTTGGACATTACTAGACAGTTTGGATGGAAGCAGATGTTGCAAAGAGACTGATTTCTGCTCCCAGATGGAGAATGCTTATTTAATGGCCACCATCTTGGCTGACACAAGGGACTGAAGAGGACTGAAAGCAGGAGTCTTTATGGCTTAAGCTAAAGAGCCAGGGTCTCTAGCTGAGAGCTGCAACAGACTGACACTCTTTGAAATAGGCACAGAAGAGGAGAACACACATTGACCCGGGAGTATACTAAAACTGCATGTGTTTGACATAGGGATGCAGGCTTTTGTGCTGGTCAGGCCGAAGGGCCTGATACAGAGATGCTGTATTGAGGAGGGTGAATAGTATTTATACTGTTAAGCAGGAGGGATTTCAAAATGCACTAGGGTATTAAAAGAGAGAAATGTGGCCTGCCATGAAGCTAAAGTCTCAAACCTTTCTTGTTTTTCCCTTTGCTGTCTGGGCCTACCAAGCCCAGAAGGGACCCGTGTTTGTCGTTGAGGATGGTGACAAAGAAAAGTCATGCAGTGCTAGGGCTTGGGGTGGATACAGCAGCACTAAACACAAACAAAACAAACAATGCCATTTAGGAAGAAATAAAATGTAACAAGATTTCATCACTTCTACCATGTGAGTAAGGAAACAGCAGCAAATCCTTAATTTCAGCACAATCCCCTCCCTATTCTCCTTCCTTCTCATTTTACAGACAGGAAATCCCTCCGTGCTGTGCCGCACTTTGCCCACAGAACCAGCCCCGCAGGGGCTGCCCTAACATTTTTCAGTGGGGCCAGGCAGAGGCAAATGGCAACTAGACAAAGTTCATTTGAACTAACTTTCTGTGCACCCTAAAGGGGGGATGTACAGAACTATCCACTCCCCTGATGTGGTCTCAGAATTACCATCTCAGTGACTTCTTGACAGGTCTTACCCAGTGATTCAAACCTCACCTGGCTCCCTGTGATCAAAACAAGAAAATTAGGACCACTTTAAAAATGATAGTTTCTTGTCCAAGCTGAGTTTCAATCCCTGGCTATTTGACCTATAAAACAAGATGAAAAACGAACCAGACAGACCACAAAGTGCCACCCACTCTCAAGGACTCTGCATGCCCTTAAAACAGATTTACAGTCTTTCCAACAGCAATTCACATACAGAGACCTACTGAGCAGTAGAGAGGAGCAGCCAATTCTACAGGGCAACTGGTCCCTTCTGACCTTGCTGCACTTTATATTACGTTCTGATCCCAGAGTAAAGGCTTCTGCAGAATTTTGCACAGAAACTACCCGCTGTTAATTACTCACAAACTCTTGAAAACTACTGCTAATCTGCAGAATACCAGCTGGGCTGCCTTTCTACCACCAAGCATCTCTTTCTCTCTTTCCAAGATACTTTCTCTCTCTCTGTTTCTTATTTAGTTCTGTGAAGCACTCAGAGGGACACGGCTTTATGAGAGATGCTATACAACAGAAAGCTGCATTGCTCTGTAAGGATCTATGTAAGACCTGGGACATGCATTTACCTCTGAGAAGCCCTCTTGCAGAATATCCAGTAAATTTCCCCTGGCCAAACAGGCAAGCATTCTTCACCAGCCCACCAAAATGCCAAGTTCTCAGAGCAGATCCTCCAACTCGGGGCTCGTCCTCCTCCTCCTCTCAAAGACAAAGAGTTGGAGCTCATCGGGGACCTCATTCATAGTCTCATATGTGCAGTCCGTTACTGCAAACAGGATACTTGAGCCAAAGTCAAGGCTTGTACTGAGCATGCTCATGAGGGAGCCACTGAGGGAGTAGCAGGCGAGATGTCACACGGTTCCTATAGAAACGCCTCAGCTTACAGGATGCAGGCCCAGGAACCAGTGGGGGAAACATCTGAAACCTATTTCCAGCAAGCGGGCCCTGGGCCTCGCAACTCACAGAGAGCCTGCTGGTACAAGAAACTTTCAAACCCACCAGACACAGCATGCCCTGTACTAAGTGGGGGTGGGGAGAGAGCGCAGGGTAGGAGTTAGAGGACAGCAGCAGATTCCTTGCTTACTTAAGAAAGAAAAGCTTAGAGGAAAGGCTGGAACTCTGCTAGCTTTCACTTTCATCGTTGCTGTAAAGCCTTGAAGAAACTGCAGCATGCTCCGCAAAGCCAGCTCCAGCACAGAGACAGAAAGCTGCAGCCAGGTCCTTATATAACTAGTCATATTTATGCAGCACCTAAGCAGGGCTCTAAGTGCTGTGGGATAAAGTAAAGAGGTAAAAGAGAAGCAACTTCCAAACAACAATTTAACCCAAAGAAACTCTCAGAGAAAAAATTACAGCGTAACTCTAGCCAATCCATCAGACTTCAACGCGCCATCATCGTCAAGGCACATCCCAAAAAGGACCACCCATATCGATCTCTAGCTAGGTCCATAAAATAACGGGTTGCTCCAGCAAAGGGTTGCCTTTGTATTTTCACCCAACACCTAACAGACATTGCCGGATTGGTGGGTGATTAATGAGCAAAGTGTCAAACTTCAGCACACCCCCTTGTCAAATGCCCAGAAAAAAAATGAGGAGCCTTACAGCACAGCTGAAAGATTAGCAGATCCAGGCTCTATCTACAAAATTAAGCTGCAATCCCAGAAGTGCCCAGTAAAAATCAAGCCGCTCCTTAGGATTCATCAGATGGTTTTGGCCATGCATTTCTGAGCAAGACAACATATTTAAAACACAATGTTGTTTCCTGCCCAAATATTAAAAAGCAGAACACTTTGGGGGTAGAAATCAATGCACAGATATATTATGCTTTGCTAGTGTTCTCTCTAGGACAATGGGTGGGACAGAATCATGGGACTTAAGGGTATGCATTATTGCCTACAAAAATTCAGAAACAGGTCATCCAGCAACATTGCCAACCCCAAGCTTTCAAAAATGAGTCAGGTCCCATAAATCATGAGAGCGGCTTAACAATCTTACAATTTTTAAAATAATACATTTTAGGTTTTTATTTGCCTTACGGCTATCTAGGAGTCATATTTTCAAGCTTTTCTCCAACCACAATGGCTAGAAACTTACATTATTTTTAACAAGTTAATAAAAGCTGAGATTCTTGTGTTATCACATAATTGCAAGGGTTGGGACTTAAAGAAAAATGGCAAGTATCATTAGATTCACAATAAAACCATGAGGGCTGGCAACGTTGCTTGTGTACACCCAAATGTATCCCTCATGCATCTTTGGTCCTGTCCTGCTTTTGGAACACAAAATGACCAACAGAGTGAATACAGTTAAGATTTAATCACAATTTTTAATAAATAAAATAGATTGTGCCTTTAGGTTTTCAAGCAAGAGCTGGATAAAAGGTCCACCTGGGACAGAAAGGTGACCTCAGCTGAGAAATAATGTTCTCAGCCTTTGCAAAAGACATTAGAATCACACTCTCAGTTATTAATCTCAAAACCAGACCCTATTTATCATATACATTTTAATGCAAAAAGTGCTGCGTAGTAAATACATATTTGTAGCAAATGTCTGAGCATTAACAAGTGAGGATATTATGGTCATCTCTGCATCAACTGAGTTTAAGGCATAAAAAATGAGTCAGAAATATAGCTAAGCAAAATCAAATGCATGCAAGTGCAAAGCACTCATCTGCATAGAGAGGTGACAGATGTCTCAAGTGCTCTTTGATTTTTTTACATTTTGGTTTATGAGTTTTATAGCAGATTAAAAATCATCTGTTCATAATCCCTACAGTCCACAGATATTTTTCAGCCACAGGGGAGGCAGGCAGCCCCCAACTCTGGATTTTTTTTTAAATTACAAAACAGAGAGAGATGATCCTTTTGAACAACTTGGAAAAGTGGGGCACCCAACAGTATTTAATCTGTAAAATATATTGTTCAAATAGTGCCAAACCAATTCACTGAGAAGAATTTGCCATTTTTCATGGTCCAAGGAAGCATTTAGTGGGTAGGTTGCTGTATTAATATTAGGTAATGATGAAGCACCTTTATTAGCGTGTTCACCCCACAGTCCAGAGATGGAAAACATTTGGGCAACAAATGGAGATGCTGCCAGCTGCTTTGGGGAGTTAACTCTGCTGTTAAATTATTGCAGACAGTGTAACCTTTCATTCAACTACAGACGCCATGAATGAGATCATGGCAGAGACTATTCCGGCATGTCTGGGATGCAAATTCACTTTCTCCGGAAGTAGGGGTAGCTATAAAATAGAGCATAAACAACAATTCCAGGTCTCAATTTGGACTCTATATGGCACCAGCACCAGGAAAAATGTAACAGTCAGGGCCTGAGATAAGGGGCAAACACTGTCCTGGCCCAATACAGACAGCATACCCGTACCCAGTGATGATATCCCAAATTTCCAATAACCAGTTCTATAAAGGCAGGTGATATTTAAGAACCTATTCTAAATAGGTTCTTAAACATCATGCACGCAACACCCGACACTCTGCACCCCAACAACCCAGCACCCAGAACTTCAGGACACCCTCCGCCGTGAAATTGACCCTCCCTGGTCAATTTCGGGGGCAGGGAGAATCAGGAGAGACTCCCCACACTGAAATTGACCCTCCCTGGTCAATTTCCAGGGAGCTGGGGCATACTCTCCGCCATGAAATTGACAAGGCAAAGTCAATTTCGGCGGCGGAGAGGGAGACTTGGCATCGCAGACGAGAATCTCCGCTGTGAAACTCGCTCTGCGCTGCCAAATTCGAAACCCCTCCAGCGCCCCGCAGAGCGCAATGGGAGGACGCTAACAACCGGTTCGCTGCCTTTTTTTTATTTTAAGAACTGGTTCGCGCGAAACCCGCCAGCACCCTGCAGAGCGCGACAGGGGAGGACGCTAACAACCGGTTCGCTAAATTATTTTAATTTTAAGAACCGGTTCGCGCGAACCGGTGCGAACCGGTTGGATATCATCACTGCCCGTACCTGTTCATGGTACACCTTCACAGGGCCTGGAGTGATGTCAACACTGACAGGGCACAACACACCATGAAACCCAACCACCAACAGTGATCAAACAAGCAGACGAAGAGTGTGCCATGGTAGTTTTCAACCATGATGACTACGTCAATGAGGCCAACTGAAAACTCTTTGACACCACCTATTATAAAGCATTCAAAGAACACCCCACACCACAATTCTCTCAGGAATTTAAGGATATCATGAAATCCTTTCCAAATAACTTCAAGAGAAACTGTACAACCTCCTCCCCCGTGAATCTTCTATATGCTTCCCATGATACACAAACAAGAGAACCTAAGCTGACCCATCATATCTGACCATGGCACTGAAGGAATTTCAGGACTTATAGAAACCATCCTCAAACCACACACCACACAAAGGCAAGCTTCCTCCAGGACTCAACCGACTACCTCCAGAAAGTCCACAACATTAACAACTGCCTCAGAACACCATCCATGCCACCGTGAATGTTACTTCTCTATTGGACAACAATATATTCCACACTGATGGCATCATTGCCTGCCTCAAATAACTACAAGAAAATGAACAACACTCTGATATCCACCCCAAACACATTGCTAAACTCATCTATTTCATCCTCACCCAAAACAACTTTACATTTAACAACAAACACTTTGTCCAAACCATGGACACAGCCATGGGTACTAGGAGGGCTCCCCAATATGCCAGCCTCTTCATGGGCCACCTGGAGGAAGAATTTCTGGATTAATACACCATGAAAATGATACACCTGACATAGATACATCAATGATATTTTCATCCTCTGGATAGATGACCTAAACTCACTCATTGATTTCCACCACAACTTCAAAAACCACTACCTATCCATCTGACTCTCTCTAGAACACTCCCACACCAGCATCAGTTTTCTGGACACCATGGTCAACTTCAACAATGGAACCTACAGACAACTATATACCGGAAACCCATGGATCCCTACACTGACATCCACAGATCCAGTAACCACCCCAAACACACCAAAAATCTGTTACCTACAGCCAGGCCCTCAGATAGCACAGAATTTGCTCTGATGTAGTCCAGGATACACACCTTAAAACCATCTCCACCAAACAAGGACACTCCTCCAAAGAAGTAGAATGGATCATCCAAACAACCTGAGAGAACATGCTTCAATACAGAAAAAACACTCCCTCTGACCACACGTCCTAGTTGTCACCTAGCACCCCAAACAGGAACCCATATTGGATATCATTAAACAATTACAACCCATACTCAGTGGGGACCACATCCTGAAAGAAATCTTTCCCAAACCTCCTCTTCTGGCCTTCAAACAATGCCACAAGGTTACCGAGCTCACCACCAGAAGCAAGCTCCCAACAGACCAAAACACACCAACTCAAAGTGGCACCAGAGTCTGCCACAACAACAGATGCAAAACCTACAGACATACCTACTCTGCTACAATGATCAATACCTCCCACAACACATCTTTCAAGATCCATGGTTCTGACACAGGCCTGTCACAACATGTGATGTACCTCATCCAGTGCACTAAATATCCCAATAAGAACTATGTGAGTGAAACCAGACAATCACTACGCTCTCAAATGAACTCACAAAGAAAAATGATTAAAGACAAAAACACCATTTCCCCCATGGGCGAATGCTTTTCACAAAATGATATCTCTATATCTGACCTCTCAGTCTTCGTCCTCAAAGGAAACCTGAACAACACTTTCAAAAGTCAAGCATGGAAGCTTAAATTCAGAACTCTGCTAGACACTAAAAATCATGGTCTTCACAAAAACATTGGATTTATGGTTTATTACAACAATCTGTAACCCACTGAGCCCCCTTTTCTGTCCTATGACAGGGACAGTTAACATCCTATGAAGGGATGTTAACAGGTCCCTTCACCTTGAATGGTCCCATAGAATATGTGCTAATTACTTATACTAAACAATATGTTCCACTTTATATTTAGCTGTGACACTGAGTACCTTTCCCAGACCTGAAGAGAGCTCTGTGTAGCTTGAAAGCTCATCACTTTCACTAACAGAAGTTGGTCCAATAAAAGATATTATCTCACCCAGCTTGTCACGCCAATGACCTTCAGAGCAGACATGTAAGATGTTAAGAGATTTGTTGGTTACAGTGACCTCTGGTGACTAGTTTCAGTATAATCCTTGTGCTTTCACACCCATTGTCACAAGCATGAAAAGTACAATTGTTAAATCCTATTGTCTTGCTTCTGTATTTCCTAGCGCTTCTCCAGCTCTGTTTAACTCAAAAACCTGTCTCTTGCACCAACAGAAGTTGGTCCAATAAAAGATATTGTTTATCCTAAGAACCTACCTTGTCTATCCTAAGAATCACACAGCTACAACTATACTGCAAACAAGATTTCAAAGCAGTTAACAAACATTAATGAATTATTCCTCACATCAGCTCTTGGGAGGTAGACAATTATCACTGGAAGGATCAAGGTGCACCAGTGAGAGAATACTTGGTGCCACTTCAGCTTATTGACCCTCCCTATCCAATAAGCCATCTTTAGCCATCACTATCCCTGAGGTTTCAGAGGAAGGAGATTAAAAAAAACCCAGACTACACTGGAGGAAAAAATCCTTTCCTGACCCTTGCTGGTGGCTGCCTAAAACCCTGAAGCATGAAGATTTAGGAACATAAGATATGAACCAGAACTGAGCCCCAGAGCTGCTGAGCCCCCCCTTCTATCATCATATCCACCCCATTGTACATTTGTACTCTTAAATTTGTCCAGCTCTCTCTTAAAACTGCCCCCACAACTCCTATGGGAAGGCCGTTCATAACTTTGCCCCTATGAGAGTTAAAAACCTTCTTCTAATTTCCATCCTGAATTTGTTCACGGCCAATTTATACCCATTTGTTCTTTTGCCAACATTGTCCTTTAGCCTAAATAGATCCTCATCCTCCCCTGGTATTTACCCCCATAATATATTTATAGAGAGCAATTATATCCCCCTCAGCCTTCCTTTTGCTAAGCTAAACAAGTCAAGTTCTTCCAGTTTCCTCTCATAAGACAGGCCCTCCATTCCCTTGATCACAGTAGTGGCCTTTCTCTTCCCCTGTTCCAATTAAAATTCATCTTTCTCTAACATGGGTGACTAGAATTGTAGACAAGGAGTCAATAGCAGAAACAGAAAGAGCACCCAAATCTCCTGACTTCTTGTGCCCTTTCTCTAACAGTTAGATCGTGCTTCCTCCATATTCAGTAAAATTAAATAAAATTTAAGTAAAAAATATTCTTGGAACTGTCATAAAAGGGGAAATGAAGGCAAGAGAATCTGATGCTAAAAATATTTGAGGCCATCATAGACCTACCATAGTACACTCAGCCGTGTACCGCCCCGTCATTACATTGATTAGCTGTCCTGGCATCCAACAGAGAGATTTTCCCCCTGGGCAAAATAAAGGCTTTTGGAAATTTACCGAAGGCTCGGCATGCTGTGATGCACTACTAGGCACCACATCCATAGGAGTTCCCATGTCAGCCTCCACGAAGCTGGATCAGAACACGTTGGAATGGACCAGAAGACCCTCCCATTGGAAACCTGAGGTGAAGAATGAAATGTATTACACACATGGAAAGGAAACTCTAAGAAAAAATATTCTACCTCTAATTCTTCAGTGGGAGCTATATATGACAAGCAGTAGGAAGTTGGACTGTGGGAGCTAACGCAGTACCACTCCCTATACTCTGTTCTCCAGGGCATTGTCTGATCTAGTTATAAATGACCCAAGCACTGGGATTTCCACCACTTCTATTAGGAAACTATTCCACCACCTGTTAAGGAAAGTTTCCTGATATTCAGCATATACTTTCATTTGCTTAGGGTATGTCTACACTACGGGAACTATACCAGCATAGCTATGGTGCAGTAATTATGCCATCATAACCCTGTAATGTAGACACAGTCTACACCAAGAGAAGAGGTTTTTGTAGGAACCCCACTTTCCCAGATGTCAATAGCTAGGTCACATTCTGTCAGCCTAGCTGCATCTACATGGGGTTAGGTTGCTATAGGTACAGCGCTTAGGGGTGTCGATTTTTCACACCCTGCCCTGACTGGCACAGCTATATCAACCTAAATTTTAAGTGCAGACCAGCCCATATCCTTCTATTAATTTTAATTAAACCCCTTTTACTTCTTAAAACACTGTTCAAAATACACATTGTAAAGGGATTTCCGTCAAAGAAACCTACCAATCTACCCATCTCTAGCACCATCACTCTTAGAGCATCTATGTGCTGACATGCCTGTGGTACTTGTTTAAACCTCCAGTTTTCCTTCCCTTTGGTTTCTGCCAGGCCCCAGGAGGAATAACATTCCAAATGCACCTGCCACAGAGGGGCCTGATTCATGACAGCAAATTCTATGGCAATAACATCACGATGCTATACGCAGACATGTTATGCCCAGGTCTGGATCAGTGTTCAGTATGAGTTTCCTCCTTTGAGGCAGACAGAGCTGAGACTGAAAGGTCATGGACAGAAAAGGAGATTGGTGCAAGGTTCGAGGGGGCTGTAGGTATGATGAGTGACTGAAAAGGTTTAGGCTTAGTCTCCACAGCAGAAAGGAGGAAGGATGGGGAACACTCCATCCATAATTAGACAGCAGGGTATGGTCAGCTGTCACTGGGTGTGTGAGTGGAGTGTGTGGTGAGGGGTGACGCTGGGTGGGTGATGGGAGGATAGGAGTATCCCACTGTAGATGGTGGCAGCATGGGGATGTCACTGGGTGTTTGTGTGTGTGGTAGGGCGGTGTCACAGGGTGCAGTGGGAGCGTTCTTGGTTGTGTGATGGGAGTTTCCTTGTGTCTGTTCAGGGAATGGGGTATCACTGTATTGGGGGAAGTGTGGGGAATAAGGGATCATTAAGTGCATAATGAGAGATGGGAGAAACATTTTGTGTATAGTGGGTGACATGGGGGTCACTGGGTGTATGGTGGGAAATTGGGAGGTCACTGGGGTGCAGTGGGAGGCAGGGGGATGGGAAGTGCCTGTGTGTACAGCAGGGACTGGGAGTGTCACTGTGTGTGTTCTGGGAGATGGAGGGGGGTCTCTGGGTGCACAGCGGAGAGTTGGGGGGTCACTGGGTGCATGGCGGGGAGTTGGGGGGTCACTGGGTGCATGGCCGGGAGTGGAGGGGGGTAACTGGGTGCACGGCAGGGAGTTGGGGGGTCACTGGGTGCACGGCGGGGAGTTGGGGGTCTCT
>ML675648.1:3298555-3337845 GCA_007922155.1 Mesoclemmys tuberculata
GGCGGGGAGTTGGGGGTCTCTGGGTGCACGGGGAGGTGCAGAAGGGTTGGGGGTCACTGGGGTGCACTAAGCGTGCGGTGGGGGGTCACTAGGGGTGTAGTAGGAGATGGGGGGATGCAAAGGTCCCGGGGGGCAGGCAGCGGTTACGTGGGTGCATGGGGAGCTGGGGTGTCACTGGGGGCATGGTGCGAGGCTGTGGGGCTGGGGGTCAAGGGAGGTCACTGGGGGTCACGGAGGGTCCGGTGGGCGTGGGGCTGGGGGCGGGGTCCCCGGGGGCTCCCGTGTCTCCCCCGCCCCTCCCCGCCGGGCCCACTCGGTACCTGCAGCCCGGGCCGGGCCCAGGCCTCGCCGCTCCCAGCGGCGGCGGCGCGTCCCGTTGCCATGGCGACCGCGGGGCGGGGCGGCCGCAGGGACCGCCCCGCCCCCCCCCAACGGCTCCGCCTCCGAGCCGGGCGCGCGGCTCCCCCTTGGCGGGAACGCGGGGCAGGGCCGCCAGCTCTGAGGGGATCCCCTCACGCGGGCCCTGGGTGGGGGAGGGGCTGAGGATCTTCTCCCCTCTCTTGGGGGGAGACGTGACTATGTGGGGAGGGCGCCCCCTGTGGGAGGCAGGCTGGCCCAGGCTCCCCAAAAGGGGGGTGGCTGTAGTACCAGGCAGCCACTGTCATGGGCACCTGGGGGCGCCCAGCTGGGTTGGCTGTCTGGGGAGGCTACAGCCTTGCCACACCCCAGTGAGGGGTGCCAAAAGGAGAGCAGAGGGGGCAGACACGTCCCCCCCACATGGCCGGGACCCAACAACACACCCTCCAGCTGAGCTATCCCAATATCGACCCCCCCCAGGTGTAAAATCAGCCCTCCCTCTTCCTGACACCGAGGGGGACGGTGCAAATTCTTCGTTAGCCCTTTCCAGTCGTTTCCGACCCCAGCTTCTTCTGTCAGCTAGCGGGCAGAAAGGCTCTCGCTAGGCTACAGCGTGTGTTCAAATGCGCCCAAAGGCGCTTCTCACAAACGTCGCTTTAGTACGAATCGCGGGATCGCAGCATGGTTTTTATGTAGATCGGCATTTCTAGAAATAAGAGTGATTCGGCGTGCCGATGTGGGCCGCAAATAAGTATTGCCGTCACATTTTCTGAAAATAAAGAGGAATAATTTTCCTTCATACCGTATTTTATTTTAATAACAAAGTGTCAGAAATCTCCTTTTCATAACTGGTGGCACTCACGACCCTGAATCTGCCACAGGTGCATATGAGTAGCTTTATACGTGTATTGTGCAAAAGTACAGGAATGAGGCCCGTACCACCACAATGACCTTTTAAAAGTGCAAATTCATTAGTTCAAACTACAATTAAGCCTCAAACATTAAAGGAAACTTTGATTTCACACTCATTTAACTCAAACTGAACAAACCCAAACAACAGAAGATGTTTACAGAATCTGTTAACATTCAGTGCAAAAACAAGTTATTCAGAGAAATCATTATTTCAAAGCATGTGACTTTCACATTTTATCTATTCGAGGTCTGTTAAAACAGGCAAAATTACTGTATTATTTCTGTTCCTATGCAGAGCATTTGATTATCTCTAAGATACACTGTACCTCTAGAAACAACATGGAGTACCAGCTAAGCATGAAAGCTAGAATTCCCCAGGAGATCTAAGATAAAATACCAGTCCACCCCTTGAGGAGCTCATTAAAAGAGTTTCTGTTGCTGTAACCACTAATACAGAATACAAAAGAGCCAGAGGCATAGTTAATCAACAGATCAATAGAATCAACTGACATGCCCAGAAAACAAGTTCCTTAGGACTAGCCTCTGTTCTTATTTACACCAACTACAATCTGAACCAACTCTGACTTGTGGATTTCCCCCAGTGTAACTGTAATGAGAATCTGGCCCTTGTTATTTGTACTATGCTCTATTTGTATTCTGTGGCTTGCTTTCCCAATCCCAGCTCTGCATTCCAGAGAAGAGACACTTCAGATCAGTAACAGAAACAAATTATTTGAAGCACATTTTGCAGCAGCTGGTTATTCCACTCAAAACTAAGTGGAATTTGTTCTCAAATGAGCCCCATTAATTTTTGGCTGGAGATGCAGGTACGTGCCCAGTTTCACCACTAAATCACAAACCATCCAGCTGTCAGCATTCTGCATGGCTACCCACACTATCTTTAGGTGGGTTTAGAACCACAGGTGCATAGTGTCAAAAGAGACCAGGCCATTTCTGCCATTAGCAGACTCACAGATGGCCAGTGCCCTGTGCCGTGGGTGTTGCTCTACTATGGAGGTTATGCCTGCCAAGGAAAGCTCTACACTAAGTGACAATCTATATTTAATAAGGTGTATATAAAACCTATATAATAAATTTATTTCATCCTGCACTGCTGAGAGGGGATGAATTAGATAAAGGTGAACTAATGGCTCTTCTTGTTCTAATGTTGGTGAGTCTATGAAAAGATGTAGTCTAGCATACACAAGATTTGGGTTTGAGACCCCAGTTCCATCCTTGAATGCTAGGCCTGCAGAAGAAAAGCACTCAGCCTTTCTGTAGTAATGAAGGAATGGCCAGTGCCACACAGTCACACAACCCAAAGCCCATCCACTCCTCCTTGGTCAGAAGGATGGATTATAATGCAGGGCCTGGAGAATGTGGGGATTTGCAGGAATAGTACCTGTTTTCTTTTTTTCAGATCTTTAATTAATAAAGTTGTTATAAGCAAAGTGCCATTTGATTATAAAATTTTACAAAGCTCCCTATTTTCAAACACTGGCATTTGACCAGGATGTCCCAAATCCTGCACTGAGCCACTTACATCGGCACGTAGGTGCACAAAAATTTTCATGTAACAGTCCAAAGTGCTGGTTTAAGAGTCTTGAGGTGCAGTTTGCCAGCTCTCTTTAGGTAACAACATTGGAAATTCAGCCTACAGTTTAACCCCTGCTATGGGGGGAAGCAGGAACTCTTTGGATTGTTGTGTATTTGTGAGGAGTTTTATAGCATGGGCCCTGTGCTACAAGATATTATGACACAAAGGAACAAGAAAGAGTCCTAAATGCTTTCTGATGTTGGCCATGATTCATCCACAGTTCCACAGATGTACAAACTGCCAGCATGTCCGAGAACTGGACGGCCTGCCCATCAGTGTTAACAGAGGATTTTAGATTATTGTTCAAAAGTTAATTTGTAAATTTTAGTTGCTTTCATTTCAGACCATGGCTAAGAGCTTGTCATTCCCTTTTGGGTGCAAGGATACATATTTGTAATAGTCATCGCTGAAAGGGCTGCTTTATACCCATGTCTAGACCCTGCATTCCTGCTTTGAGCATTGCAGAACACTGTACATGGTGGGAACACACAGCTTCAATGGGGAAATGGTATGGGGTTAGTGTCTGAAGCATGTCAAGTGTAAGGGCTAGTGAGGTGTCCATACCATTTCCTCACAATATCAGCCACCTGTCATTTTCTATAACAGCAGCAGGGTTTTCTTAATATTGAATCAAAATCCAGTGGCAAACCACATTTGTTCTAACTTATCCAATCCTCTGTTCTGGGTTTCCAGATCTACCTTAAAATGGTGCTTGGCTAGTCCTCCTACCATGACATAAACCACCTCTCCATGGCACTGGGCTCTGATTTCTTGCTTCATTAGTCAGGGAGCAGCTTTATCTTCTAGAAGGGCCCAAAGGAGACATCCTGCCAGCCTCAGAAACATCCCTGATGTTTCCAAAGGGGTAAGTTGGATTTTCTCAGCAAAACCCACTGAAAAGTTTTACTCAGTTACAACAAATATTAGAGTCCTTCAAAACCAAATGCAACTGGAGGATCCAGCTTCTCTGCACATTCTCAGAGAGACCCATGCATCCATGGTACAGGCTTGAATCTACAGCATCTCAGTCTGTGAAATAGTTTTGTTGGAGGAGACTGCGGCATCCCTTACACCAGAGTCCCATTCCTGCTGTCATATTTCAGCCTCGGATGGGGGAAGTTGAGGGTGGCATACTCTGTTGCATTCTGCGTTTGCAAGTTCTTCACTTCTTCGGCCGAGCGCTCCCGGACCTTGGTGAAAACCTGGATATCTGCGTAGTGCACGCTGTCATCATGCTTCATGTTCCTGGGCTTGTTCACAGTAGCATAGACCGGAAACTCCAAGATGTCATCATACATGTGAGCAGCCTCTGGGCTCGTCTGGAAAAAGAGTGCTAAAGAATCAGCTCCCCATTCTTTCCCCCATCCCACACTGTGGCCTCACAGGAGGGCTGGACATCAATGCCTTGTTGCGCCTAGCATCAACCAGAATGCTACGTCAGCTCCCCATAGGCTAGAAAGTGTTGCCTCCAAACCATTCTTAGACCCTACCAGCATGACAATGGAAAGACGACCCTAGGGGTTGAACATGCTGCTCCCGCAGCGCTCCCAGCACTTGCCAAGATGGGGAGAGGAGATGTGCCCAGGGACTGAGAACACTGCTTCCATAGCTATCCCAGCCCCTCTAGCTCAGGAAGAAAGGTTGCGTCTATACAGCAATCAGGAAGCACAACTGCAGCATGTGCAGGCAGCTCCAAGCTTGTTTTGACTGAGCAGTCGCCCAGGTGCAATCCTACCCAGGATCCTAGGTTTGTACTTGAGTGGCTAGTCTGTGCCATTGCCGCTACACTGTTATTTTTATTCAGCTAGTTCAATCAAAACTAGCTGGTGTGTGTCTACCTTTGCTGTCCCAATCCAGTGCAGACATAGCCTAAGAGGCTAAACACTGTATTTTCAACTTGTCTGTTTAGTAAAATGTCTTTAGGGGCCATTTACCTTCTTGCCATCCTGGAGCTGCTGGCTCATCTGTTTTACTCTAGTGCCTGCAAAATAAAAACTCCAGAGAATCAGGGTGACTTCACTGCTGGGTATTGTTCCATTTTTTGCATTTCACCATGATGGTGTCCAGTACACAGGTTCTCCCCACGGTGCCCTTTTCAAATTTCCAACCTGGTTGAATTCCCCTCCCTAATCATGTTGTTGGAGCACACCTCACGCAAGAAAGCCCAAGCCGATTCTTTTTGGACAATGAGCTTTCCAATGAGGACAACACACTGTGGACAGGACTGGAACACACAGACAGCTTCCTTGTCAGGCCCTCTTGAGTAGCTCAGATCCACAGCTCGTCTGTATCTATTTTGTCCTTTGCTGTTTGGCAAACACGTTTTACAGGGGTTGGTTCTAGGGCTGTTAGTTTATTTATTTCTCTGTGCTCCTAGCTGATGTCAGCAGGGATGTTTGCAGCTCCATTAAGAGCATTAAGCTGTAGATGCTGCACAGCCAGCTGAGGGCACTCACACAGCCTTTGGTTTGCACCAATATGGCAATTTAAGTCTTTTTTGGCATGAAATATAGCCATTTTAAACATATTTAGAATCTTCAGAAGCTGCCTCGCAAAATTCTATAACACTCCTAAAGCATTGGAGGTGAAATACTGGGAGTGACACAGGAATCCCTTATGTCCAAGTTCACACAGCCCTAACATTGTGTTGTCATTGTCCAGTTGGAATTGTTTTGTGGGTAATTTAGCACAAATATAGCTATTTACCAAAAGGCAAAACAACAAATTGCCAAACCCAAAAGCTGTGTCTGTCTGTGAATTGTATTTATAATGCACACACCCCTTTAGCATGGTATCTACACCAGCATGGAAAACACTCTCCCTTGAGAAGTTTGTTCAGGCATGCATCCTGTTAGAAAGTGCTTTATCTCTGTCTGGGAGGATGCAATAACAATAAGGAATAACAGCGCACTGGGGACTGAATCCTGTGCCAATTGAAGTCAATGGTAAAGCTCTCATTGATTTCAGTGGGGCAGGATCATTCCCTGGCTGGCTTTCAAAGGCTTAGCTGCATTGGGAATTATATTTTATTCTTGGTGTTTGTCAGACTTTCCTTGTGTTTGCCATGTTGCCAGTGAAGGCACCACAACAGTTGGCAACTCTGGGGGCAAGCCGAAGTAAAAAAAACAAGAGAGAATGCATCTCTCAGGGGCTCTGGGAACTCTGCTGCTTCCAGGCGACTTTCACACTGCTGTCCCATGTCATTCTCCTTCGTCAGATCCCCATCCTCTCTGTGTGCTGACCCCATAACACATACATTTCCTTGCTTTAAGAGGATGCATCAGACACTGCAATTTCCTCTCTGCTTTGGCGACAGATCCTATGAAACTTGTGTTCCACTGACCAGGTGTAACCACCTCAGGGTGGGCTTGTGTCCTGTCTCAGTCCAGCTTCAGAGGGAGGGAAACTTAGCATACAGACCACTGGAGGGGGATAAGGCCTCTAGAGTCTAGATGAGAATCTAGATTCGTAACTGTTCTGCATGGAAACCACAAGCCTATGGGACCTTATCATTGTTCTCCACAAATGTTTCACAAATCCTTACCTTGCTTTTCTTTTTTTCTTTTAAAAGATGAAGGGCAGCTCCTGAAATCAGAGAGAGAGATGTGTTAACACTGTGAGGACTGAGTATTTCCTGTTGTGATTGCATGCATACATACAGGCACACCCATGTCGCCCAGATACTGCCTTTGGGAACAATGGGAAAAGAACCCGAATGCTCCCTGGAGAGGAATTAGTGCCCTTTGATGTCATCTCATTTGAAATGGAAGTACATCAATGGGCCCTAGGGAACTTTTAGTGCCAGCAGCACAGTCCACATGGCCATTTGGCATGCAGACCCCAGCTTGTTGCACACTAAGTAGCTGCGCAGACAAACCCTAACAGCCGTTTATCCCAAGCAAGACCTTCCCAGGTGCAATTCCCTACGAGCTGCCCAGAGGAAAGTGTTACTGAATTAACCCACAAGACTGCAGGGTCTAAAGCAACCTTCTCCCTATAGGACTCCTGTTCGGAATTGCTCACCTGGGGAAGTCATAGAAGCCCTGAATAGAGTTTTTGGAGTTTTACAGTCTTGTCCCTGTACAAAAGAAGTTTTGTTTTGTTCTTTACAGGAACTTAATGGTATTCACGGAAATTCACCCTGCAGGATAGGAGGAGTTTTAAAGGGCCATCTCTGTTTAAGCTAAATAAATTCTGCTTCCTGGTGTTCTCTTACATTATTTGAGACCCACCAAAATTCCTTCTCTCTTGTGATCTAAAGAGGATTTGAACCCAGATCTCCTGAGAGTGGTTTTGGTGAGGCATCTCTGCCAGTTCTCCTGACTCAGTAAAGCATACTCTGGATACCCTCTGATGCCTGCAGTGGTCAGTGTGAACACAACGGTCCCTAGGATTCTGTGCACATGTCTCCTAGTAGCTGACGGGCTGGAGGTTCTCCAGGAGGTACAGGAACTCACTGGGCTGTGCCCCAATGAGCACTTGGAGCAGCAGTTTTCCCTGGATGGGAAATGCCTGCATGAAGTGATGACAGGGACTGTCCCTGCGTCCTGGGCAAAGAGGGGCTCCTCCAGAGAACACCAGATGTGGATCTGAGATTTTTGGGTGCGTGTGCCAAGGGCAGGTACTGGTCACTCTTGTGTTTTGTCCCTCTGCCACCTGACTCCCTGTCACCGCACAGAACAGGGAGGCAGGGTCTGAGCTCACAACTGTCTAATCTGCACAGATCCATGGAATTGAACAAAAGCACTGATGGTGCCTAACCTGTCAAGCCAAACACCTAGCTCAGCAGTTTGCCTGTGTGACCAGCCATCTCTGCTTTGCTGCACTCTCTCTCCATTTCCGAAGGGCAGGGATTGTCTCTTGTTAGGACAGTGCTAATGCAAACAGATCTCCAGGGCTATGATGTGCAAAGACATATGCCATCTCTGGGCGGTCCAAATGAAATGGCAGGCGAAGTCTCAATTACAAGGACAACCACTCAGAAATGAGCTTCTGCAGATGTCAGTAACGTTTATCTGTGTGGAGAAGCTGGTTCCTGACTGGCTGCAGAAGCAGGAGACCCTGATTAGGTTCTGCTATTTAAAAAACAAATTACCGGTACATTCTAGGGAAAAGGGCCCAAACATTTAAGTACTGGCATAGTGACACCGCAACGACACAGCCTAAAGCCATAATGATGTCATAGCAACACAGCCCAGAGCTCTGGAGACACTGCAGTGATACAGCCCAGAGCTGGTGTGATGCCATGGCAACACGGCCCAGAGATGGAGTAATACTGATGTGATGCCACTGTGAGCTGGAGTTACACTATGCTGTGGAAATGCCTTGATGAGCTGTAATGATACCATGGTAACACTGCTGAGAGCTGCAGTCAGAGAAACAGAGAGAGAGGAGAATGACAAGGAGTCCCTGTTGCTAAGATACCTGAGTCTAACAACTCCATTTTCGTGGAAAGGCTGGAAAAGCCCTGGCCTGCAGGGCACCCTGCCAGAGTTAGCAGTTCCATGACCTGCTGTGAATACACACTGCTTTCCACAGGACGCCCTGGCAGCCAGGAAGAGGCACAGCGGTCAGACAGAGAGAGGCAGGGTCTAGCCAAGGGGTTGATCACTGCCCCAAAGCAGCACTCGGAGTACAGCCACAGTGGGCCAGATTTGACTCAGGGGGAAATTTGTGAGGGGCGAGCTGTGAGAAGTTTGAATCACTCTTTGGCGAAGCCTGATGTCACATCATCTGTACCCTGCAGATGCCCTCCAATACGTACATACCCACCTCCCGCTGCCACTAAGAGTCCAGTATGGACATACACCCAAGAACAAGCGAGAATCATTAAGACTGGGCTGCGGCCACGTTTTCAGCTGCTAGGTGATCAAAGGCTCTGGGGTGCTGAGGATACTTGAGGATTATCATTTTCTCCTGGGCCAGTTTGCTGCACCGGTGGCCCCAAACCCTGCAGCAACTCCCTGATCCAAGAAACAGACACATAAAGAACATTCACATCTGAAGGATCCCAGATAATTTCCCCCTTTCTTCAAGTCTTCAACCAAAACAGAAACAGGGCAAGCAAAGTTGTGTGCTCCACAGATGCTAAGCCAAACCTGCCTTAAGCTAGCCCACAGCACCTAGAGGGAGAGACCGGTCAAACACAGAGACATTCCAGTAGTGCAATGAACAAGAACCAAATTCATCCCTAGTGGAACATCACTGACTTCAGCAGAGTTACACGGGGTCTGAATTTGGCTGCAGAAGCACACTGTGTCTCTCTGTGTAGATACGTGTCACATTCTGAGCCAGCTGCATGAAGCAAATGTTATCACTCTGTAAAGCTCGGGGACCAGAGGAAAGCAGGTGCCAAGCCTTATATGGCTAATAACATGCTAGCACATACATCCCACCATGGACTCTGTCCAGCACGCTAGGCTTTGGAGGCTCCCAGAGTTGGGCTGAGGCTAGTAACAAGGGGCTAGTACTTTTAATGGAACGGGAGAGGGTCACTACAGAGTACCCAAGGAGCATGTGGCTTTGTGTATCCCACAGGGTTTGCTTTACACACCAGTGTGGTACCTGGAGGAGCTCTGGGCTTTCTAACTTTAAACACATAGGGGTGAGGAACTGCTAATGGCCTTTGGTTCTGTAACAGCAATGTGACAGAATGTGGGAATGCAGGAAAGCAGTTACACATTGAGAGGTTTTAATAATGGGCAGTAGTGGTTAACCATCAGTCCCTTGGGGCGCAGGGAGGCAAATTCAGCCTAGGTGGATGAAGGGCAGTTTCCACTGAAATCAGTGGGGTTTGCACCCAGTGACACTGAAGCTGAGTTTGGCTCCGCACCTTGTTGCCTGAGCTGTGCCGAGGTCACTGAAAATGCTGTTAGCACAAACAAGACGAGGCCGAGCTCTTTCCAAGACAAGGCTGGAGTTTATCATGTGGAAAAAGGCCTCCGCTCTGAGCAATACTGATTTGTTTTGAAATATTTTTTCCTGCACTGCCTTCAGCTCCCCATGTCCCTCCCATGGTGGGCAGTCACACAGTCCGCCAGTCCCAAAAGGGGAACAGATGCAGCTCGCTGACTCTTACGAGTGGGCTCTGGAGTCAGTTGATCCTTTGCAGCGTTCAGGAAGGTCATGCAGTGTAATTAAAATAGCTCAACTTTAAATATAATCAGCAGAGTTGTGGGCCAGTTCCCTGAGATGCAGCGTTCAGTATCATCTTTCCAAGCTGCTTTCACTTGTTCTGGTTGCCTTCCTTTGTGGATGGAGTTTAGCAACCAGTCTGCAGGCTGAAATTATTCTGAGGCTATCTGCGGGCTAACCGCAGAGAAAGCATCTCCCCACCTCAGATCTGATGTAATTAGAATGGACAGGGCAAGGGAAGCAAGAACACGACAAAATTCTCCCCATTTCCATTCAAAATGAGACTATAAATGTCCGGACCAAATCACGCTCCATCACATGCCCATCAGGGCCTGCACCTCTGCCTGCACCGCCCTCCCCCATCCCATTGATATATACCTGCTCTGACACCCCACCCCACTGACACCCATGATCCTACACCCCATCACACCTGCACAGACGTGCTTCGGAACCTTATAGACTTCTCCTCTACACCCCATCTCACATACACATAAATCTGCTTCTACAGCCCCCTCCCCCACCTAATCCTAAAATCCATCACACATCTCCACTTAATGCCTATCACACAGCCCACCAATCAACTATCCCTCTGTTGTGTGGCACCCCACCAACCTATCACATGCTCAAACATTTTATGATATAAACATTCCCTTTCCTATTCGTTGCATTTAATAGATCTTGAGAAAACAGCAAAGTTCAAGAGGCTCTGTACATCCCTGTTTGCAGAGAATAATCTGATGCTGAATATTTCCTTCTTTCAATGAGAAATTAAGGAGTATGTGGCCCAGGGGAACACAGACCCAATGAAAACACTCCCTAGATGTGCCCAGATGTTAGGTAAAACTTTTTTTCTATTAATATTTTTGCCCTAATGATTCTTTTAAAAAATTATTTCTTAGACTCCAGAAACCATTTGAATTTCCTGCCATGTGTGCTCCATTCCCTAGGTTGTCTATGTTAATAATAATGATTTAGGGTGGGATTTTCAATGGTGTTGGGTGCCTAACTGCTTTAGGCCCCTTTGAAAACCTCAGCCTTTATTTTAAAAGCCCTGCTTTCTGCTGAGGCACCTAGGGTGCTGCCCAAAGAGGTAATATGTAGGAATAACAGCAATTTACATGCCCTGAAATAGCAAAATAAAATAAGATACACAAATGTTTAAGAAAGTGACTGATAGCTATCAGGGCAAAAAAGGTGGGTTGGGGTTTTTTATAGCTAGATAACTTGCAGTAAAAACACACCTCTTCCTGGATAACAGGTGGAATTGCCCACAGTGGTTAGAGCACTAACCTAGGACTCGGGAAGACCTGTGTTCTATTTCCTGCTCTGCTACAGACGTCCTGGGTGAGCTTGCCAAAGTCACTTATTGGCTCTGTGCCTCAGTTCCCTTAGATGAGTATAGTAATATTTCACTGCCTCCAAGGATGCTGTGAGGATAAACACATTAAAGACTGTGCAGGGCTTTGAGACCCACTAATAAAAAGTGCTATAGAAGAGCTAGGTATTATTTGGCAGTAAAGTCAAAGCCACAGAATCATCCGACCCACTATTACAGGAATTATATGGAGTTAATTCTTCTCCTGTTCCCTCTCCACTGAAGACCTCGAGGGGCCCTGTTACCTAGCATATCTCTCTGCAGTTATCAGCCACTTCAAACCATCCATGCAGCATATGGCTAGGCTGAATATGGAACCTAAGGTCTCCCCTTTGCTTTGTCTTTCCCCTGTTCTTCACAGACGCGCCAGAAGAAAGCACTTCTCCGCTTCCTTCTCCCTGGTGCAGCCCTTACGGTAGATGTTTGCTCTGAATTCGCAGGCCACATACACGTGGCAGCAGAGGGCAAAAGACAGCTCACAGCTTCCAGGAGTCTTTAAATCAGAGCCCTGTCTACCACATGGGGACCTTACCGGGGTGCAGCAAGGAGGGGATGGCACTATTTTAGGGCAGACCAAAAGGCATCAATATAAAACTGAAGCAGGAAAACTTGGAAGGAAGGTGATGGGGACTATCCCTTTGTTTCCCAGATCCTATCTCACTGTTAGTCTCAGGACCCATAAATGTCTGTTCACAAAGGCATTGTCCACTGTCCCTAGTGCACAGAGCCATGGAGTAAGGCTTTGTTTTCAGCTCCACTGTTGGCCTGCCAGGCAAGACAGGGCAAATCACTTCCCCTTCTGGGCCTGTTTCCCCTCCCATCTTTCTTCTGTCTCTTCTATGTTGATTGTAGGCTCTTTGAGGCAGGGACTTTCTATCACCACGTGTGTACAGGGCTTATGATAATGGGGCCACTGGGGCCTCTAGATGTGACCATAATACAAATACGTAATGATCCTGCTGAGTGCTGGGTCTTTTCGTGCTCAGAGTCCTGCAGGATCAGGCCCTAATATCGCTGGCATTTGGAGGATTAGGCCCTTAGTGCTACCCAGCTGGTAGAAATACCAGATTGGCCCGCTTCTTTGATATAAAGCAAAAGGGGAACTGGCAGCATCTTTCCCAGAACAATCACCGCACAGAAGAGCCCTTAGGAGAAAGGCTGCTCCAGCCCGCCTGCCAAGAGGAAGACTAGAAAGGGAAGCTCCTCATTAGCTCAGCCCTGTCCAGAAATTCACTCCTGTTTCAGAGGTGCCTGGCCTCCAAACTCTGGTTTCTGTTTCTCTTTGAGGGGCAGAGACTGTGTCTACTTCTCTGTTTGCACAGCGCCTGGCGCAACAAGGCCCTGACCTCGACTGGGGCCTGTGGGTGCTACTGTAATAGAAGTTACAACGACAAGGATCTTCTTTATCCTCAGGAGTCTCTGGCCACCCTGCAGACTGCCAGCTCATGCTGTTCACCTGGGACTGCAACATGGCTAAAATCTCCCACTACATGACCTTCCAATGCTTCAGAGGCCCTCGAATGGTGTGAATAGGTTTAATCCTAAACAGAGAGCGAAGGACAGCAGGGAAACCCTCAGGGCAGGAGGTAATGGAGATAAGGGATTGTAATGAGCCCTTAGCAAGGGGAGCAGCCAACACCCACCGCTGGCACCTGGGCGAGGTTAAGTCACATGCCCTCAGTCCTAGACTACCCCTAACTGAGTCCCACCCCTGAGGCAGATACAGAATCTTGGATTCCATCCTGACTGCCCTAGTCCCCACATTTCCCTGTCCTGATGAGTCTCACCCAGGTTAAGCATAGGTAAGCAACGATTTCCACCTGGCATCGGACAATGGTCTGTCATACACCTTTTCAGTAGGCCGGGCGCGCTGGGCCCCACATGAGTCTGGCATCGTTGCTCCCAGCGAGAAGCAACATATGAAAACATGCCCAGGGCTGGATTCCTTGGCTGGAAATAAAACCCAGGTGGACTGGTGGGTGGAGACAGAGCAGAGCACAGCAAATAGGGGCAGGAGACGCTGAAAGCAGGACCCGAAGGGGCCGATCCACAGACTCTTTATGTCAGTGTAAATGTGCCACCAATCCATCCTGTGGGCCGCCCGTGGACTCTGGAGATGAATCAATCTCAGCACAGGAGAGACGTGAAAGTGACCCAGGCACCTCCTCACTCCAGCTTCCTCTCTGGCCAGGCAGGCGCAGCACCAGTGGAAGCACGAATTCCCCCTAGGAAGTGCGAATCTCCCCTGCTCTGTGATGCTGCAAAGCTGGCCCCTCTCGCCAGCAGAAGCTGGTGCAATAAACGATATTCCTTCACCCACCTGGCCTCTCTGTTGGGCCTCCTGTGGCTTTCACCCCCGTGCCCAGCGGGTGTTGATCACTGCTCAGTCAGATCCTGTGCTACAGCTCTGCCTGTGGGACAGGCCTGCCTGCCCTGGGGACCCAAGGAAGCGCACTCACTTGCCCACACGGTTAGCAAAGTCGGACAAAACTTTAGCCCTGAGCCACCCCAGCCTTGCCTCCTTTCCTCCACCGCCTACAAAGCCTGTACTCACCAGTGTCCCCCACAGCTGCAGTAGTTACCCATGTTGCTCTTGCCTCCATGAAGCAGCAGAAGTGTTTTTCTGGAGTCACAGGGAGAGAGAGCTTGTATTTCCTGGTTCCCTGTTCAGCCCCTGGCAGCTCCAAGGGAGTGTCTGGCCGAGTCAGGTTTCTCTGCATCAGTCAAGCGAAACCCGGTTGCTAGCCCTGTGTGTGCCATCTGCTGGAGGGATCTCTGGAGGCGGCTGTGCCTGCAGCCCCACATTCAGCCCTCTCTGCAAATGTGGGGGAGCTACGATCAGGGCTCCAGGCCGAACCTGAAGCCTTGAGGGAGGAATTCTCCTGTCTGAGCCACACAGCAAATCTCATCTCTGATATTCTGCTCTCCCGATGTGCACCGAGTCCCACTGATATCAGGGAATCAGCACACCGCAAGGGAGCAGAAATATCCATGCTGAGCAATTTGGGGGTAGTGGATGGGGACAAAAGATCAGAGACAGGGATTTTAAATCTCCCTGAATGTGATGAGCAATTCCTGGCTCGCCCTTCTCCAGGAGGACAGTTGCTGTCAGGGCTTTTCATGCTCTGATCATCCTCGTCTCAGACAGAACGTCAGAAAAATGTGTAGCATTAAATGGAGACTGGTGTTACCTGGGAAGTCAGCTGTGCCGTCTCGCTAGAGAGGCTTTGTCCAGAGCAATGCTAAGCATTAGGGAATGATGGTCTTGTGGCTAAGGCAGTGGAGTAGGACTCAGGGAACCTGGGTTCAATTTTCTGCCTCTACCATAGGCTCTTTGTGTGACTTTAGACAAGTGGTTAGGGCTAGATCCCTGGTGGGATCTTCAAAAGCACCTTGAATGGGACTTAGGCATCTAGGCACTTTAGAAAATCACACTAGGCACCTCTCTGCTTTGTTAACCACCTAAATACCTTTTAAAATTGGGGCCTTTAGTGTGCCTGGCCCAGGTCTACAAAGGTATTTAGGCTCCTAACTCCCACTGATTGCCGTGGAAGTTAGGATCTTAAACACCTTTGTGGATCTGGGCCTCAGTTACCCCTCTGTCAAATGGGGATAAAACGACTTCCTTCACCTGTCTTGTCTACTCAGATTATAAAGCTCTTCAGGCCCGGGCTGTTCCATACTATGTATGTGACAGCACCTAGCACAGCGGGTAGCTTCTACTGTAATAGAAATGGCAACGAATAATAAATTCTCTTATCTTAACGTAGCCTTGTTGTGGGAATTCTCTGCACTCAAGGGCCCAGCCCTGAGTTTGAGCTTGTCAAGCTGCTTCCGATTTCTCATGGTGGGGTGTAGCTGACAATTGAATAGGTTTTAATTAATAATTGCATGTAACTATTGCAAGCGCTTTACAATATGCAGCCTATGCAGATGCACTCCTAATGCACTACTGGAAGGTGCTTAGATACTATAGCAATGACAAGGGTAGAAGAACCTGTACAGAACAGAATTCTCTTTGTTTCAGCCATTGCCCAAATCAAAGGACTCATGGGCTTCATCAGGAAACAGTTCTGTCCCTCCTCCCAAATTGTACTCTATCATTTACAGGATTTATTATTTGATGACATGCAGAGGGCTGCTACATGCCTTACAGTAGAGATATTAGGAGAAAGCCCCTGCCCTGTATCTGGTATCTGGCTGGTGAAAACAGTAAAACCGGACTGAATCCAGAAGCCCAGCATGGCTGTATTCTGCGTGGGAGACCAATGTCTCAGTGGCGGGGTAGCACTCAGCAGTTTGCTCATCTCTTGTCAGCAGTCCAGTCACAGACTTTGTTTATCTCTGGGCTTGTCACAGACACTGATCCTCCTGTTTATTTAGTCAGCAAATCTGTTTTTATTTCAGAGTTAACTCAGGCTTTGTTGCCTATGGAAAAACAAAAAAAACCTGGGTGAGAATCTGCTTCCGTCAGCCCCTCTGGACAAACACTGGGGCTGTTGGTTTGAGTTCCACCAGAGAAACATAAAGGCATTAAGAACATTGGCAGCACTGGGAATCATTTGGCTGCAACTTCACTTTCCCTTTTTATCCTCTGTCTTCAGGAATAAAAGGAAGCCTGGGTTCCAGCACTCAAGCTTAGCAACCCGATTGTGCTATTGTATGCTTAGGTAGTGAGAGTCCCCAGACATGATCAGCTGTTTCACATCAGTCAGTGTCAGTCTGGCCTGCCAGCATCAGCACTCGGCAGTTGTTTTAGAGTGATCTGAAACACTTGGAAGGGAGTCTGGCTTGGTAACAAGGAGTGAAGTGGGCTTTGGAAAAGGCTGCTGGTGCACAGCAACGGAGAACTAAATCCTACCCATCAGAGCTAAAAGAGACAAACAAAGAGAGAGGAGGAACAGAATTATCCATTATTAATTATTACTACATTTATTATTTGTACTGCGGTAACACCTCTAGCATTGTGTGTACAAAAAATTAGCTCAGAACTGGTTCAGTAACTTCTTCTTTGGAAGGAGAATTGGTTCCACCTGGATGAAAATGCAGCCCAGGCCCATTAGAGCAAAGTCCCTTTTATCACAGAACTGCTTCATTCTGTTCAACTTGTCCATTATGCTGCATCAGAGACATTTTGGGGCTCTCATTCTGCTTCCCAATCAATGGAGGTCACTAGAGTCTCATGTCACTACAGAGGGTTCCCACTGTCATTCTGGTGGGATGACTTTTGTAAGGTCTTGTTGCTTACCCGCCTTGCTTACTTCACACACACAAGATGGAGGCGTTGTAAGGTTTCTTTTTTCAGGGTTGGGGAAAGTGAGTTTAAACTAAAATTGCAGAAGATAAAATTATCTCTTGCATGGAGGTGCTGTCAAATCTTTGGGGTTAGCCAGAAACCAGCAAACACCCCATTAATAGGATTTCATGATATTTCTCTTTTAAACTGACTGGCATGGAAAGTGTAGAGTAAATCCCCTCTGCACTGATCATGGTTTTTAACAAGCCTTGTACATCTGGCTATCAGTCTTGGTTTTTATACCATGCTCATTACCATGGTACATGAGTATTTCACTCTGTACTAATTTCTTTACTGTACGCGACCCAATGTATGTCTTTGCTGTACATAAATGCCCTGATGTAGGTATCTCCATTAACTCAGGAGACCTTTACTTTTTGCCATTAGTATTGAAGATGATGGATGTAAGCCAAGGAAACGCCCTGTTATGGCTGAAGGACTCAGGTCAGATTCACCAGGGGGTTCCTCCACCATCTCAGTCAAAAAGAAATGAAAGAAAAAGGAATTAGACACACATTGTCCTGGGTAAATCTGATTCCTCTGGAGTGCCCAGTCAACACAGGAGAACATCAAACAGCTTTGATCCCGTGAGCTGTTCCAGCCAGCTTTCCTGACTATGCGAGCATGAATCCTGTGACACAACACTCACGGGAGAGGGGCTGAAGGCAATAGACCAAAGTCCTCTATCCATAGACTGGGTACCGCCACCCAGGAAGCAGTAAGGTGAGTTTCTCATATGTCAATGCAGCATCCCTGCCCTGAAGAGAGCAGCTGGAAAGGCAAGGTCCATGGTCCATTATTGCTTCTGTGGTCTATCTGCAGGGAGTGACACCCAGGAGGACAGTTAGTGCCTGTGGTGCTAGTTGTTTTTTTGGATGGGAGGAACTGGACTGAGACCTTCCCAACCAAAACTACGTAGCCGTTCGGCAGACGGTAGCAACGCTCAGTCCCAGACAACCAGGGGTGCAGATCAGAGCCAGCGAGGGACCGTCCAACCCCAGTGCACTGAGAATGGCTGTTCCTAAACCATAAAGATTCTCAGTGACCCTGACCCTGAACTTGGGGCAGGTATAGAGTAGCAAGCTACCAACTTTGCTCTCCCTGTATTCCGAGGCTGGTGAGTGCCTCTTGTAAATTATAGCAGGCTCAAGGCTTCTCAGAATGTCACTCTCATTCCCATAGCTCATGATGACCCCAGGAAGCAGAGAATAGCTCTACAGCAGTGCACTCCAGCCAGACCCTGGACTCGCCTGGCAGTTGGGAGCCGTCCTTATGCCCCACTTGCAGTCCTGCACAGGGGAATTTATAGGGTGCCATTTCTGGCCCCTTTTGTTTTTTTAGATCAGTGCACTGGGACCTTCACTGTCTGCCATGACTGGGGAGGACTCATATCCCCACATTGGGATGTGCCAGGGTTCCTATATTTGGTCAATGATACAGCACCTCAGCTGCCTTAATTGGGTCAGAAAAGGAATGAGTTTGCCATCTGCTGACTCCCCACAGCCAGCCAGGCAGCAGCTGCAGCAGACTGTGTAACGCACACAGTCCCCCTTCTGACATCCTCAGAGTAAGGAGGCTTTTCCCTGGTGCCCTGTAACATCAGGTTGAGCAAGCACTTGGCTACGGAAGAGAGACCTAAGGCCAGATTCATCCCCAATGTAATTCCACTGAAGCCAGTTGAACCGAGCTCTGAGTTTTACAGGACCTTGAAACATTCAGGGCTTACTTCCCCCAAAGAATGCAGGATGGGTCTGTACCTGGATGGGCACAACTTCGCATGGACTGAAGCAAGTAAGCAGACGCGTGCATTGGCCATGTGGCCTAGTCAGCAGAACCCCTAAAACCAGCTCTGGAGAGTAGTGAGTATTTTTGACAATGATCCCCTGGCATCTTTGCATCCCTGAAACTTCCTGCAAAGGGTATTGCATCAGAGCTATTCTGGGAATCCAAGGGGCCAAGTGCACCCATTTGCCATAGGTGTGATCCTTTGTGGTTAGTCTCTCTCAGGGTTGGCACCGATGTTGGTTTCACAGAAAAACTCTGAATGAACTGAATGTGGTACCATAAAATATGCTGCCCAGAACAATTTCCTGGTTCACTGCATCAGAAGAGGCTAAGGCGTTGCCCAGATTTTTCACTGCAGAATAACTATGACGTGATTGAAATTAAAAGCAAATGAGAGACTAGAGCTAGATTTATTCCTCTTTCCTCATAAGAACTGTTGTTGTTTTTACATACTTGCAGTCCCTTCCACCCTCAAAGCACTCCCCAAATGTTAGCGACAGGTTTTAAAATGATGCACTGGATTACTCCACCCACCACTGAAATGCGGCCCCCTCTGGGGTGGAACACAGCAGCTGGGTAACAGCCCACAGCAACACAGCACAGCAGTTTATGGCAGAAGCTGACCCCTGTTATTTCTGCATAACAGAGTAGCGAGGGCAGCATGTACTACCTTCCTCTGGGCAGTGCTTGAATTGGGAAAAGACTTCAGTTATGGTCCCGCCACACTCTCTCTTTTGTCAACTCCATCACCTCTTTTCCAGCCAGTGGTCTTGAGAAGTGGAGGCCTGGCACAGCCATCTGTACCCCAAAGCCAAGCACTGGTGGTGAGAAATGGGGTGCTGGCACAATCACATATCCCCCCCAATTCAAGCACAGCTCCAGGGTGCTTTAGGGATCAGCCTGTCCTTTCCCCTCATCCAGGTTTTCTCCCTTCCCCTCTGGCTGTTCCTGGTGAGTTATCTTCACATCCTTGATCCTGGCCTTCACTCCCCCCCCAGTTCGGGGAGCCTCTACACTCAAGATGCCATCGTGGGACAGCGTGGCTTTCACCAGCAGGGGATCGACATCTAGTGGGAGGATGTACGTCCTGGTGAATTCCCGGGAGATGAAGCCATGGCGGTCAGCTTTCTGGGAGTGTTGAGCTGTCACCTCCAGCAGGTTGTCCACAGTGCGGATGGCGATCTCATCGGGCATGAAGTGGCAGACATCCAGAAATGCCTGGAATTTGTGCTCATTGAGATTGATCTCCGAGATCCCTCGGTCCAGCTGTTTGTTGATCCGGGGCCTGATGTAGTACCCATGATACAAGGTGGGGGCTAAAATCTCTGCAGGGGACACACCTGAAAGAGACAGAATGAGGAGGGCAGGGTTGCTTAGCATCCTGGGGTGGAGGACAGCAAGAAAGGGAGGCGAAGGGGAATATTAGCAGGACTGGCAGAGTCTGGGACTTGGCAGGCAGATGTGTGGGCTCTGTGCAAACCCACAACTTCCAGTTGTACAACGGGAACAGAGCCACCAGCTTTGCCCACCCATTAATTACTGAAATGTTGCATGCAGCCCTCTGAGTGCATCCCCATGCCACAAACCAGCTGCAGCCATCAGCTTTCTGTCAGCAGCTGACATCCAATTTGGGGGTCTAAGATAGGATATAGAGTAGGTGATGGGTGGGGCAGTTGCCCAGAGGAGAGGAGCTCACGGCCACAGCTGGCTGTGGAAAATGCTGACTGTGGAGAAATTCACATGAAGGACTAAAGCCCATTGTGTGACACTGACATGGGGTTTTTCTTGGGGCTTTTGCCTTTTCACACGGTTGTGCTAGCATTTAGAGCCTGGTGAATGGTTCTGCTGCCTTCTGCATTCTTTCCGCTCTGGCGGCTGCTGTTCTGGCTCTGTCCAGAACCCACCAGCTCAGCTTTTCACCGCGCTGACTGGGGCTGCAAACTCTCCCCCACCAGCAGCTCTTTTCAAAAGCTCTTTAATCCAGTTCCTGCCAGTCAGATTCCAGCCCGGCCTGTCCCGGGCAGTGGGGTAGGAGAGCTTACTCTGCTGCTAAGGTCTGCAGCAGCTGCTGCGCCAGGCAAGGGGCAGAGAGCTGGCTGGCTAAAGAGCCTTTCAGCTAATTAAGGAGAGAGGCCGAACAGTTTTTCCTAACCATTTTCAGGTAACACTTCGCAATAAAAGAGCAAGACCCGTCTCTGACATCCCTGCAGTGTCTTCATGGCCACTTTGGCGTGGACTGGGCCACGTGGACTGGCTGTTGATGGCAGCAGGCCCCCACCCGCAGAGCATGAAAAGGTGCAGAGGGAGGGAGGGAGCGGCAAGGAAAGTGGGAATGACGCATGCAGCGATGAAGGGAAGGAACTAGAAGGAGAAAAATCAAGAGCATGATGACTCCTATCTCTTCTGCAACTGCTAGTGGGTCCATGGAAGATGAATGCCCCAGGGGATGCACTCCAGACCGTCTCCAGCTCTAGGAGAGAGCAAGGGCAATAAGGATGCTGAAGTGAAGCCAGATAGGAGCTCAGCAGCTTTCTTACCTTCCCCAAAGTTCTGGTCGTAGATCTTGCTGGGGTTGGCGAACTCGTACTCCGTGCTCATGGGGTAGGCATGGGGGAGCGTCCGCTCAGCCATCGTCTATCAGGCAAGGGACCTTCAGCGTGCTCGCTGTCTCTGAGAGTGAAGGCTGCAGATTGTAAAGTTTTAATCGGGTGAATTCCATAGGGAGGCGTGTGTGATGAAGATATGGACCAAAATAGACACGCAGGCCTAGGGACGCTTAGCCAGGATGATGAGGGGAAGCGCCTCACGGCATTCCTGCTGGGAATCTAGCCACTGTTTGCAGGCGGGGGGAGCTGCAGCTATTGAATGGCTGAGTTAAGGCTCCAGGAAGCGAAATGTGCAGCCATGATGGATGGAAGCCAGAGGGCCAGGATTCCCTGCTCCAGGGTATTGGGTGTGCTGGGGCAGTCGGGCATTGAAGTGGAATGGGGAAGCCTACAGGACTGGAACGGGGAGGTGTAGGCTGAAGGGGTCTCCAGGGGGGAAGAGAGAATGGAGGCACAGTTACGTGCAGTTTTCACTGAGAGAAGGGCATGTGCTAGGTGCTGAACGCAGAGCTGGGTGCGAGCAGCTGCTGAGCTCTGATATGTTCTGTGGCCTTTCCCCTCATTGTGCTGTTGTCTTCCCACCTGCAAAATGGTGTTAATAATGCCCACCTGCCTACCAGGACCTCAAGGGATTGGGCACCCCATCTATCCCATGAGGATTAATTGGCTAATGCTGGGAGATGCTTTACATAGTGTTACATTTTTGTCCAGTAACCTCACATGCTACACATGGCTGGACGGGAATCCAAACAGGATTTTGTGTTCAGGCTGTGTCCTTATTGGCTAAAAGTGTAAATAAAAAAAAGTGAGCCATTGTTGCAACAAATGTTCTAGCCTTCAGCTAGGCTTGATTAACCTGGAGTTAATGTGCCAGGACATGGGGCATTTTGTGGTGAGTAACAAGGCCATTCTCCAGTTCGCTTCTTGGTGAATTGTTCTCTGTTTAATAAAACCTAAGGCAGCTTGATTTCCAGAAGTGCTGAGCAGCCAGGATTGATTCTTTATTACTCAGTAGGTGTAAAGTTCTGTGTGTATGTGCTAAATAGTCTGAACACTTCTCTCCACCGCTCCAATCAAAAATGTGCCACTAGAAACAAATAGGCTAAAATGATCCCTGGCCTCACTCCAGTGTCAGGGTTTCAGCCTCGCGGAGAAGGATGCAGTGGAAATGCCTACGATAGACAGACCATACTTATTTGGGGACTGAATTTGGCCCAGATGAGTTTTTAAGGTCCTGAAGATCCTTATGCCCTGAAACCGGAGCTGCCTTGAGGGCTCCAAGTCTCTGAAGTGCAGAGCAGCAGGTGGACATCTCTCTTATTTACATGAGATGGTATCAAAGGAGACTCTTACAGTCTGGGCCGTTTCTGTCCCCTTTACCCTCTGCCCCTCTTGCCAAGAGCTGCAGGATTGACTGACACCTTCCCCAACCCCCTGCACAGCTGTGGCTAGATCTTGGAGCTGTGAGAGAAACTGCCCCCCCCCGCACCCCATGGCTCAGCACTGAGCAGAGCAAACAGCACTGGATGGGGACATGGTCTCCACTCATTTATAACGTCAGAGAGAGCTGATGTGATTCTGCTGTCACCTAAAGTCAATGGGATTTATTCCAGCTGCCATAAGTGGGCATAGAATTGGAGCCAGTGACGTTCATAGGCTGGGCTACGTGCTCCCTATTATTATGGTTATCTAGAACTCCCCATCACTGGCCATGAGCTCATTGTGCTAGATGCTGTACAAACACAAAACAAAACCACAGCCCCCACCGCAAGGAGCTGACCATCTCCCTAGGGCTCTACCTGACCATTCCCAGATGAGGTTGGTGTGTTGGAGAGCTCCCAGGAGGATGCTCTTCCCTTGGGATTTGCCAAGGGAAATCCAAGTGTCTCTGGACAGAGGTCCGGTGGCCAGCCCATTGGAAAGCAAGTGTACAGACCAGAGGTGAGGCACTGTCAGGAGGAAGTTCCCAGCAGTGCCTTTGGGGAGGTGCCAGCTCAAATACATTAGCCCACACCCAGTGAAAGAAGGCGAAGAGGAAAGAACAAGAGAGGAATCAGAGCATAAAGGATGGAAACCAGAAATACAGCATTGATGTCACACACAGCAGCAGCTGGCAAGGTGACAGGCGGCTGCACTGCATGTTCCACCATTAGCCTCATAATCAGATGTACACAGTGTTAAATTTAACCCAATGCCTAATGTGAGACACTTTTTATTCTTAGTAGCGCTATGAATACAAACAGGGATCAGCTCAGGGGTGGGGTGGGCAGTGATAATGCACCAGGACACTTGGATTCAAACTTGGGTGAGGTACCAGCAGAAACGTGTGCATGGGACAACGTAACGAGTGGTCTGCTGAGGACTGGCACATCAAGGGCTGCTGCCGGTCAGGGTTGAGGTGCAGCAGCAGATCCACAGGGAGGCAGTGGCGGGGCTGGAGTCTCATTCTTGTGGCTGCCTGTCTTGTCCCCGTTCTGGGAGGCCTCCTCAGCTTTCTTTTCACTTGTGCACGAAGCGAGATCAGAGCTCAGCTCTGCACAGCGGAAAGGCTTCTGACGCGTCAGCCCAGCACCCAGGCAACATGCCTCTTGTTCCTTTGGGACTCAGTGCTTCCAGGCACAATGGCTTTGCCGGCTGCTGGAACTGTATGGCACGCAGCAGTGTCATAGCTGGGTCTCCTAAGCAGCACAGTGGAAGTTTCTTTGGGTGCTGCACATTCATTCCCTGCCTCCATCCCAAGCAGCTGCATGCACACCTTGGAGTCTCTAATGCAAAGAAGGAAGAGAGGGAACAGCAGGGCCATTGGATGTGGCATTGGTCTTCCCTCCACTGTGCTCTCAGCAGCTGCTGCTGGCTAAAATTTGTGAGATTCCATCTCACAAGGGGACTCCGAGAGATTGCAGAAGTGTGTCCTGCAGCCTGTCTGTGAAGGCGGCCAGGGTTACTTCATCTGGGATTATTGCTATTAGGAATAATAATGTGCTCCCCTACAGCGCCTTTCATCCAATAAGCGTTACTTAGATGGTCAGCTCTTTGTCGCCCTTTGGTATGGACATAGGTAGATAGATAGGGGCATAGCTCGCATGCCTGCAGGGGCTGGTGGTGCAACAAAAGCATTTTAAAGGCTCTCACAAGATAGTTGGTGCCATTTATGTAACAGGTCAGTCTAAACTCACACCTAGACCGTGCTGAGCCTCTCAGCGTGTCAGGCTCATCACCTTTCTCCATTCAAGTGGCTTTAGTGCTGGGGGACACTGGACTGACATACACAGGGGGCTGAGATCTTCTGTTTGCCCACAGAATAGGCACAGCACAGTAGTTGGTGAAACTTCACACACACATTTTGCCCTGCTGTCCGTCCCTCCACCCGCAGGGTGTCTTGCCTCTCTGTCACTGTGGGCTGAGAGGGAGCGATAAGGAGGAAGCCAGTTAGTAAAACTACTCAAAGTATAAACAATATTTTAGATTCAAACCTTACTTTTACTCCTGATTAGCCAAACAGAGGCAAAAGCAGCACTGGAAACCTGTTAATGTACTAGAGGTAACAGATCTCTGTGGGCTGGTCAGAGGGGCAGGCTGGGACAGACAGACTCGCACCAGGTTTGGGGTGGGGAGACGATAGGAGGGGAAGACCTGTACAGGCTTGAGGGGTCAGGATAGACAGACCCACACCAGCTGTGGGGGAAGTTGGGATGGACAGGGTGATCTAACAGCATTTGTCCGGTCCTACGTCCTGTGACTAAAGCAGGCCTGCAGCTGCTCTTCTCTAAGGATTGGCAGAGCTGTCTCTAGGCTCGTGTGTAACCTCAGGAACCAGATTCCAAACATGATGAAGACAATGGGCCCTTGTTGCTTTCTGCGTGAGCTAAAGATAGGAGCTGCATTGATCCTCCTGGCATCTGAAGCAGCTGGGAACATCAGCCAAGCCTGGGGACTCGGCAGATAAACAGTGCGTGGGGGTGCGGGGCTGAGCAGCTCTGCTTCTTGCTGACCCACTAGACTTTTTCTCCCCTCCTCCTTAGCTGAGCGTTCAAATCCCCTAGATAATTGACTGGCCACTGCTGAATGGAGCAGATGGGGAGCTGGGATAATAAAACCCCTGACATCACCCTTCCAGAGAGTTCAGCGGGAGAGGCGAGGCCTGGACGGCAGTGGGTATAAAAAGCCCTGGCACACCAGTCCTTGAAGAACTCTGCTGCACACATCAATTCCTGTTCTTCTCCCAGACCAACACAGATGGATATCGCCATTCACCATCCCTTGATCCGCAGACCCCTGTTATCCTTCTTGACGCCAGCCCGGATCTTTGACCAGAGCTTCGGAGAGCATCTCCTAGAGTCTGAACTGTTCCCTGCCTCCACCACTCTCAGCCCTTTCCTGTTGAGATCCCCCTTCCTAAGGACACCCAGCTGGCTAGAGACAGGATTCTCAGAGGTAACGTTTCTCTCTTTGCACTCTTTGTTGTCTTCTGTGTGTGCCTCCAGCTGGCTCTGGAGCTGAGAGCGCAGCCTGTCTTCCCGGAGAACCCCAGGATGCGCAACCTCGTGCAGAGCTGGGAAGCTGCGCAGGTGGTTCTTAGAGAAAGCTTGGGGAGGGTGCAACTGAAGGTGCCACCCTGCTCCCCTGTGCGCGGCTGGATTCAGCCCGGCAGGCGCTGTCTGGAGTTACACCAGTGCTCAACCCTTTGTGTAATAACAATAATACCTATCACGCTTCAGTAGCACCCGCGAATCAGGCACCTTAAAGTGCTTGGCTGTTGTCAGTTAATTAAGCATCATATTCCCCCTGCGTGGTAGGTGAGCGTTACGGTAGTCATGGGAGAGAGAGGCAAAATGACTTGCCTGATTTTTCTCAGCAGTCAGTGGCAGTGCTGAGAACAGCACGTAGGAGCTCTGAACAGCCAGTTCCCTTCCCTAACTCCTAGGCTACACTCCCTTCTGGAGAAAGGAAGAGAGCCCAGGGGTTCTGACTCCCCACCCGCTGCTTGACATCTTGATCACGCTACCTCTTTCTTTTCACAGTTTTCTCCCATTGCTGCATGGCATATTTCCTTAGCTGCAGCTCCCATTTCTCTGCTTTGGCCGCCCTTCTGTTGAATCACACAAGAGAATTAGAGACTTCTCTCTTACGGATGCTGAGGGTCTCCAGGCATCACATCCTGGGCATCCTCTTGCTGCATGAGTCTCCCAGGCCTGATTGCCAGTCTGAACTAGATGCTCCTGCTTACCCAACTGCCTCACTCCTGGGCCCTGTGTCACTTGAGTTTTAAAGCTCTTTAGCTATTCTGCTCTGTGAAGTGTCCGGCAGGAAATGCTAACGCATGACTATGTTTCTCCCTGGCGCCCCATGCTGCCCCTGAGTATCACTAGCCCAAGGGGTGCAGGTGCTGAGCTCATTTCCAAACCTGTATTCCTCTCCCCTGAGAGCTTAGGGCCTGACTCTCAAACTTGGAGGTGACATGGTAATTGTACTGCAGTGCGTGTGATTTTACTTTCCTCACGCAGGTTAGGGGATCTGTGGATTCACAGCTGAGAAGCACCCTGAATTGTGAACAATCAGTAGGGTGGCTATATAGCAAGCGTGAAAAATGGGGACAGGACCGGGGTGTGTGTCATAAGTGCCTTTATAAGAGGAAGCTCCGAATATCAGGACTGTTTACCCTAACAATCAGACTGAGAACAACATCGTCCGAGCCGTAGTCTCTGCTCTCTGCACAAAGGGTTAATTAGTTAAAAGGAAGAAAGCAGATTATTGCACCTATTTGTGGGGGACTGAGGATGAGCAGGTTTCTGGCAGAATCTAGTTTAGAAAGACAGGCAGAGTGGGCTTCTGCTCTGCAAAGTGACTGTAAGCTGGCGCTGTGGGCTGGCTCCATGCCCTTCGTCTTTCGATATCTATGAAGAAACATTGCTCAGCACACAAGGAAAAATGTGTTCATTGTAACTGCTGGCCCAGCAAAGTCTGAGATCTGAGGGTCATGCTGGGCTCATACATAAACCCTTCCCAGTGTTGTGCTGGCCCTGCAGGGCTCGGGGGTGTTAAAAGTACAGAATTGTTCCTAAAACAATCTGCTCAGATGCAGATGACATGGGGCAGGGGGAAGGTGGGGCAGCTATGCTGCATAACAAGGCCCAGTTGTATAGACTCACTTTGCAGAGTAGAACTGCATTTTAAGAAAGGTATGAAAGAACACACACACCCCCCACCTGTAAATAATTCTCCTGCGCCTGGAGGATCATCTACGCATCCTCAGCACTGAGTTAGAAAACCGTCCTCCCATGCGTCCCTGCCCCACTGGGTTAGCGAGAACTGCTTTGCACTCCGCTGACTCCTCGCATGTCTCTAATGAGCCCAAATAGGAAGAATGCCTTCATCCAGGATCTGGCACTGTAGGAAGATTGGGGAAAACCTTAGTAAAAAAACAATTCTCCCTAGCCTTTTGGGAGGTCCGTCTGACTCCAGCACCACAGAACATGTCACTGTTGGCCCAATCCGCTCCAAGAACAGCGTCAGGGGATGGCAGATTGCACCTAGCACCACCCAGATGCTAGTAAATGCAGAGATCCCAGTGAGACTTTAGAAACATGTTGGCCCCATTTGTATTTAGTTCAGGTATCACATCCCCCCTGGGGCAAATGCCCTCTTATTTGGCACCTGGTACCCTACCTAGACCAATAATTAGAGGGAAAGTTCTCAGAGAAACCAAACCAGCAGGAGGAACCGGCTTTGTCTTCATTGCAAAGGATCGTGGCACAATCCCTGTCATTGTCTGACTAGGACCCAGAGAGACTCCTGGGAAGTCTGTTGAGAATGGGATCTGGCTATCTCCAGCAGCACAACAGGCATATCTACTGCTGATTTCCCCCTCTCTGACCATTTGCTTCCTGCACCTGAGGTCAGATTCATGCCTGCACTGATGCAAAACAGGGGAGACAGTGTGGGCCTTCCTTATTCATGTACTGTTGGCCACCACCACAGGCTGGGGCAGTCCAAGTTGTGCCCTTGTTTCAAAGTCCCATATGGGGAGGTGCAGAATTCCTGGAAGGCAAGAACACCCTGATCTACACCCCTCCCACCTCCAGAATTCCCACTGCACCTGGGGCTGCTGCAGGGATGGCACAGAGCTGACACAGCCCAGGCATAATGGCGCCTTTTGCCGGCGGTATTGTGGATTTGTGGCAGCCTAGCTGATGCAAGGGCGCCTGAGAGAATGATGAGCCACGAGAGTCAGTTCCCACTAGCATTTGGCCTTTTCCTCTCTGATTTTCTCAGCTCAGAGAAGTGCTCGGAATTCCTCCAGTAGAACATCAGGAGAAGTAGGAATAGACGCTCATTAGTTCATTTGTAAGAGAAGAACCAGGGAAATTCTTCCAAACAGTTCTCCAAACTGCCTGTTCCCTGGCCCTCAATAGCCCCTCCGCCAGAGGGTGTATTTCCCTCATTTCATCTTCCCTGTGGTTCACACTGTTATTTATTAAGCACCAGTTCGCTTAGTCCTCAGCGACTCCAAGCCTTTGGCTGAGTCTCCCTCCTCCCAGGGAATTTCACAAATAAATCACTGCAGAAGCTGGCAGAGCCCCAAGTTCACATCGCCAGGGGCTGCAGAAATTCCTATGAAAACGTCCTTCAGCGCCAGCTCTGAATTGCTGCATGACAAGTGCCCTTTTATCTCTCCAGGCCTTGCAGTGAGGAGTGGGAGGCAAAAAAAAAACCCAGCTGCTTTGGTAGTAATGCCCTAGTTGAAACACACTGGAGAGCTAGTAAACAACTGGCCTGATTCTTCTCTCAGCCTGGTGTAAATCAGGAGTAGCTCTCCTGAAGTTACATTGCTGTGCATGGCAGAACAGGCCCTAGGTGTCTGACAAGCTTTCAAGGGCACTGACAGCAGTCTAGACTGTGAGAGAGGAGAAACGCAGGGACTTTTTCAAACACTTATGACTAACACACTCAGCAGAGTCTTAAAGGGACACTGTCCTCTTGAAAATCCCGTGACTGGCTGAAAAGTTTGTCCCTATTTTAGGGTTCACCCACAGCCTATTGAAGACCAAGGTCATCTTTCTACTGAGTTAATTGGACTTTGGATCAGACCCAGAGGTACAAATAAAATAGAGGATTACTCTAACCAAAAGACATTAGGAAGAAATATTTTTTTCTCCTAATTTTTTTGACTTAGTGGCTCAGACATAGTTATCTGTTGAACCAACTCCTATGTGTTGCTTTGCACCATGGTGTAATGAGCACAGTGTAATTAGGTTCAGCATTCTGGATGGAGGAATCTTATTCAAAAACTAAATTTTAGGACGGGAAACCCCCCTAAATAACTGAGAAAGTAAAGAAACCCTGAGTCAAAAGTGAGGAAACTGAACTGCTTAGAGTCAGCATGGAGACTATTTAAGCATCGCGTCACAGTCTTAGAAGGAATGCACATCTCTCAGCAAAAGAAAAGAATTTAAGCAGGAAGGCAAGAAGGAAAACAGTTTGGCTAAATGACAAGGTCCAAGAAGTTATTCAAGCCAAACAGGTATTCTTGAGAAATGGGATTTCAACTCTATTGCATCCAATCAAAGGGAGCACTTACTGTACATGATAAAGGAAATTAAGAAGGCAAAATATTAGCAGGGTTTCATACCAGGACAAATACTATTTAATGTATTTATCAATGATCTAGAAAACGGGGGCAAGCTCTGAGGAGGGGACTACAGGGGAAAATGTGAAACTGACTATATCATGCTGAAAAGACCCCTGTAAATATCAATAAGGAGAGCAGAAAGCCACAAATAACTTTGTAAAAGGAATTACAAATAAATAATAATAAAATAATAATAATAATTGGCCAAATGTAAATGTATTAGTCAATTTCTAAAAGTTCAAGTTGACAGTGCCCCTTTAGCACCCCACAAGAAAGGATTTTCCCTCCACTTGCCAAGTCAGAAGGCATAGGCACTCAGTGATGAGCATCAATAAAAAAACCTAGACAGAGAGAGACAATCTGGCACTGCTGGGATCCAGGAGTGATTCAAAGGGGCAAGTTAGACAGACTGCTGCTGCCTCAGTCAGCTCTCGAGGGGCAGGGCATGTTGGCCTCCCAATCTAGGGCTTGGTCCTATATTCAAAATGATAAGTGCTTTTCCATTGGCCTGCATGGGTGCAGGATGACACGCAAAGGCAGCTTTGCAGCTGCTCTTCTCTGACCAACCCCTTCGTTTGCAGATGCGACTGGACAAGGACAAGTTTTCCGTAAATGTCGACGTGAAGCATTTCTCCCCTGAGGAGCTAAAAGTCAAGGTGTTGGGGGATATGATTGAGGTCCATGGGAAACACGAGGACCGCCAGGTATATTTGCTCTGGGGTAAAGTCTGAACTGCTCCCACTTCTATTAAACAAGGATCCAATGAGATAGCAAAACCACCTTCTTGCCTGCTACTCTGCAATAATTTCTGTTCACTTTCATTAACCATTTGACCCTAACAAAAAGATGCCTGTGTGCTGAGTGCAGCCCCCTGACCTACCGCAGATGTGGGCAGAGGTTATTTTGCTGTGTATTACACGAACTGTGAATTGAACTAAAAAGTCAATCCTAAAAGGATCATTTCTGAGCCTCTCTCTTGTTTGGAAGGGGCCAGAAGTACAGGGATGGGGAAAGCCCCAGATCTGAGATTATTGAACTAATTAACATTGAATCAGTTAACAATGACAAGAACTTTCATAATTAAACCAAACGATATAGCGTACTCTTACCCTATTCTGTTACTATTCAGACTACGTTACTCTGGCAAAGCCCCTTAACGACAGCTGGGAGGAGGGTGAAGTCAAAACTTCCCAGGAGCAAAGGGGCAATCAAGTACTGTGCTGGAGATCAGACCATTAGGAATCTGTGCCTTGCAAATGTACACTGAGACTCTTGGGAATGACTGTGGGGTGGTAATGGTCATTGCTCTGCCTGGGAATGTTTTAGGGGCTACAGCAGAACCCTGACTAATAAAGGCAAGCTGATGAAATGAGATTAGGGAACACAGGGCCCACCATGAAATGAAATTTGTAGGGTTCTCAAGCCTGCTGCCAGCTAAAGTCTGAACTGCACAGTGCAGTGTCTGAATTCAGTGTAGCCCTGCCACTTTGCTGAGGTCTCTCCAGATAGGCATGCTCAGAATTTTCTGAAACATTTTCCTTTTGGGCTGGAGCTTCCCAAGCTTGTCCTCAGCTCAGGGGGGGACATTGTTAGTTGGAATCAAGCTGGCGCATCAAACCAGGGCTGTTCTTTTCCTTCCCTTTCGAAAAGGATGAGCATGGCTTCATTGCCAGGGAGTTCAACCGGAAATACAGGATCCCGGCAGATGTGGATCCTCTGTCCATCACCTCATCACTGTCTTCGGATGGTGTCCTGACAGTGAATGGACCAAGGAAACAAACCGATGTTTCGGAGCGCACCATTCCCATCACCCGCGAGGAGAAATCGGTCACTGCAGGGGCCCAGAGGAAGTAGGAAGCTGTTTGAAACCGACTTTTCTAACCAGGAAAACCTTTCCCTTGGATGCAAGCAGCATATGCTGCACTGACTGGCCATACTTATTTATTTATGCTAAGGAAAGAGAACAAGCTTGTTTGCTAACAAATAAAACATAAATAAGCACCTTGCGGTTTTGTCTTTGAATGTTAGGGTCTTGGTGCAGGATCGGGGATGTGGTGTGCAGAGAAGCTTGATAAGACTGTGCCTCTGGGAAATATGCACACTATTCCTTATTATTTGTGTTGTGGTAATGTCTAGAAACCCCAGTCATGCACTAGGCGCCCACTGTGCTAGGTGCTGCACAAACATAAAACCAAAATGATGATCCCTGCCCCAAACAGCTTACCATCTGAGAATCTATTAATGTCCAGTGTGTAGGAAGAAGCACACATAGCCTAAATTGGATAGACTCCCTCATAGCCAACCCAGCTCTAAAATGTCTTCATATACCTCTGGTGTCAAATCCTGAAGATTTTATTTGATGTTTGCTCAGCCCTTACTCGGTATTTGCTGCACCCTTGACTTTAGTGGGACTACAGGTTTTGGTGCCTGCATAATAAAGCTGGAAAGTTGGAAATGGCAAGAGGCTATATTTGATGTTCAAAAATATGAATAGCACAGTAGTGTTGGTGGGAGGACCGGACACAGAACTGCATCATACACAACAGCATCAGCTCCCTTACTCTAGGCCAGGTCCAAGGGAAGGCTCTGCTTACGGCCACTGAAGTGAACCAGATCAGTGCGCATTACCAGGGAGTTCAACTGGAAATACAGGATCCCAGCAGATGGGGATCCTCACCTCATCCCCATCTTCAGATGGTATCCTGACAGTGAACAGAGCAAGGAAACAAACTGATGTTCCCAAGTGCACCATTCCCATCACCTGGGAGGAGAAATCGGCCATTGCAGGGGCACAGAGGAAGCAGGGGCGCAGATCACTGGGCAGATCAGGAACCAGCCGCAAAGCCTCTCTCAGGGCCACTCAGTAGTTTTTCTGGTTTATGTTTGCCACGGGCTAGGAGGGTGGTGACTGAGCCCGACAGTGGCCCCAGGCTCCCATTCTTTCCCTCTCTAAGGCACAGGGGTAGTGAGAAGCTGAGAACAGGAACTACTTCCAGAGTGCTCTGCAAGCAACAAGTTTCAGAGGGGGCAGGAGTTTAGTTTGAAGCTACCTATACTGCACCAGCACTGCCCCTTTCCTGAAGGCTGATGATGGAGGAATGTGGGGGCTGAAGGAGCTGAGCTGCAGAGGCATTTGGGGGCCCAGAGTCTCCCCCAACCTCAGGCACAAAGGAACACTTTGCTGGTTTCACTTAATATGCAGACATTTTTGCTACCACCTGGTTGCATTATCTGTTTTTCCTCAATATTTCTGTCTGGATCAGAACTTTACAAATCCCAGAGTCCTTCTGAATGTGTCTTACAAGCCTCAGAAAAGTCGCTCTGGGGGAAATGTAATTGGTTTGAAAACTCCAGGACAGTCTAAATCCATTCTAGTTACGGGCATGAGATGATACTTAAGGGAGGAAAATTGTATCTGAAATCTCTAGAATGGACCATCTTGTGAGGAAATGTCCAAAGGCTGCAACTAATTCAGAGCAGATACAGGTTACAGTTGCAAAGCTGTTGTAAACAGTTACAGCAACCGCTGAGAAAAATGTCCTGCTCTCATGGTACAAATCACATGACTTTGAAATTATGCAGCCAGTGCGCTTCAGACAATAAATAGCAGCTGATGTATGAAATGTTCAGCTGATTGTACAGTGATACAACATGCTATAGAGTTTTACTCAATTGCCACCAGCAGTTCAACCCTGCAGGATGCTGGCAAAGGGAAAAGAGAAGTAGCATTGATCCTGTTCAGAGTGTGTAATTCTAGCACAGAAGGGAGTGGAGAGAATTGCCATACGCAGATGTATCTTTTGATGAGTGAGTGGTGGCATTTCTATTACAGCCGAACCTTTGTTTTCTTAGATAGTTCATTATCTTCGCCCCACTAGACCCAAGAAACATTTCAGAAGTGACAGATTTTGATGCCAAATGTGACATTCCCTAGGGTTGTAAAGTGACAGAAATAAAATGAAAATTAAATTAATCAGATTTTGTGGGAAAATAATTGGTCACACTTATAAGCAGCCAGTTACTGGCGAAATCCTGTTACATCTTTAAAACACTCTCCGATCTATTTGTCTTGGTGCCATGTCATGGGAACCCATGCTCCCAGGCAGCAAAAGGAAATAGACTCCTCTGTACCAGATAAAAATTAAAATGCCAGAAGCCAGAAATAACATATGGAGTGACAAACAATAGGGCATAAAGATCAGAAAGCTTTTACTTGTCACTCTAATGCTCTATCTTTTAATATCGGGAATGTTTGATGACTTGAAGGACATCCCCTTAGCAGCAGACAGGTTGGAATCATTCTAAGGACATGGCTGTTCTCAGGTTAACAGCCCCTCTCTGCTCATATTGCTTCTGTTGTGCCTCCTTCTGTTCTTTCCCCAGAACTTCACAAATAAGGGGAGCTCTGCCTCGAGGAGATCCATAATCTATCATGTAGGAGGACTGTGCAGTCGGTTTGAATGGAGGAGGTTCCAGCTCAGGCTGGTGTCCAGGAAACCAATGCGGTTCTCGTTTAAATCCTGAGGGTAGAAAGGAGAAAACTGATGAGTTAAAGGCAAGCAATGAGATGGCTATTGGCAGGTGAACAGATGAGACAACAGGAAGAATGAACCCAGGGGCAGCCCCCAACCTCTCTTTCCAGCCTATAGGGAAGCTGAACTCGGGTTGAAGGGAGGGCAGGACCATATTATGCACTCTCAGAGAGTTGGTATTGTCCAGGGTTTTATCATAATTCCTGGACATGTCACTTTATCAGACGAAAACACTGGAAAGATCTTGTCTAAGGTGCCAGGCCCCCATAGGCATAGGATTTTGAAAGCACCTAAATGCTATCCATCCTAGGTAAGGAAAGCCAAATAGGCCACTCAACAGCTCCAGAAACATCACCAGATTTACAGGTTTATTATGGAGATTTTACACTTTGTGCTGAAGCATCAGGTATTGGCCATAGACAAAGATGGGATACAAGACTAGGCAGAACTATACTCTGGTTTGCCAGGAGGTTGGGTACTGGAATGGATAGGACAGATATGCTCTGACACAGACAGGAGGCAGGGATTCCAGACTAGATGGGGCAATGATTTGATCTGTTCTTGTAAATCCTGTTCCTATTCCGTTTCTCCCCCCAGACAGAACATAGCCCATAATGTCAGTGTTTTTATCCATTATGCTTTAATCTGATGATATTGTAAGCATGTCCTGCTTTAAAATATTATACCCCTATGAGTATTCCTCTTGTCCCTTCCACAATGTCATGTGCAAGGTGAGAGATTGATCAGGAGTGAAATGTCTTCACAGCCTTCAAACACAACTGGAAAATGAGACTAAACAGACAAAAGGATGACCTCTTTTCTATAAAGCAGAAGTTTGTAAGAGTCTAAAACTGATGAGCAACAAATAGGGATTTCGGATCAAGGGCCTCACATGTAATTTTGATGAGGGACTTTAGCCTCCCAGTCTGAAAAATATAAAGAGAACACCTGAAATACAAACATCACAGGCTCAGTGGGACTGGAAATGTGAGCTCCCATTTAGATCTAGGGGCATGACTCAGCAGGGAATGAAGAAACTAGAACTCTTTTTTCTTCTCTGAGAATGTGATAATTATTTTAAAACTTCTTTTTAGCTACTGCACAGATCAAACTGACTACACATCAGTTCCTTGCACCTACTTCTTGCGCCATGTTGCCTGTCCTTGTTGTAATCTGATGAATAAATTGATTCAAAGTAGTGAGCATACTGAAAGGAAAAGCCCATGTTTAGTGCAGCAAAACATAAGTAAGCAAACATCTAATAAAAAAATATTGCATATCAGTTAAAGGAATAGTCTGTTCACCAAAGCATCTGAAATCATAATCCCTCTTTTAACTCTTGTTAAATTAAGGCCGCTGCAGAACTGATGTGCTTATACTTTGTCCACCCCACCAAAGAGCCCAGTGATATGGTGCTGGGCAGAACTATTAAGTCCAAAGCAGAAACAGCTCTGGTCTGTGAAACACTGCTGAGTTATGAGTGGCTTGTGTCATAGCACAAATTGATTTCAGTGACTTTGCCTGGGAATAACTGAGGGGCAGAATTTGCACAGTAACTTTGTGGCTAAACAGCTCTGCTGACACCAATGAATTTCCCTGGAGTAACCAGGAGATGAGGAAGGACAGCTGGAGGGTCTATTTTGGAGTGACTTGTTAGGGGCAGGAAATTAACAGCAAAGGAAAGAACACCAACCAGGAACCAGGTGAACATAAAATTAATGGAACTGAGAGCGGCCAAAGGATTGAGAGCTGGGCGAGGCTGGACCTCTTTAGTGACGGATTAGAGGTTGAGTGTTAGACAGCAAAAGGAATTTCTCAAGTCTTTGCCTCTGCTAATGGGGTCAGAATGGGACATACAGTGAAAGAAAGAGGCTGTAGGGCTGGGGCTCTGATTGTATCTGCTATTTCAATTTCAGAAACCAATAGAAAGGACTGAAGGAACAAAAAACTTGTACCTGGGAAGGAAGCGGTTTGGGCTGCGCAATTTTCCGGATGTCATACCGCTCCTGGTTCCAGTTCCCCATAAGGGTTTTGTTGGAGTAAGCATCCTCATTGGTGGTACATCTCCAGCCATACTGGCTAAACTTGGAAGTGCTGTTCCAGTCCGTCCACACTTCTGCATGTCCACTGGCATGTATCAGGGAACCATGGTGAGGGTTATAGAAACACGACAGGGACATGATCTAGGAACAGAAACCCAAAAGCACATTGGGGATGTCCCTGATCTCTCACAAGACATAATAATGCACTGGAAATATGTTCTCCACCCTCCTGGCAGCTAGGCATGCAGCTTCCAATCCTTCACTTAGCACAGGAGGGCATCATTTATTTTTATGGAAGCAAAAACTTTAGTTTCAATTTGTGCGTGTGGCATGTGTGCATGTCTGTGTAAATTGTCTTTTCTTAGATAATAACAACACTCAGTTCTTCTCAGCTTCATCAAGCCTCTCAGACTACACTGGGCCCCTCAGAGTAATATTATCCTCATTTAACACACAGCCACAGGGAGCAGTCTGAGCAGGGATTCAAATTTGTGAATTGCAAACTGCATGTCATCTGCTCACACCCTACCTTTTCTTATTTGAAGTCTTTTACTGCTATTATTCAAGTGATTCTTAATAAAGTTTCCTTCCCCTGAATAGTAGCTGGAAGGCAAACAAGCAGAACGGCAGACAGCAGCTGTGTTGTTATTATAAAATCAATTTTTGTTATACTGTGTAATCCCACACAGAAAGCTTTAAGTACCATCATAAATACCTAGACTCCTCTCTCCCCTAGATGGAATTATAGTTCCCTGGGTACAGTCTGGTGAATATCAGTGCTGGAACCTGCCAGGGCTCTGTCCCTGCAGCTCAGGAAGATGCCTTCAGAGCTTTTGTTCTGAGAGTAACAGAGAGGGTTGAGGGTGGTACTAATTCAGGCAGCTGAATTCCAACACTGAAGAACTGTGATTAACGAGTAACGGGGTCCCCAGAACTGTAAAATGCACAGAAGGTATCCACGTTGTCCTGAGCAGGAATCTTGGGATATGCCTAAAGATTTCAAACATCCCAATATTTGAATCTGGAGTTTTGGTTTGGGCATTTGTAGAGAAAAGAAGTTTTGGAAATAGAAAATGAAACATATTAATGCTGATTATTTGCAAAGTGTTGACAACGGACTCAGCTCCATAGAAGATACAAAGGGAGACACAGTCCAGTAGCTGGACAGCTCGTGAATACAACACAAGTCCCAAAGGATGGTGCTAACATAGGCCCTGACCCTGCAGTGAGCTTCACCTGAATGTTTAGAGATTTTTTCTCTCGTCAGATTCAAGGCTGCATTTTTTTGTGGTTCTTGGAAGAAGAAACCTTTAAGAAGGGATTTGAAAACTGTGTGGATGGCGAATAGCAAAAGGAAATGAATCTAGAAAAGTCTATGCACAGAATCAGGTAGCCTAAGTTTTCAGAACACTATAAAGGCTCGAGCTGAGATCAGAAGCCAAGGAAGACATGGATACTAGCCCTGCATAAAAAATACCTCAGACTCCGTGGACTCTGATGGGCCCAGTGACAGAAGACTCTCCTCCATGGCACACAACTGTTTTGGAATCACAAACCCCTTGTCCTGCCCTTAACTATGCGTTCATCCAAGGATCTTAGACAAAAGTTCCAAACAGGAATCTCAACACACTGGTGTGGACATGAGCGCAGCAACTTTACTGGGTTGGGGTAGCTGATGTTAAACACTCCTGTGCCAATGGACCACGCAGCCATGGGAGCTGACCCTGGCTCTGGCAATAAGAAGGAGCAGGAACTGTGGCAGGCAGCCAGAAAAACTGATGTGATCATGTTTATGAGCTCATGACCTTATCATCAACTACTGCTGATGTCACCAGCTATTGTGAATCTGTGAAGTGAGACACTTGTAACACGTTGCTGTCGCATCTGGACACTTAGCAATGACTAAAAATTAAACAAGTTCATAAAAGCTACCCATATGGGCAGCCAGATCAGCCATTACTGCTCAGCTCAGTAGCTACCTCCAAGTGCCAGAATACGACCCCACGCTCATTACAAGGTCTTCTGCAGTCAGCAAAAGCCCTGACTAAAATAAGTGATCTGCATCCTGTGCCCCTCCCGTACAGTGATTATCCTCAAAAATGTATCACTTGAGTTAGATAACTAACAGACCCTCAACATGGGGCTGATCCAAAGCCCACTGAAATCAGTTAAAAGACTCTCCCTGATTTTAGGAGGCATTGTATTAGGCCGTATATGAAGTAAAACTTTGTCTATTTACCTAAGGCCAAAGAGGCATGATTTTAAAGTTACTTTAGCATTAGAGAATTATTATTAGATTGAAAAGTTAATGTCTGTACAGTGCTTTGAGGCTGAAATGTGCCACCTAAAGGCTAAGGATTCTTGTTTAACCAAATCCAGTATGTTAGCGTAACGTTTAGGTTCTAACTTCAAATGCTGAAAATTCTGGGAATGCAAAACCTGATCTGCCATGTTTTATGGGACACATTTGATGGCATGAATGGTAACATACTGAGCTATACAATGAACCCGCACAACAGGGCCAGGAACACAACATTACAAGGGGAGGGGAACTGTAGCATACTTTGGATTGTTTAGCGCTGTAATGTCAACACTGTTACTTTAATGGGGAGTTTTGTGCTGAATTTCCTGTTCATTTGTTTTCTTTAAATCAAAACTAAGAATAAAACAAAACAAGCAGAGAGGGAAACAAACCACTTCAAGCCGCCCCAAGCACCTGAGTCACCATTAACCGCAAGGTGAACTCTGCCCACGCAAGAATGACGGCTCTCCTGGCACAGAACTGGCAAGGAGCAGGAGCTCTGCAGGTGCCAGCCGCAGAGACTTTAGCAGAGGGCTGCAGGATGCTGCCAGCAACAGCCACCTGCCCACTACGCTATGCAATACCCCCTGCCCATTGCACCCAGGTTGCTGCCTTGCACTCTGCCCACAAACCCCGCCCACCTCTAGGCTCTTCCAGTGGCGCCTTTCCCTGTGCAGTGCAGGAGTGGGACCCTCCCTGACTCTGAGCCCAGCCCCACCCCAT
>ML675648.1:3344880-3549105 GCA_007922155.1 Mesoclemmys tuberculata
CACCCCCCTGTGCACAGGGAGAATTGCACGGCCACTGCACAGCGCGGCGCCCTCCCTTGCAGAACCCCGCTGCCCCCCCCGCCCGGGGTGGGGGGGGGGGCGGGAGCGGCCCGAGCCCTGGCACAGGTGAGGCTGAGCGGCGCGAGGGCGGCGGTTGAGCGCGAGGGCGGCCGTTAGAGGCCGCACCTGGGAGGCGCCCTCATGAAGCATGGCGGCCGCGCCCGCTTCAGCCCGCGAGCGCCGGCCCGGCGCGCTGCCCACGCTCGGCATGGCGGCCAAGGGGACCCGGCAGCGGGCGAAGGCCGGCGGCGGGGACCCGCTCCGGCAGCGGGAGGAGGCGGCGGGCCCGGAGGAAGCCAAGGCGGAGTAGGTGCCAGGCGGGGGGAGGGGAGCCCGGCCCCAGTGGGGGGGAGGGGAGCCCGGCGCCCTGGGCATGGCCTGGCTGAGGTGCCCCCCCCCAGGGGGGCAGGGGGCTGCCCCCAGCTCCCCCCCCCCCGAATACGCCGCTGCTGCCTGCTGAGGAAATCCTGAGGGGGCCCAGGCCGGGGGGTGCCCCCCAGCGAGCCCCAGGCTATTGCCCAGAAGGGGGGGCAGTGAGGGGGGGTCTTCTATGGGGCCCCCCCCACACTGCCGCAAGCCGCCTCGTTTCCTGCCGACGGGACCCCCCAGGCGCCGGGTGGGTGACCCCGCGTAGCTGCGGGGAGTCGGGTGCCAGCAAGGGCGTCGCTCCGCGGGGTGCTGGGGGCTCCAGTGTCTGCAGCCTGGCACCCGGCTAGACCCAACGGACCTCGCGGGACGGTCGCTGCGGGGTCTAGCGCCAGCCGGCTAGGATGTCGGAGGGACCCGGCGGGTAGGCGTTGCAGGGGCATGCACCTGTTTGGCCTTTCCGTGGCAGAGAGGTGCCACCAGGCCACGAAGGCGGGTGCGATACCAGGACCCCACGTGGAGCGGATTCACGGCAGTCAAAAGTGGGTTTGATCTATTGTAAGGCATAATAATAGCCACGAAAAATTTAAAAAAAAACAAACAAACCGAGCAGAGCATTTGGCCGTGAACATTTCCTCAGTATAGTTAGAAACATAGTGTAGTAGCACTTGGTGCTGGATGAAATGCAACCGCACAGCCTAAGCAGGGCTGGGTCTGGTAAGTGCCGGGATGGAGGTTCAAGGGTGGAAGGATGGTCCAGTGATTGGTCTGGAGACCTGGGTGCAATTCCTTGTTCTGCCACAGACTTCCTTGGGCAAGCCCTTTAATTTCCTCTGTGCACGAGCTCCCTGTCTGTGAAATGGTGGTGTAAGAACACGGTCTTGTTCGGTTGTGAGGTGTTCACATACAACAGTGACGGGGCCATGTAAGTACTGAAGAGACAGGAAAATGTCTCCCAAGGGTCACAAGTTGGATGATGGTTAGTTAAGCCAAGTAACTCTAAAAAGTGACATTTATTAGATGTGTAAATGGATAAAGCAACTTGAATTTAAATATAATGAACAAGGTGCCTAGCATACCCTGAGCTGAAGGATCTGAAAGGTGGATGCAAAGAGCTGTAGATTTAGATTCACTCTGTGTGTGTTAAGGATACTAAAGAGGGAGTGCAGACATACAATTGCAGGTTTTGCATTTCTTCTCTGAGTGTCTTAACTTCCGTTTTGTGCGGATTTCCTAGTCTCTTGGGTTCTTTGCCACGTGTCATCTTGCTGCTCTTTATCCTGTTACCTCATGTTATCCACTCCAGTAAGTCCTCCTGACACTAGTTCTTTGCATTTGATTAGGCCACCTGGGAGCAAGGCAGGTCAGGTCTGGGCACCGGAAGGATCTACAGCTTTCAAGTGTCTGATCTCAGCCAGGTTCTGCGCTGCCCTCTTGAGTAATATCTCAGATTGTGATGAGACTTTTAACTACTGGGAACCGGTAAGTGGCTTCTCTTCCTTGATGGAGATATTTGGGGTTTTGTAATTGGTCTGTACAGCTTCTTGATACGGATTTGCCTAGAGCTGCCTCCATACTGATCTATGCCCTCAACATGTCAATCTTCTTATCCTGTTGTTTGCTAATGGCTAAAGCAAAAATATGTCCTCCTGTTAATCTGTATTTCTTTTAAATGGGATTTGTAGGTGCACTACCTCGTCTATGGGAAAGGGTTCCAGACGTGGGAATATTCTCCAGTCTATGCCATCCGCTCCTACGCTTACCTGTGGCTTCATGCCTTGCCAGCCTTATTCCATGCTAGAATTCTTCAGACAAATAAGGTAAATTATATGTGTCAAGGTTTTGCTTGCGAGAAATCATCTTGGCTTTGGTCTGTATGAGAGAAAGCAGCTGTTTAATACAAAGGGCATTGGAATGCTTAATTAGCATGCTTGTGCATGCACATGGATATCTAAGTGGGTGTAGCAGGAGTAGGGTTCACACCAAAGGCAGGCTAGAAGCTGTTAGAAAGGTGCCTCTTGAAAGTAGGCTTGTATTTTCTTTACACAAGGCACGGTCAACCTGTGGAACTCCTTGCCTTAGGATATTGTGAAGGCCAACACTATAACAGGGTTCAAAAAAGAACTAGGTAAGTTCATGGAGGTTAAGTCCATCAGTGGTTATTAGCCAGGATAGGCAGGGATTGCTGTTTGCCAGAAGCTGGGAATGGCTGATGACAGGGTGGATCACTGGATGATTACCTGATCTATTCATTCCCTCTGAAGCACCTGGCATTGGCCACTGTCGGAAGACAGGATTCTAGGCTAGATGGACCATTGGTCTGACTTAGTATGACCATTCTTATGTTTTTATTCAGGCCAGAACACGGACTTTGACATAATGACTGAGCTTTTGAAAACATTCTAAGGGATTTAGTCACAACCTTGCTGTTAAACTTCCTGGAAGATGTGTAGCTGATTTCACTTGTATGCTCTGGAAATCTCATCCAGTACTACTTTGCATCCCTGCCATGATTAATATGCTTTTTAATGGTTTAATTTTTAAAATCAAAATATTAATGTCAGTATGCTGCACTTCTTGCACAACTCATTGTAACCTGCAGACATAAGAAAGTGAAAAGTAAGCATTTCAAACTACATGTTGCTTGGGTACCTATCTGGCACACACTGTACACCTCCACCCCTTAGTACTTAGATGCCTTTTTGTATGTTCATGATCACTGGATAGCTAGGGTCGGTGGTTATTTGGGAGAATTTCCCTTTGTAGTGTTGCATGGAAAGCTTTGGCTCTAAAGATTTGCAAGAGGAGAGGACCAGCTAGCCTAGGTCCTCAGCGGAGTCCGTTCTTTTTCACTATTTTGCCATAAAGGACTTAGTGTCGAAGGACCAGATCCTGTGCCTTTCAATTTAGTGAAAACTTTGCCATTGTTCTCAGTGGATGCAGGATCAGGCACCACATTGACTGGACTTTGGCTCCATCATTTAATAAGTAGATGTTGTGTGGTTCTCACAATGGCAGTCCTAGCCTGTCTTGTCTTAATGTTTCACTTTTTTGCTCCACTGTGTATGAGCAGGGCTTCAGTTCCGTTTATAAACTCCATTTCTGACTCTGAATGTTTCTCCTAGGTTCTCATCTTTTATTTCCTGCGATGTCTTTTGGCCTTCTTGAGCTGCATTTGTGAGCTTTACTTTTATAAGTGAGTAGCCCAAACCATTCGCTCAGTGAATAGCCTAATGTGAACAACACAGGATGGTTATTGCTATTGACCATGAGGGCTGAAAATATACCCACACCTCCATATAAAAATGCTTCACCTGGATTATAGTGCTTCACATTGAAATCTCTTAAAATATGCATCCAGCAAGCATTCTCAGGAAAACATTGGTTAGAATTCTGCCACTGTGGCCAAATTCTGCTCTGAGGTCCACTGAGTATGTCTCAACTCCAGTATTTAGCTCAGGCCACATGCATGGCCCTCCCACTGACATCAGCATGAGAGCAGAATTGTCAGGCAGGAATGTCAGAGCTGAGCCGTACTGAGCGTGTTGGAGAGGCGAATAGTGGACTTCATTTTAGGGAGGTGATTTCAGCTGGGATGCACTGGTAGCTTCAAAATTCAGTAGCAGCCCTAAGTTCTCTGTCTCCTTGCTCTGTTGATCCCAGCTGATCTATCTCCTGTAGAGTTTGCAGCTTCCTAAAGCGGTAGCCTGAACATGCTGTTAGCTGGCCCAAGTGGGAATTCCTTTCCTGCCACTTCTTTTTGAGCCATTGTTGTCATGCTTGGCATCTCCATTGGCAGCAGCCAGGAGCATGGCACTGATCCTGATTCTGGGAAGCAAGCTGTAGCTTTGGTGTGGTGGTGCTGCTGGAGGCCACTACTGTGAATGGTAAAATGGAGGCCTCGTGTATACGGGATAGCAATTACTAGTGTGGCTGCACTAATGCAACCCCTCTAGTGCAGAAGCACACATGGAGATAGGATGCTGAACTCAATGGAGTACAGGTCTGACCAAATCTGGCAAATTCTATGTTCCTATGATTTGCATGAGTGCAAACCATGTCTACAGTAGGGGTTTGCACTGGTGTAGCTATGCAGGGGGCTGAAATCCAAGTGTAGATCGGTCCAGAGTATCCATTCTCCCTCCATCCATTTGTCTCCAGGGGCTGAGGAGAGAGGGCACCCCAGCTCAGGGTTCCTGAAAGCCACAAGAGCTGCTTTCAGCTCCGCATGTAGTAGCTATTGATTTGTGCAGAGTGTTTTTTCCTTTGTGCACAGGAGATGCTTCCATGGCACTAGGTTTGATTTTTCTCTCTGCTTTCCTAGGGCCGTGTGCAAGAAATTTGGGCTGCATGTGAGCCGACTGATGTTGGCCTTCTTAGTTCTCAGCACTGGGATGTTTTGCTCAGCTGCAGGTAGGTTTGCTCAACAGCAGGTACAGGGGTGACCCACTCTCAGGAATGCCTGGGTGGGTCCAGCGGGGAAAAGCTCAAATGTAATTTTTTTTAAAGCATTACCTTAAAATGTTCCCACAACAACCCAGTGCCTGTGCATGACATGGATAATCCATTGCTCTCTTGCTGCAGACATTTCTAATAGAAAATCTGGCCAAAGAGCATCTGTTGACCCAAATGTGTAGCCCCCACTTCTTTCCTTTTATCTTCCTCCTCCCTGGTGTATTTGTTTCTGCAGCAATCCCCAGTGGGCCATGCTTTTCAAACCCCTTGTTCTCCAACTGGGTCTCGATCATTCTGGGACTGTTTTCCTTAAATGTTTTTGACATTCCCACATGGGCCAGCGGTCCAGTTTTAACCAGGGATTAGGGTGATATCTTGCATTATCTTGACAGGCTGGCATAATGTGTCTTAATGTCCCTCCACCATTTAAATGGTCTCTGTCAAGCCAGCCATTGCAACCCAGGCTTGTAAATATCTGTGATGGATGTTGTATGCATGTGATAGGACATTTTATGCAAGGGTGGCAATTAGAAGTCATTTCAAGTGATGGTTTGTTGCACTTGGTGCTAATGTGGCCTCAGAAGGAGGGGTAGTATCCCAGCTAGAAGGTGATTGAGATCTTCTATTCTGAACTGTCTTTGTTTACAGAGACTGCTAGAAGGCCCTTTCCATCGATATTTTTGAAGTTCTCGTTCGTTCCCTGCTTATTTCACCATAATCCCACTTGGTTTCTCAATAACTATGTCCAGTCCATTCCAATCTCTGTTTGCCCTGCGAGCAAGTTCACATTTTCCTTCTGAATAAGGAAGGACACATCATAGAACGAGTGCTGCAAGTATTTGTATGCCTGTAAATGCGTGCATTCTGCCTGGGCTGCCATTGTAGACTATTGAGGGTTATAAGCAAAGGGGATTTGGTATTTGGAGGAAATGTTTCTGGGCTTAATCTTGGCAGAATAGAGTGAGAAGGAGCTTAAGAGGAGTACTTCCGGTGTGAAATCCTGGCTCTGTCGAAATCAATAGGAGTTTTGCCATTGGCTTCTGTGTGGCCAGGATTTCATTCCCAGTGCTTATAGCAGACTGTACTCTACCTGTTACAGAGCCTTAAGTTGGCCCTATGCAGTATTTTCCCTGTGTGAAAGCTTTGCTGACCTTTTCCTTTCTTTGCTTTGTAGCCTTCCTCCCCAGCAGTTTCTGTATGTACACCACAATGGTTGCCATGACTGGCTGGTATATGGATAAGACTTCTATAGCCGTGCTAGGTGTGGCAGCTGGAACTATCGTGGGTTGGCCCTTCAGTGCAGCTCTTGGGTAAGGAGAGGAAAGCTCAGAGGTCCAACAGAGGTTCTGTGCTTTTCAAGGCCCAGTGCTCAGCTGTCTGGGAGGCTGAGGCACCATTAGAAAAACCCTGTCTCCACATGGTACATGTTACCCAGAGCCCAGGTGGTGGTTGCATCACCCACATCCACTCTGAACTGCTGCGGTGGTGACTGGGCCACTTGCGGAGATTAAGGTGCCTGCTATGGAGTTGGGTAACACAGATGGGGTTTTTAGCTCAGGCAATATCCAGAGGCCCCAGGCTTGTTTGCTGCTGACAGCCTGCCCAGAGGTGTCTTGTTTGATTTGCTGAAATAGTCCCCTGGGGAAAAGTAACAGTTGGGTGAAGGAACCGTCAGGGAGTTGGTTCCTGGCTTGAGACCAGGGCTATTGCTATAGGTGTCAGTGGGTTGGTGGTTTTGAGAGGCCTGCGCTTCATTGCCTTTGAGAGGCCTGTACTTTGATGGGATTTTTATTCTAAAGTATTTGAGAACCCTTCCCACCCAGGCAGCTCTGCCTCACCATGGCCACTGTACTAATGAGAGAGGGGGGGTAAGGATTCTTAAAGTGAGGCAGGTGGGTAATTACTAAATTGAAGAGGGTCCCTGATGCAAATGTTCTCTTTGCCAGGCTACCTATTGCCTTTGACTTGCTGATAATAAAGCGGAGGTGGAAGAGCTTCCTGAACTGGTGTCTGGTGGCGCTAATCCTGTTTTTGGTAAGTTCCTTTTAAAAAGCACAGCAGGAGAAGTTGGGCTGGGGTTGTAGCAGAGCAAGGGCTTATCTGCAGGGAGATTCAGAGGAATTGCCCATGTTCTGCTGAGGTTCTTATTAACAAGCATGCCTGTGAGCTCAATATCCTTACCCTCTGCTCCTAAGAACTTCTCTGTTCCTGGCTCACTGCCTCAGTCGCATGGGTGATTTCAAAGGCAGAGAAGTTGAGTAGCTTCAATGCAGTGCTCTCCTCACCCTGCCTGTTCTGCAGAGGACTGACCTCTCCTGGCTGCTCCCAGGGGGCTTTTAGTTTCTGCTTGTTCCTCCAGTCTCTAGCCAAATCAGTGTAAATCAGAACTTGCAAGTTAGTCTCCAGTGCTGATAGAGAGGGTACAGAGCAGGGGCTTCCTGCCAGGTGTGGACTTGTTGCTTCCACCCCTTTATGAATCAGAAAACATGTATCCTGCTGCCCAAAACAGCACATGTCAATGCTGGATGCTGCTGCTGAATGTTCTGCCCTAAAGGCTGGTGTGGTTAATGAGATGCTGCTCGGAGCCTCTGCCTTTGATGTTAGCTGTCCAGTCTCAGAGGGGCAAGGGACTAGCAGGGGCACAGGAACCAAACTCCCCTTTTGCTCTCGGTTCTTCACACAACAATGAACTGGAAATGCTAAGTATGGTGCGGACTCTAATTCCTTTGTGCTCCTGGAAGAAGCTGCAGCACTGAGTAGCTACCCCTCCTGTCTTTGGAGGGGCCCTGTCAGTTAGAACCAGACATCATGAACCTAGCATTTTTGCAGCATTCGGGCTGGGAGGCTGTTTATTTCCTGGGACAAATATGGGCATTTGGCAGTGACACAACACACGGGGCAGCCCCTCAGTGACTGGGAATTTTCAGCCAGAGCTGCCAGTGCTATGTGAATTTTAAATGCTTTGTTTCAGGCCCCCCTTGTGGTTGTTGACAGCTATTACTATGGGAAGCTGGTAATCACACCTCTCAACATTGTTTTATACAACGTCTTCACACCTCACGGACCTGATCTTTATGGTGAGTGCATTATAACAAAATATCAGGGTGTGCTGTGAGGACTGATTTAATATAGTTAGGTTTTAAAACTAGCATGTTGAATTTCTATGTTACAAACCCACAAGTTTGTGATCTGGCCTGAATGCAGTTATCTTTTTTTACTTTTGCTCTGAGCTCACTAGTGAGGCAGTTCCTGTTTTTTGCCACGCGATGTCTCTCTTGAGTCAGGAATACCACCTACATTTGTATATTTCCTGTTTGTTTTGCTGAGTGCTAAATTAAGTTGCAGATAAGTTTTTAGCTTTGAAGTTCTGTGCACCACAAAGACATCACAGGATGTCTTAGCAGCCTGCACTTCACAGCAAAGAACTCTTAGCAGCAAACCTGTGAGAGATCCAATGTGAATACATTGTATTTCATTTATGCCCAATTTTGTAAATTTCAGATTTTCCCCAAGGTACAGTTGTTTTCCACCACATGTTTTATGAGTGTTATTTGTAACAAAGAGTTGTGTTACTCATTCTCTGTTTGAGTAATGTTGGTTACACACTCAAACCAAAGCAAGAGGGTGTTGTGCGAGCATGTTTGTCAGCTTTAATCCTGTTCCTGGCTGTTGCTGTTTCTCCCAGACAGAGTGCAGAGCCTGGCATGTAACTGAGAGCACAGCCCCTTAGCCCTTTCACTTCTCATCAGTTCTTCACAGACTCATTGGTTCCATGCTGTGCCTTGGGGATCTCTTTGCTTCTTTGACAATGCATGGCCTGAGCTTGGCAGGAATGCAGCAGAAAAGCGGTTATCAGAAGGGCATTTGCAGGAATGTGAGAAAGATGAAAGGTTAATTAATTCTGCATGCTGCTGTTTGTTATGACAGTCTTGTTGGAGTTAAGATGGGCTTTGACTTTCTGACGTACTCTTGATCTCTTCATTTCTCTCAGACATATGAATTGGGATGAACAATTACTCCTGACAGTGGCAGACATTGACTGTGGGAAGGGAGCAATAACAATAACATTTAGCCCTATATAGCTCTTTATCTTTAAAGCTCTTCATGGAGCTTATGATACCCTTTCCCTTTGAGGTTGGTGTTATAAGACTCCAGATCAGAAAACTCAGGCACGGAATAGGGAAAGCAATTTGACCAAAATCACAAAGGGAGTCAGTGGCAGAGATGGGATTAGAATTTTGTTGTTGCAATTTAAAGGTGGTAAACATTCAAAATGGACCAAAGCAAATTTTTTCACACTATGAGCAATTAGACTGTGGAACATATTAACACAGGAGGTTCGAGGCCTATAGTTTAGCAAGATTCAAAAAAGGATTGGACATCAAGAACATCCTGAGTTGTCATAATTAATGTTAACAAAAATTTTGGAAGGCTAATAAAACTTCCTGCTTACAGTTTTAGGCCAATCTCCATTAGAGAGATCATTGAAACCAGGGACAGATTACCCCACACCTGGCTACCAGGGGGTTCTTAAACCTTCCTCTGAAGCACCTGGTGCTAGCTCTGTCCGAGACAGGATGCTGGGCCGGATGGATATGGGATATGATCCAGTCTGGCAATTCCTATGTTCCTAATTTGGTGCTTTTAACTCTGTGGCCCTCATGCTATTAGAAATGAAGGAAGAGCTTTTTGTGCGGGAGTTCAGATCAGCTTAAATGAGGAATCATTAAAGAGACACTGCTTACAGGGCTGCAGAAAATAGTCTGGCCAGGGGAGCCTTTGGGATATCTGAGGAAGCAGCAAAATCTCTTTGTTACCCATGTCGTACATATCCCACTGCACATCTCCTGATATTGCTCAGGCCAGACTGCAGCAGTGAGTAGCTTCTAATGCCAGCTTTGCCTTTGGCAACTTCCAGCAGATCCCAGGAGTGTCACTCGGGTGGAAGGGTACTTTGGGGAAGCAGGATGGTAATGGGTCTCTTGTGGTATAAAAGGGCGCGCGTTGCCCTTGCCGGGGTCCTTGATCTCTGCAGGAACGATCTGAAATGGATTGCAGTGACTCCTTTGTAATGGAAACTTCAGACTCTCATTCTGACGGAGTTTGGTTTGGCACGGGCTCATCCCGACCTTTTTATGCTGGTGTGTGAGCTATTTCCTCTGGGAACCAATCCATTCTGAACTGTTTGTGCACAGTGACACTCCTACAACATCTTCATATGAATAAAAGAACCCCGGGTGAAATGTCTGTTTAATGCTGTGTGGCCAGGAGGGCGTACTGCTGTATGTTTAGAAAGCTTTATAATGTTTACTTGAATGAAAAAAATCACACCACCCAGGGAGATAAAAAGGCCAGGCAAATTCTGTCGGCTTTGGAACGCTTTCCCAGCTTTCATGGAAATGGGATAAAAATCTGTTGGGAGCTGATGAAGCACCAGCTTTCACCGTCTTTAGTGCCAGCATTAAAGCACTGTTCCAAGCCCATCATCCTCTCTGCATCCCCTCTGCAGCTGTCTGTGTGTGAGATGAGGTGGCTGGGCCTTTAAAGGTATGTCTACGCTATAGTGCAATTAATTACCTGTGGCTGGCCTGTATCAGCTGACTCAGGCTCACAGGGCTGTAAAATTTCAGTGTAGATGTTTGGGTTCAGGGTGGTGCCCAGGTTCTGGGAGTCTCCGCCTGAGCCTGAGTCAGCTGACGCTGGCCAGTTATTGGACCTGGTGTTTTATTGCAGTGTAGACATCCCCTACGAAGGGTGTAGGTTCAGTTCTCTCAGACCCTAGTTTCCTCCCAGATCATGTGACCACACTCCTTTCCCTCAGGTACTATGCACTAGAGGCTGCTACATTCTGGGTAGACACAGATGACAGGTCACAGTGTCACACTCTTCTCTTCCCTTTACCTGACTCCTGTTCTACTTGGATTCTCATGCCACAGCTATAAACCTGGTATCTGGACATAGTGGTATATCTTCCTTGCTTACAAGCTGGGATCTTGCAGGCAAGGAGAGCAATTCCCCCTCCCCCCTTTTTGTAGATATTGTTTTCCCCCCATGGAGGCACTCTGTAGTGACTATTTCCACCGTCAGTTATTGGATTCCTGTGTCTATGGGGACAGTGGCTCATATGCAGATGTCACTGATCTGTATTCTTGAGAGAATCATTAGAACTATTAGCTGAGCAATAAAGAGAGCAATAAGAGTTATTCCTTTGTGACCCTGGCCCAGTGGATTCATCTGCACCATCCCATTTGTGAGACAAGCTTTGGTTGTGACTTGTAGTGCGGTGACACTTGGGGACAAGTTCAGTCCTGAATGAATTCACTGGAGTTGCATCTATTTGTATAGTATTTAGCACATTGGGATCGTGTCCTATGACTAGGACTCCTCAGTGCTACCATAGTACAAATAAATAAGAAGAACTTGTTTTATCTGGCTTGTTGAGTTTAAAGGTTGTAACAGCCCCCTGGAATAGAACACTAGGCTGGACATTTTCTGGCTGTTTGATGCCCAGTTATCACTTTTGTGGGTTTTCTTTATATGCAGCCTGATACATCAATGGGCCCCATTTTGTAACTACTGCACAGCTCTCTTTCCACCACTTGTAGCAGCTTTTCTCAGAATCCCTCTCTGCTCCTATGGACTCGTTGCTTCATGTCCAGTTTATTTGCATAGTTTATTCTTCAGTTCCTGCTTGAATGGCCCCGGGAGATCCCTTCCAGTCCTATGTCTGTGAATACGACACGGGGGAAGCTTATTCCCACTGTTCTGTGGGATGATAGTTCCCCCATCCCCGAAGAACGCCAACAGAGAGAGGATTTCATCTTCTGTGTGACATTCTATTCATTGCTGTCATCTCGCAAGTCACCTTGAACCTTTCTGAATGACAAAAATAAAGGCATTTTGCACTGGGAGGCAGTACGACTGAATATCTCTGGGCGCTCGAGTCACCACAGCGACCATGCCTCAAGCTTGTGTTTTCTACATAAAATCTTGCGTCAGTGAGTCACTTAACTAGCTTGTGTGACGCATTATTCCTGCCCGATTTGGCTTTCTTTTCTGAGCCACAGCAGTAAATGTGTCCTTGGACAAGGAGAAAAGGTTCCAGCTCTTAATCTTTAAGAGGCAGTTCAGTCACGCTGCAGCAAACTTAGGGAAAGGGCCTCTGCATCAGAACACTGCTTCAGGCTATTTGTCTCTTGCGTTGTCATTGGAGTCTGTCATGAGGTGGCTGTGCCTTTCTAAGAGGAATCTCATCCCAGTTCTCATCTGATCTTGGCTTTCCCCCACATTCTGTGACTGTGGGCTAAATCAAGGCCTGGTGGGAAGGGGAAAACAGGACATAATAGGCATGTCCTGTCCTGTCTTGGCCCCCCCGGCATGGGAAGAGACCTGGGTAGAACAGGGCATCTCTCCATTGGAAATAGCTACAGATGGCTGTTGGTTTTTCCAGGCAGTGGCCCAGGGAGGGCTAATGACTGTCTGAATTCCTTTAACCTAGAGGAAAAAATTGTGAACCTTGAGTATGAGGGATAAGGTTGCCCTGGCCCTGCCAGGTGGGCTGTGGACACCTAAAAGTCAGTTTGTGGGGGTCTGGTACAGATGGATAAATTAAGCCAGAGGGGAACTCATGGACAGGTGGACTGGGTTTCCTGGCAGATACTTTATGTATTAAAGAGGGTTATTAAAGCAGACCCCAGGAGGGGAGCCTGCTGAGATGTTGGCCATTGATATGTCAGGACACTGGAAAGGAACACAACCCCCTTGCAGAGAAGGGGGGGGTGAGGGTGAGTGTGAGAGAGCTTTCCGCCTACCCTGCTACCTGTGCTTCTCATGCTCCATGCTCCATCCAACGCAGAGGCCTGTAATTGATATGCCACAACTCTTTCCACATGAACATTGTGACTGCAGTAAAGAATCCAGTAGCAGCAGGGCTGGGAAGAAACCAAACCCTTGTTCATCTGCAGAGTTCTTCCACAGGGAATCCATGCACCACTCTTGGTACAGTGAGTATTTCATCTTCCCACGTTTTCTAAATTTGGATGTTCCTCCCTGAAATCTGAGAGTTTCCCTTTAAGACTCTCACAAGGTGTAATCATTTCCGTTAATAATTAATGCCTAACTGCTAATTATCACTTTTCAGCAGTAGATCATAAAGTACTTTACAAAGAAAATAAGTTCTCCCCATTTTACAGCTAGGGAAACTGAGGCACACTGCCATGTGTTACCTGAATGTTAACTAACAGGTTTCAGCTATAACCTCAGTTCAGAGCAATGGGACTGAAGCAACACAGCTTTTCTTGTTTTATACTGAGATTGGAAGCTCTTTGGGGTAAGGATTGTCGTCTTGTTCTATGTCTGGACATCACAATGACTAGGGCTTTTAGGAGCTACAGTAATACAAATAATATTGTTTAAATTTAATTCTCCTCCACTTTATAGGCTTCTCTCACATACATACCTCTCAAATTTCCCTGATCTTCCAAGGGGGCTCTCATTTTAGTCTCAAAATTATATATTCTGCACACATTTGGTGACTCTTCCCTTTTATTATTCAAAATTAGACATCATAAAGCATCATAGGAAGGGTTATTTACACAGGAGGAAGGTATCCCACAGCCATTGTAAATTTGCTGCATGGGTAATTTTTGTGTGTCTATCCTTTTGGGTCTTTGTCCCACATTTGCCTTTTGGCAGGTTGAGAATTATGCTCATCTGGAACCTTGAAGGTGATGACGTGGGTGGGTGGGGATTAAAGGTGAATTTCTGATAATCTCTCCAATTAAAAAATACGCAACAAAATGATAATTGCATTTTGCTTCCAATGTTGCAGTGCTAATGGATGTAGGATTCCCAAATAAACCTGAGTTGCTTGGGCTTTGCCTCGGTAACTCCTGCTCCTTGTTTCTGACATTATGAGTTCAGCTTCTAATCATATTTAGTTGTACAAGCTGAAGAGGTGTCAGGTTTTCCTTGCTGCTTTTCAGTTGTCTGATTAATTTCAACACAGACCCTTTTTAAGTGGCTCTGATTGCAGGAAATTGCCACGGCAAGTGACACATGTCACAACAGTACAGTGATTAAAGCCCCCGCGTGTCATTTACTGACTGATTGCACTAATCATACCAAGAAAGTGGCAAACGTGCAGAGAAGAACTGGCATTCCCCACTGTTCAGGATTTTAAGCATCTTGAATTAAGAGTCCAAACGAATGACAGTCGGACTGGAATTCATCACTTTGCGTCCTTAGAAGCTTGCAACCAACAGCGTGTCATGTCAGTAGGAGGGGTTGAATTGCTTCTGTTTGCTGAACAAATGTTTTTGTGTCCTATTCTTAAAAGCTAAACTATAGGGAAAACTAAGTGACACTGGGAAACTTTAGAGACTGGGGATGTATGTAACTAGCAGGTAGATGAACTTTACCGCAGGTGCCTAAAGTGTCAATACAAGCTCTTTTCTCTTATTTGTTTGAGATAGTTTTATAGCTCTGACAACCTGTGAGACAGCATCACTGCAGACAGTAACAATCTTTTAATACCCAGCACTTCTGTAGCTGCCTATCAGTTGAGAAGCTTCTTTGCTGTAGTGGGTGTGGGGTTGGAGCAGCAGAATCTCTTGATGTTATCAGTTTTAGTTGCGACTTTCTCATTGTATAGGCTTTAAGAATGGGATGGTGACGGTCGTGCATCAAGGCAGCTGTGCCATGCATTTGCATTTTGAGAGGCACCCATTCTTTTGGGGCTAATAGTTAGAATGTCCCATGAATTCCCGAAGAGCAGGCAATGGGTGTGACATTGAGGATTAACTGTTAATAAGGGGAGGGAAAGAGACAATATACTGTGTGTGTGTTTTCTGTTAAGAATAAATAATCCCCAAAGGGAAAAAAAATGAAGTTACTCTCACGGAGACAGCGATGTAATACTTAGCACGCTAGCGCCTTCAAATCACTATTGACTAATTGCCCTGGCATCAGTATCCCCATTTTATAGCTGGGTAGAAACAGGTGGAAGTGACTCAAAGTCACACAGTAAGTCAATGGCAAAGCCAGGATTAGAACCCAGGAGCTGCTCATATTGGCTCCATGCTGATTCCTATAGGCCCCACTGCTTCTCTTACTTTAAGAATCTTCTCACCCCATTTTTTGGTTTCAGCTACACAGGGTATAGAGAGAACTGATGTCTGAAACTTCTGATCACTAATCATGGTCAGGCAGAGAGAGAACGGGGCTGCCATAATATCTAGTCCTTTTAGGCACTCATGATAATTACAGTTTTTCTCTTTTCTCCCCTCCCAGGTACTGAGCCCTGGTCCTTCTATTTCATTAATGGTTTCCTGAACTTCAACGTGGCATTTGCCTTGGCTCTGCTTGCCCTGCCACTGACCTTCCTCATGGAATGTCTGCTACAGAAATTTCATGGTGAGTGCTGTGGTCTTTGAGAGCTGAGCTCAAACAGCCCGTCTCCCAGGTCCTTAAAAATTAGGAGAGAGCTTATTTGCTATATATGCAGCTTTGTTTTCTTGGAAGTAAAATCAGGGTCAGGAAACTTAATGAAAAACACAGCGTCGTTCCCAGAGCTCATTGTTTGTACTGCAATATTTACCCTCCACTTTGTGCAGTCTGGAGACAGAAACAGCAAATTACACCTGAGTTCACAACAGCATCCAGCAAGGGACAGAACATTGTCGTGACTCTTTAAGGATGATCCTTTCATTCCCCATGCCTCCCTCTCCTCTGAAGAACATTGTGCTGTCAAGGCTGTAGTATGCTGAGTAAGTATGACAAATTGTACAGCACATGCTCTTCAGCCACAGATGCAAAAGCTATAGAAATAACTGCGATGGGGTGGGCAGGTGGGAAAAGTACATGTAGTTATCTCCATCTTATCTTTGATTGGAAGTGTCAGCCCTCAGTTCTCTGCACTTTTCTACTGTTACTTTAAATGTAACTGCTAGGACATTTCATAAGAACTTTGAGAGAATAGGGTTTTTTTGGGAGGGGGTAATCTAGTTTAGATTTTTTCAGGTCATTATTTTTCATAAACCATTTGAATCCCTACAAGCTGCCCATTTCACTTGTTGCTGTCCGTATGAAGCATCGTATTCAAGAAGCTGAGTAATCAGCACTTGTATGAATTGTTGAAGTCATGCTGCACCTTGCAGGATTGAGCCCATGTAGGGCAGATTTGGGGGAAAAAACGCATCTTCCTGCATTAGGAAAATCCTGAACTTTAATTTACCATTTCACAGCTGTGTCATTAAAATGATAGTTTTTCCTTGAAACAATAGATATTTACCTTTATAAGGGAATGAAGGAAATGAGGTTTACATTCTTAGTTCTATTATATATCTCTATTCTAGGGGCTAGTAGAAATGATTATAAAATTTTATGGTAGCCCAAAACGTGGCATGTCCAGTGTTGCTGCAGTTACAAAATTATACAATTAAACCTCATTTTGGTAGATTTTATATTGATAGCTGTTAAGGCCAGAAGGGACCGTTACGATAGTCTAGTCTGACTTTCAAAGTCCTTTATAAATTACACTGTGAAAAAGCAAAACATTATCCAGTTCATATTAGGTTTCTCTTAAATCTAAGGATGTCAATATAGTGCAGGCAATTTGGCATGGTGCTCTTCTAAAATAACGGAGGGCGGGGGAACTGAGGAAGAAAAACCCAATGGTTGCATCTTCAAACCTGGCTGCTGCTAACACATTTTTCCCCATTGATTTTTCCACTAGGATGGACGCATGCTAAATTTTAGGTGCAGACAATAGCATCTTTGTCAGCGTCTCCAGTTAGGCCTCTGATTATATTTGGAGTTCTGTTAAATGATATTGCAACATCTTACCAAAAACATACATTAGAGGGCGCTTCTGGGGTCTGTTCCTTGAATGTGGCTGACATGCTGTCAGAAAGCAGTATAACTCAGTTGGAAATCCTATAAATGCAGGTTTCCTGCTGCTCACCTAACCCTTGTGTACCTCACAGCAGGAGCCATTCTTCTGGGTGCTTTGTTCTTATTGTCTGTGAAATGCCTCTATGCTTATTTGGTTAATATTGCAGCTGTTGCAGGGCTGTGGGAGGGAGGGTGGGGTCGGGGGAAGGATTTAAAGTTGTACGGAGAAACTTCACCAATCAGACTAAAATTCAGGGTAATGGTTATTTTTGAATGAATTACTTCCTGCTTTACACAGAAGGCACTTGAGAGATCTCATGTGCATGGTTATTTCTGTAATGAAGCAAGGAGGGTTTTGGAAATACCAGTATCTTAAACAACCACTTAGACTCCTGTGAAGCTTATTTTCATAATTTATATCCGATCCTTGGATGCATTAGTATAGTACAATGCAAGTACCTGGAACTTTTGATTACCTGCTCAGAAGTTTCAAGTCATAATGGATTTTCTCTCTTCTTCCTGGGATTGATTATAGGCTCATTATCCAGATCCTGCTTCCCTTTATTTTGGGCTCTTGCCTCCCTACATTCTGGGAGCTTCATGACATTAGAAGCCTACAGAAATCTACTAAGCAAGCTTTCACTCCCAACTGATTTCTTGCCATGCTGTGCTGGGACATGGAGGAGTCTGCATAGTGAATGGGGCTGGGAGTGGAAGTTGCTTCTTGGGATTGAACAGTGAAACAGTGTTTGGAGGTGAAGGGGGGAGAGAGAAGACTGAGGGAAATCCCTCGTCTTTATTTTACTAGTCTCATGACCGTTGACTGATTGATTTATGTTTCTTTCAGTCCAGAATCTGGGCCGCCCATACTGGCTTACACTAGCTCCTATGTACATCTGGATCATGATTTTCTTCAGTCAACCCCACAAAGAAGAAAGGTTTCTCTTTCCCATATATCCCCTCATCTGTCTCTGTGGAGCTGTGGCTCTCTCTGCCCTTCAGGTGGGTTTCAGTGGGAAGTGCTGCATTTATAACTTGGTACCTAAAGGGGGCTTAATTACCAGTTTACTTCTGTATCATTGCTTCCAAAAGCTTGGGAACATCTGCTGCTACAACGTAATCTGCAGTAATCTGCAAAATTCTGCAGTGCCCCTAGTGTAACTCCAGGAGGATGATGTGTAGTCAGCTGTTTCTGATTGTTAGCTAGTGAGGTTTGAGTTTTCAGAATGTGGCTCATAGATCGATCATAAAGCCTGGGATTGAAATAACACAACAGTTCTAAAGTTAAAATGTGTACATGTTTGCTGCTTTTACAAGTCAGCTGGCTAAACATAATCCTCCTGTTCAGGTTGATTTTAGAACTTGTTCAGAATCATTAGATCCAGATAAAGCAGTGATGCAGGAGCAGGACTGTTGAGATTTCCCTCCCCAAGTGGCATAGAGGCCTGAACAGAATGTGCTAATGATGTACAAATCTTGGACTAGCCTGCATAGTAGGCCAAGGATGTTGAGTGCTGCCACCAAATAGTAATCTGCATGACATTTCTTGGGTATTCTGTTGCATGAGCACTGCAACATCACAACTGCCCTTCATCAGAAATTTTCTCACATCGTGTGAGAATAACCCTCACTCAACCTGGAATAGTCAGTGGCCCAAATGTTCTGAAAGATTAATCATTTGATGCAATTCCAGACAAGTACCTAATGTGATGGCATTGGAAAGCCATAAAATTTGACCTTTGGGGCTGTGCTGCTCAGAAGTCGTTGAAATCCAAGATTTTTACCATTCCCTTATTTAAAAGGAAAGTGGTATTGTTTAGGCATTAGGAAATTGCTTTTTTTAAAAAGCCAAAAAAAAGTGTTTAATAAATGTAGATTAAAATATTTTGTAGAGTAAAATGTTCCAGATCAATAGAAGCCTTCACAAAAATGAAATTATTAATTTCTTACCCATGGAAAATACACATGAATGCAGTCACTAATCTCTATTGTAGACTCTTTCAGCTGTTCCACTTGGCTATGCCATTACCACTCCCTACCCCCAGTATACAGCACCTCTTGCTGTTTTGGTCCTACGCCCCACTCCTAGCACTGTCAACATCCCTCAGATCTGGTCTGCAGCACCCTCTGCTATTGCTATCTTGGTCTCTTACCCAGTGCTGCCTATTCCCCATAACCTTGACTGCAGCAGCACTCCCTACTATTGCAATTCTTCCCACCCCCAAGCTCTGCTAATGTGCAATTCTTGAGCTGTAGATCAAGATCAGGCCCTGTATTACTAGCAGTTTTATAGACCTGACTGTGCAGTAGAAAGGCCCCTGAAAAGACAGTGGTTTGGGACACTTGCCAGACGTGGCTGCAGGATAGTCTGGTGTGTTTCTCTGGTCTGCATATTTTAACACCACTTGATTTACTTCCAGTATATAGGATCCATGTGAGAACTTAAACTGCTTCCCTGCTAACCATACAAGCTTGACAGTGAAATAACAATCCCACGGCTGCTATGAGACGAAAGCAAATGATGGAAGAGGAATAGAGACAATTTTAGGACAGGAAGTGAATAATCCTTCCTGCAGGAGAGAGAAGAGAGGGGCAGAGGCTGAGTGTATTACATGCTGTTTCTTCTAAGCCAGCCCAGAAGACCTGTCAGGTCAGCTATAGAAGAGCAGAAAAGCCCTTAAAGGGATTTAAAAAAAAAAAGTCAGGCAGGGCTATATTTAAAAGCTGCTGCAAATGCGCTAGTCCTGCACATCTCTGTACCTTATTTTAGGATCTGACTTGTACTGTGTGACAGCAACCTGGAAATGGCACTTCTTTTAAAGAGGGAGCCAGACCAGATGGAGAAAGGAGATCCAGGGTCTGGGAAGAAGCTGTGTCTGCACCAGTCTTGGAGAAAGCCTCATGAGAGAAACTGACAGAGAGCAGTACTAGAAATCTCAGCTGGGACAATTTGGGGGAATTGCTAGGCAAGAGGGCTGCTTTGGAGAGGGCTGTGATGTCCCACTAGGAAGAGTTCCTGGAGAAGAGAGTTGAAAAGTGTTTTTTAATAAACCAAATTCCCAAGAAGGATGTGGTTGAACCATGTGAATCTCCATGAGTTTTTGGGGAGCCAAGTTTGGGAAACTGAGACACAGACACATGCGCTGATGGTGGAAGCTGCATCTATTACAGCAGATATATTAGAAAATGTTTTTTTAAAATTAGTTTCCAAAAAAATTCAAGTTGATAGTGTCCCTTTTACTTAATCAAATCTTGCGTTCAGTTTTGTAACCCATTGCTATCCCCATTGCATGTGGCTTTCTCCCCAGGGGCATTGGGCTGGATCTCTGTTCAACTGCATCATCATTTTAATAATACTTTTTTCTCCCCTCAGAAATGTTACCACTTCGTATTCCAGCGTTACCGCCTGGAGCATTACACGGTCTCCTCCAACTGGCTGGCTCTGGGGACGGTTTTTCTCTTTGGGCTCTTGTCACTATCACGCTCTGTGGCTTTATTCAGAGGTTGGTATTTTAGGATGGTCTGATCTTGAACCCAGACAGGCTCAAGACACTCCATAGGGGACTTCACTTTGAGACATAAACCCTGATCCTGTAAAGATGTAGGGCTTGTTCTATACATAAAAGTTGTTCTGCTTTAATCATACAGTATGGTAAAAGATGCAATCAACCCTCCACCCCAGCAGATAAGCTATACCAGTATAAGGCATCTTTATTCCAATTTAACTGTTTCCTCATTAGGGTTTGTACTGGTATAATTACATCAGCCAAAAAAACCCCCAAAACCTACCCTCGCCAACATAGCTATATCGGTATCATATCTGTGTTTAGACCAGTGCTTACACATATACTTATCCTTGTATATGTGGGACTATACTCAGGGGAGCACTTCGGCATGTAAAGTGTGTACTTGGGTGTGTGATTAAGTGCTTTCCTGAATGGAGATGAATTTAAGCACATGCTTAAAGTTAAGAATGTGTGCGTACGCTTTCTTGAATCAGGGCCAGGAGTGGTTCCATTAACTTCAGTGGAACTTCTCACCTGAGTAAAGTAAAGCCTGGGCATATGTGTTTGCAGTATTGAAGCCATCTTTATCACCACATTCCTGTCATTACTAAAAGTGCCATGTTATAGTGAGGTACTGAAATGGGATTTGGAGTCCAATTACACTTTAGAGTAGATTATTTTATTTGTTTATGAAGCTATCAGTTAAGAAGGCCCTGAAAGCACTTGATGCTTTGTATGAATATTTATTTTACTACTTGCCCATTCTTTGCATTGGGTGCACATGCAATATTTTAGTTACAATCATCCAGCAATCACTTTATGTTCATTAGGCCACGGTTAGCAAACCTTGGCTTGTGATTGACATGAACTTATATTACTTTAGCAAAGCCCTTGTGGAAGCTCCCTTTTTATAATCTTAGCTAAGCTTTAGCTCCTTGAACAGTGGAAACTTGGGATGGGGAAAGACGTAAAATAAAATTAGAAATATTAAACAAGGGCAGGAATGTCTGTGATTTTGGCAGCTTTTTAGGGAAAATGTAGTTGAAGTTGAGGCATGCTTTGCTGTAATATCACGTGGGTTGGTGTTAGTATTAGTGGAGCATGATACCATTAGGATGGGTGCTCTCTAGTTACCTGAGTTAGGGTAGCTGAGCATGTGCTCCAAACATTGCCAGCATTTTGATGGGACAGTTAAATATAAATAAGTCAAGCCATGACAATGCTGACCCAGCCTTTTTATTCTTCGTTCATTATTTTCCTCCTCTTTAGGCTACCATGGACCTCTAGACCTGTATCCGGAATTTCATAGGATTGCCACCGATCCGACTATTCACACAGTGCCAGAGGGGAGGCCAGTGAATGTCTGTGTGGGGAAGGAGTGGTACCGATTTCCGAGCAGCTTTCTCCTGCCAGATCAGTAAGTTGCTCATCATAGAAGACCTGATTCAACAAGATCCTTAAGCAGCTGCCTGGCTTTAAGCTCGTGAGTTGTCCCACTAAAGTAAACCCATATGCCAGAAGATAGGCACCTTGCTAACTGGGGCCAAAGTTAGAGCAAGATATGCATATCATGGAGATAATTTCAGAATCAATCGCATGCCCTTCCGTGACACTACATGACAGGCAGATTAATAGCCCTACACAATTGATGGCTCCTCTGCCCAAGTCTTTAGCCACTGAATCCCTTCTATGAAAATTCTCCATCTCGGTTTGTTTGTCCCTGTCTGTGGGCTGTGTTTAGGTACTAGGCTGTTGGCAACTCACATGTTGTGTTCAAGGTTCCCTAAAAACATTGAAACTCATGTTAGCCAGCAGACTGCATTCCTTTAAACTTTATGGAGACCCAATGGCAACAATTATCACACTGAAACAACATTTCAAGGCCACAGTGTACATAAACAATCTCAATTTGTTATCCAAAGCATCAAATGTAGTTAATGCACAAGTTCAGGCTGCATGGAAATACCATAAAACCATTAGTTTTAAGTATGTGCTTCTCAGAATGCAGTTTGTAGTCTAGTTTGACATGTTTTCATCTCGCATGTGGTCCAAATGCCAACCCGCGAAGCCCTCAGACTTGTCACATGTACTAGTGATACTAGAAAGAGTGACTCATTTGTTTGCTTTTCAGTTTTTCAAAATATTTTAAATGAATTAGTGATTTGAGGCTACATGCATGGATGGTAACAATTCAGATTCTGTCAAGGTCGTTTTCATCATTCTGAAATGATGCACTTTCACTTATTGTAGTTCACAGCAATTTTGTTTGGAAGCTTGGAACTGAATTATGTTTTCTTAAAAAAAAAAAAATCTTTTTCCAGTCCCCAGGCACAGGACTTTGTTGTTAAGTGCTCATGTGCCATGGGCAGCCCTTTTAAGAAGCAAAGCCTTTGCTTTGGAAAAATCTTTCGACCTGTGTAAAGGGAGGAGGGAATTTTTCCCCCTTATGATGGGCCTCTAAGAAATTAGCAGGATTGTATATGCGGCTTAAAAGGAGGCCAGGAAGATCCAGTTGATTTGATTTCCTGGCACTGGCAGTTGGATTTCTGTGCCCTTCTTACGGATATACCTTCAAAACAGTATAGAGTGTTAGCTACCAAAACCATCTGTATTGCTTTGGGAATGTGTCCGAAAAATCCCAGCTTGTCTTGCCAAGCAGTTTTAGCTAATGGCCCTTAATTTTAGGTGAAAAGAATAAAAAACAAAAAACCCACCCCCACCTAGCTTATTGAACAGCAAGATAGTACAGTCTGTTCACAAAGATGGTCTTAATGGGCAAAATCTCACTGCTTTGTTGGACTTGTGGACAGCAGGTGGTGATTCCCCAGTGAAGTAGTTGCAGTAGATGGATACTGGGATTAGTGGCTAAAGGCCTGAAATACAAGCTGTTAGGGCACAAGTGGCTGCAGAGTTCTGCATTCCATGAAACTACTGGAGTGTTTGTTTAAGAGCGCTCTGAACAAAGCTGTTCCTTTCACCAGCTGAAGTGCCTTGCTCCTGGCTGGCTTGGGGTCTGGTCTAGCAGATGTGGCCAAAATTATTTGACTTGCAAATATTAAATGACGTTCAGAAGTTAAATGTGAATGGAAAAGTCCTGATACCAGTTTCAGTCCATTGTTTCTGAATGTAGTTTAGCTCTCGGACAGTCACCCTCCAGGACTTCCTGAGTGGTCACTGCAGTCAACGTGCGTTTCCCTAACACAGTATTCTTGCCCATCACATGTTGTAACTGTTTTTATCATTAAGGAAGCTTGTCAGGATTAATGGGGAAGAGAAAGCTGGATGTAGGACATGGCACTGGGTGGTTTGTGTTCTCCTTTGTGCATCATGTATCTTTCATGAGCTATAGTAATGCATGGGAATTCCTCTTGTCTTTCCACTGATGGCTTGGCTATGGTCCCCTTGTTTAAGTTTGAGTGCATTTTGTAAGTGAAATTTACAAGAGTGAGGGTATATTCCCTTTGTGTTCCCATTGACTTCAGTGGGTCTTTAAGCATGTGCTTTTGTGAACAGGATCATATTACCTAGGTACATCTGAATTTGGTGGGAAGGGCAGGCTCTGATATGTCTAACCCATTGCTGCTTTTCTAGCAGGATTGTTTACTCTCTAGACTAGAAAGCCTAGTTATGCTTTTTATTTTCTTGTAACAAAATTCTGGTGGCTCCCACAGTTTCATTTCAGGTTTCCCTTTCTCTGTTTCCTGCAGTTGGCAACTCCAGTTCATCCCATCAGAGTTCAGGGGCCAGTTACCGAAACCATTTGCCACGGGACCAATGGCCACACGGAGCATTCCTACAGACATGAATGACCAAAACAGGGAAGAGCCATCCAGATACGTAAGGGCTACACACTTGTCGTCGTTGTCGTCTTTCATTGTCAGCAAAAGCTACAGCAGCAGTAGTAATAGTAGTGTAGTCACCCCAGAACCCTCCTCGTGGATCTGAGCCCCGTTGTGCTAGGGCTATACAAATGCACAACCAAAAAAACTCTTCACAGTGGCATTTGGCTGTGTCCCAAAACAAAATCTTTGTTTAGATGTATAAATTCTATTTTTAAATCATTTCTATTTAGTTTTCATTTGAGGTGATTATTTAAAAATAAAAAAAGTTCCCAGTAGTTACAATTTCTGATGTACTGTACCATTGTAGTCTATGATTGCAGATAATTGAGCTCAGATGAATCCAGTACTTTCAAATTCTTCCCCCTCCCCACCTGCACCAATGACATGTATTTGTCATTGAGCAGCGGGTGACATTTTCCTTTGCGCTTTGGGTCCTTTCTTTAAAAATAACTAAATAAAATTGTCCAAGATGTTTGTAACACAGGAAATGGGAGTTTAGTTCAGAGCTTCACCTGAAACAAATGAGACCCTTGCACCACTCATAAGATAACCTGCATCAGTATCATGTATTTGTTCCTTTTCCAGGTTTTCTTGTGTTACTTAACCAAAAATATCACTTGCCAGCTGGCCTGTTTTAGGATTATTTAGCAGATTAAAAATCAAAGTACAGAATCAATTTTCTGAGCACCCAGCCTTCCCCCATTTTTTCCCTCAAGGGTTCTTTGGAGGTCCAGTGTTTAATTGACATGGATACAGGTACTAGCTGTCTCTGTCAGAGTTCCATAGTGTCTGCATGTTTTATTTGCAGTGATGTTTGTGCTTCAGGATGGAGATTTTAGTGTTTGTGTTTGCAAGTAGCTGGCTGCAGTGACCATATATATTGGTGCAGTTGGGTAGGCTGCTCAGCTGACCTTTTAACCTCCTTTTAGTTGAAATGTTGTCTAGAAGGGAGTGCCAAGCCAAACATTTAAAAAAAATTTTTAAAAAGATGAGTACAATTCTGAGCATAGATAAATACACACAGTTCTATCTCACCTGATCATTATGAGTGGGAGTGCCTGGAGTATTGCCTGATGGATGTTTGCCCATCCATCTATGCCTCCAATCTGTCACCCATTACCAAACTATCCGAGTGCCTCATAATTGTTAATGTATTTATCCTCAGCATCCCTGCAAGATAGTGAAATGCTAGTTTCCTTATTTTACCAATGGGGAACTGAGGCACAGAGGCAAAGTGACTGGTTCAGGGTCTGTGACAGAATCAAGAATTGAACTAGGGTCCCAGATGACAGCTCTAACCATGAGCCCACCTTCCTCTTGTCGAAAGGGGTGAATAAGATGAACTGTCAAGCAGATGATGCCTTTCCTCCTCCATTCTCAGCACTTCATAGGGCGTCCTTGATGCGGTCCATGACTATGTGGGAAGCTCTCAGACTAGCAGATCAGATCCTCGGCTGATGTAAACCATATACCTCCACTGAAGTCAATACACACATGCTCATTGACACCAGCTGAAGATCTTGGCTCAGTATGGCAGTATGCAGAGTCTACAGATTTGATCTCAAGAGTAGGGTTGAATCTGATACTGCAACATTAGAGGAAATTTTGTAGGTAACAAAGCAAGAATCAATCTGCAGGATATTCAGGCTCTGTTATTTCAAGATCTATTATGTGGTTATTGGAAATGGGAAGGAGGCGGATTCCCACCTGAGAGGAGCTGTCTACTGCAATGCATTTAATTTACAAAATCTTTAACTTTGGCATATTTTTAGCACAGACAGCTGGCTGGTGCACAGCCTGTGACTAATGAAACAAAACACATTTTTGTTTCATGGTTGTTTCTTAATGTCACCCTACAATTTTGTTATTTCTGATGCAAGGAAGAGACTGGGATATGCTTATTCAATGCAGCCAGTTTGAGAAGTACAGAAATTAGCTACTTGATGTAAATTTTAAGTGGGGTTTTTAAACTAACCTTTGATTCTGAGCTGCTAATAATACCAGAACAGGGACATCAGTAGTTATGGTATGCCCAAATTCCAAAGACAGACAGCAAGCATTGGAAAGAGCAGCCAGATTGTGCATGACAAGTAAATCTAAAAGAGATGCGCCTATTGATAAGTTATAGGAGAGTGCTCACATCTTATGAAGAGCTTGTCTGAGCTATGAACAAGACAAAGGATTTAGTGCAGTTGGCATGATTAGATTATTCATTCTCTAGTAGAAATCCTTGCTGCTGAATTGTGTGGAAATCACAGAGCATGTCATAGGTTTCTGTTATGGTGACTGGGAGAAGAGGGATTTAACCATCTTGTTTTTCAAAATATTCAGGAACTAAGGGTCTGATTCTGCTTCCTTTACTTATGTTGAGTAGCACTTACTCATGCAGGTTGCCCTGTTGGATCCTCAATGCATTTCTCTCGAAAACTGTGTTAAGGTGGAGGTAATTCATACCATCTGGTACAAAGGGGTATTGGCAGGTACTATAGAAAGGGCCTAAAAGCTTGAACCTTTGTTTGAAATTCCTGACCTTGAATAAGTTTGTGTTTTGGGTTTTTTTTTTTACATTTTGGTTTTTACTTTCCCCATCCACTATCTGGCCATTTTCTGAAAAGGATTAAAGGACCCAAATGCTAAGGCAGTCACATGTTAGAGTTGTTGACTTGAGCTTTTTGGTTAGGGTTTCTCTGGGTTCTGCAGGACATATTTTAACTCAACTCTATCTATGGTAGAGCAAGCAAGCGCCTGTATTGTGCTGTGTGGTCAGACCAACATCCACAGTTCATCCGTTAGCCAGCAAGGGCAATGCAGTTGGAGCATTATTACAAAAGGCTGTGACATATCTTCCACCTGTTTAGCATGCTTTGTCTCCTGCTGCTGTTCAGGAAGTGGTCAAACCCAGTTCTTCTGCATCCCTTTGCAGAGCAGCTGCACCATATTAAAAAATGTCTGGGGGGAGTGGAGTTGTACATTTAAAATTGCCCCTGCTTTATTCACTGAGAGTGAAATTATTCTCTGTGGAAAGGGTCTGTTTAAGGCCTATGCACCACTTCAGTCCCACTTAGGCCCTCAAAATAGGGTGCCTAGGTCCTGTGCTGTCCCTCTGCCCACAGGTGAATTTCACCCTTAGCTTCAGCTTAACCTAAAAGAATAAAGTAAGAGCCACTCAGGACTGTAGAGGGAAACTCTGTGTGGCAGAGAAATCTTTTGCATTGGAAGCTTCAGTCCTATTGAGGGAGCATCCAGGAAAAGAAGAGTGTGTTAGATTTTAGTGTTTTCTGGTTGCTTTATGCAGCCATTTGTTTTTCTCAAAGTGAACTCTGTATAACTTTAAAAACAAAATATCTAAAAGCAAAAATCTCTGGGGGCCTAGAATTCTCCCCTCTGACAGTGCAAGAAGTTGATTCAATATTCTTCTTAGCTGAGTTTCCTGCAGTGTAATTTCAGTTGGTGCGCAAGTGTTGGTGAGCCATCTGGTCTCTATTTAATTAAATTGTTTTCAACATAAATTTACTTCAAACCCCAGCGTTGTTCCAGAAAGCGACTTGAAAACTTTCAAGAAAGTTTGAAAGAGACACTTGTGATGCAGCATGCTGCTGAAAGCCCAGAAAAGGACAGGTTCAGGGACTAAAACTGGGGAAGGGGGGAACCCAGCCTTCCTGGGCAACATTTTCCTGCTCTCTGCTGCTTCTAACAAAATTGATTCAGGAAAGTTAATTCCTGGGGAGCTGCTGTAGAAAACACAGCATTACACAACTTGTCTTTGATTTGACTAATGAAAAATCTATTTACACTTCCCCGTTCATCACTTAACCTCCTTAATAAGACCAATTCCCATAGTGACTTGTGGTATTTGCTCCTTTCCTGAAAGAGTCTTAAGTCATTTATTTTTGTGTTTCCCTGAATTGTCAAGATTCATGCACTGTGTGTTGCTTTGGCTCATTATTGAGCAATGATAGTTCAGATTGTGTTCAGCTGCTTTTAATTGGAAGTGTGTGTCACCAGAGGGATGTTACCCAGCAACACCCTTAGTATCTCTCTACAGTGGCAGGCCCTGAGACTGAAAGCGGTCCATGGCAGTGAATGATCCTCCTGAGCTGCTAAAGGAGGAGGTCAGGCTCTGGCTTACTCTGGAGAACACCAGGGCAAGTTACCTGCTGCTGAACCTCAGTCCCCTCTTACTGGCAGTTACAGTAGGACCTGAGCACCTCACAGCCACCAATGGCTTATATCCTCATGTCAGGTAGGGAGGTGCTGCCTCCATTTTACAGTGGGGAAACTGAGGCATAGAGTCAGTGACTTGCCCAGAGTCACACAAGGAGTCTAACTGATCTGCGAGTTGAACCTGGGCCTCTGGAGTACTTGAGCCTCGGCTCCTAACCCCTCCTCTCTATGCTCTGTCTCTTGACCATTCTATGACCACTTCAACTTCCCTGGGCCTTCCAAACAGCAGAGCTGCCAAGAGCCTCCTTCTGCCCCCTGCCAAGCCAGCATGTCCCCGTGCACCCCACCTGCCCCACAGTAATTTTTGAAGTAAATCACTTTTGCCAATTGAGCAGCACTCTCCCAGCCACCCCACAGTGGGGTATTTCCAGTTCCATGGCTCACTGGTCAGGCTGTTTGTCTGAGGGGAGAGACTGATCCTTGCAGTCTCAGAGCAGAGTTCAGTCCCTGCCTGTTTTAACATTTACACTGACTTTGGAGGGGGCTCCAATGAATGGTGGGATTTGGTGTTTAACAGCCCCCAGTGCAGTTAAGGAAGGAGGTTCATTCAGACACATTCCGATGGGATCCCTCTCCCATGAGCCTCTGAGAACAGGTTACGTTTTGTTTGGCGGCTGCTGCCTGTAGTTTCTCACCATCTCTGTGTCTTTCCCCTGCTGTTTCCTTGTGTAGTTATGACAGCACTACTAGTCTGAAAAGGTAGCGTATGTTTGAGGAGGGGTTACGCTTGACCTAGGGCAAGCACTGTGTGCGCCCAGGGACAGCTGGGCTTTCCTAACACCTTGGCTTTGTGTTAAAGTCCTTGTTTCCTTCTGGCTGTTCTTTGCACATGTGCTGGTTGAGAGTGAGTTTGAAGGAGAGAACCTTGTTTCTTGAGAGCAGGCAGACTCAGTGCTTCCTGGATGAAGATGAGTTGTCGTACATGCGGCACAGCAGTGAGTGTTTGTGCTCACGTGCAAACTGATCCAAAGCCCATTGAGGTCAATGGGAGGCTTTCCATTGGTTTCATTGGTGTTGAATCAAGGCTTTGTCGTCTTAACTTAGATTGTAGGTTATTGTGTTGTCTAAATATTTGTACAGTGCCTGTCAAAGAGATGCTGATTGAGGTCTTTGGGCACTATTGTAATGCTAACAGTAAATGAGAATGATGCAGTTGCCAGATTCCACATTTTACTTTTTCTTTGGTCTCCTGAAAAACATTTCTCTCCCCGTGTGCTCATGAGAGCTGTATTTCTGATTGCTGCATGTACTTTTTTGAGCTGCATTGCTGAATGCTTGCTTCATTCTGCGTTACGATAATAAGTGATCCGAGGGAGGTCTTCAGTTCCTTATCCATCCCCCTTGAAATTGTTCTCACAGGTATATACACTCTTTGCTCTGGAGAAGTAGCCCCTGGCAGCAGAAGTAGTAATAATTTTACATTTCTATAGTACCTTTCATCTCAATAGATCCAAAACACTTTACCAAGTTTTCTAATTGTTTGAAAACATTTAACACACCACTGAAATGCAGACAGCTTTGGGTGAAATGTGGTAGCGGTTCAACAGTATATGAGAATGCTTACACAATGGTTTAGGATAGGAAGTGAAGAATACATGTCAGTATGTAAAGAACAAGGTTTCCTTTCTCCTTGCAGATTGACATTTCCAAATGCCATTACCTGGTGGATTTAGATAGAGCGACTGAAACTCCAAGGGAGCCAAGATACTCCTCCAACAAAGAAGAATGGGTCAGCATTGCCTACAAACCATTCCTAGATACTTCCAGGTAAGTGTTTTTACAAGTTTTAGAAGGAAGAACTGTGGCAGACAGGTGGATGAGCTAATTCTGTTTGAATTTCTGCACGTGAAAGACATAATCTATGTACTGGTAGGAGAAATGCAATGGTAGGAGTTACTTTGAAATGATTCTCTTGGGAAAGGCACCTTTCCAGGCCTGGGAACAGGCATTTACATGGGGAAGCCTATATGGTTTTAATACAACTTTGCTGCTCGTGGCCAATATTGCTCTTTAGGGTGAAGTACTCTAATGGGTTAAAATCATTTTAAAAATGAAAGCTCAGTGTCCACCTTTTGCTGAAATTTCTTTATTTGAACAAGCATTGTTAGCAGGCTGGTGGGAGGAGAAGAAATTAGAATAAGATCAGCCTCTTCCACTCTTACCTGGGGTGGGATCCGTTTTGTTATATTAGGTTGCAAGTAAACATGCAATCCTTATGGGGCAGCAACTCCCTGTTCTACATGATTCTTGGATACTTATTTTTTAAAGGTATTGTTATGAAACTGTCATGGTATGGGAAGAGGGATTTGCTGGAAAGAGCCATTAAAAATCCAGTGCCCTCTTATTTTCACATGCTATCCCATGGTTCTCTGGTAGGACAGGTTTGGTGCACAAGACAGACGAAAACTAAAATTTTCCAAACTAATGCAGTTGGATAATGGGAGCTGCAGTGATGCGCTTTTCCCAATAGCGGCTCTTGCATTCCTTATCTGCTGATTATAAAACAGTAGTGCGTTGCTTCTCGGCAAGGCTTTTCATGAGCTACATCTGCCCTGCACACCTCTGTATGATGCAGTGCCACTGTGGGCCAGGAGAGCGCAGGGGCCAGTGAGACTAACTCGATAGAAGTGTCTGCATAAAAGTCTCACAGGGAACTTACCTCATCTCCCCACCACTGAGCATGTCAAGATACATTTGCAGTTCTACTTCAAAGCTACATGCAGGTGTTTCAGAGCTATCTTGTCTTGCTGTCCTCTGTTGAGCTGATAAGCTTATGGGGTGTTATCTAATGCCCTTTGAAGTCAAAGGCATTGCACTAGGTCCAGATGAGTGTCTAAAGGATCCCTGGTTCCATCACTGGTATTATTTGTTGGGGGCATTTTCTGAGGCATACAGGACTGGCTGGTAGACTGCATGACGAAAGTAAAGGTAAGAGAATAATTTCAGTGGAGCCATAAGTGTCATAGGCAGCTCTAGAATGTCTTGGATTGTCAGTGGTTTCTGTTAATATTTTTTATTATGATAGCATTTAGAGGCCCTACCTGAGATTGGGGCTGTACTGTGCTAGATTCTGTACATAAGCACAGTAAGAAACAGTCTGCACCATGGCACCTTTAGGTTTTTGCACCACTTTGCATTTGTTCAATGACAGCAGTAAAATATTTCCCACTTGGATGGGTTAGACAGGGCCTTCTCGAGGCGGGCAAATATCAGTGTCTCGTCAGTTTCTGGCACTTCTTCAGCTGCATCAGCCAGGGTCCTGGAGCCTTTCCGCTGGGGAAAGAATGAGTCAGGTTTGTTCCTGTGGCTGCTGCACTCATGGATAGTAAGGGCAGGTCAGGCCATTATCATCCATTGCACAGCCATGCTCCTAGTGAAAGCTGTTCCCTCCTCTCCCTGCAGCGCCTGCCAAAATTAAGCATTGCTGAGCTGTAGCGGGTCCTGCATGTCCCATTAAACTCCTGAGACATGCACCGTTGTCCTGTAATGGGCTTGTTGCTTTTCTGCTGAGGATATTGCTTTTATAGATTGATCTCTTTACACCTGCATTCATTACCTCGGCCTGAAAGAAGACAAGTCGACATCTGCACTTTGAGCTGTGAGGGGAGGTATATTATGTTCCTTTGCTGATGTGGTCTGACCCGTGATGGGGCATGAACGGGACACATTTCCCCTCTCCTTGCCTCCCCCCAAAAAGAAAATTATCTTCTTATGCTGGGGATGTGCTGGGTAGCGGTGGGTCTTTGCCCTTTCACCATGATCCCACTTCCAGTGTTTTAGTGAGGTTGCATCACTGTCTGAAACCAGAATGAAGATCTGTAGGCACCAAGCCAAAGGCCTGCTTCTTTAGCATGGTGCACGTCCCATGAGCTGAGCAGTAGCGCTATATTTTCACTACAGAGACTGTCCCAGTGTTTTGAATTAGTTTCTCTGTGAAATTCAGCCTCCTTTATTTTCCCTTTTCCTGGGGACACTGACAGGACCCTTGGAATTTCCCAGCTTCACTCCACAAGCCTCCTTGGTATGGCTACACCCTATCTGGTGTGAGTATCACGGTGTGGGGACTTATCAGAAGGGGATGCTGTTGAGTGACAGGAGATCTTTCTCTTCTAGAGGCTTTCCTAGGATATGAGGCTGCTGCTGCCCCGTGTAGCAGGGCTGGCCACCTTCTGAATGCCCCTTATGACAAGGGGTGATGTGGCATGCCCTGCCTCTGCTTTCTCCTTCCCACAGGGTCGGGGTTTTTTATTAAATTAACAAAGCTCCAAAACAAAAACCAATTTTCCATCCAGCCCCTTCTAGCTCTGCCCTTGCCGAACTCCCTAGCATTCATTATAGCCTGGGTGCAGGCCTGTCCCCTTAATTGGCTCAACTGGGAGCACCTGCTCTGTCATCAGGGCTCTTGATCTATTTTAATTCCAAGGGTCAGCTGTCCTGCAACACTGGGGGACAAGTAAATACAGACATACGGCATGGCAGCCCAGAGGCTGGGCGTCTGATCAGTCAGCTGTTCAGGGTTTTAAACTAGATGGGATGCCTGAGCTCTGATCTTGGCCTGGTGGACTCATTTGGACAGTTCCAACATCGGTCACTATTTGACGAATGATGCTTTGTGTGCAGCTTGCAATGGGAGTGCATGCTATGCTGTTTGCACTGGGAGAGTTGGCATGGCATAGTACAGGAACGGCAGAACCTCACTGTGCAACTTCTTGTGACATTGCCACAAGACCCAGGAAGCTCTAGAGCATGGTAACCGCGGTGTCACAATCTCCTTAGCAGGTAAAATTGCAGACTAAAGAATAAACTGGGCCCTCTTGAGGCAGGTAAAATAAGAGTCTCTTCTCTCCCTGGCACTTCTACACCTGCCTGAGCCCAGACCCTGCACTCCCTAGTTGAGAAGTCACTGAGTGTTTAGAACAAAGGCACGGGTTGCCGAAGGGTTGCAGGGGGCGGGGGGGAAGGGAGAAGAGGGTGTATTGCCTTCTTTCACCCCCATAACAAAGAATCCCACTGCCCTTATTGAGCTCTTTTCACTTGGAAGGGGACTGCAGTGGTGCCAGGGATTTGTATAGCACATACTGAGGGGGGACCAGAAATAATCAGCCAGTGGGAGTCTTGGCCCCATGAGTGTCTCTGGGCAGCCTCCCTTCTCTTGCTTGCGCTTCTGCTGCATTGAAATTCTCCACGCTGTTCCCTATCAGTGTCTCACAGCTTGAGCAGAAAGGAGCTGCGGTGCCTTTACGTGTGGAGAAGGCCAGGTTGCCATAGCAGCAGGTCTGATTTGCATGCCTGCTGTGCACCTTGATGGCTCACATGTTTCAGGATGCACTGTGCCAGGCTGTCCTCTCCCATCAATTAAGTGGACTTTAGAGTGTGGGAGTCTGTGCAGCTAGAGTGCGTCATGCAAATAAAAGAAGGGAGTGGGCAGCGGAGGATCTCTCATTCAGAAGAGTCTCAGTGTAGTAGCTGGCAATTCCAGTACCCCTCCCGCAACGAGTTTGGTGTTCATTATTGATTGCATTGTACTCTTCCCAGGAGTTTTGAAGTACTTCACATGCTGTTCTGAATCTGAGCACCACAGAGGCTCGTGATGCAGACACTACAGTAAAATCCAAAAGCCTCAATCTGATGGAAACATTCTAAACTGGGTTCTGAACCACAGCTGCATGACCAGGGCAATGCTAGACTCAAATCTGGACTCTACAATGCTTCCAGAGCTGACTCAAGTGTTTGTAGCATAGAGATAATCTAGGCTTACTAGCTTTCCTCTGCACCATTCCCTGGTCAGGGCATTATTTATTTGTATCACTGTAGCACCTAGAAGCCCCAGCTGAGATCAGGACCCTGATGCATTGGCCAGGCCCTAGTGTGCTAACTGGAAAAAGTTTTGCAAATGCTTTTCTAAAGCTCTTGATTTGTCATGCTGGCTTGTAAAGTTTTTGCATCTTAACCTTCCAGTCATGAGCTGGTCAGAGGAAGAATGGTCCAGGGGCTAGGGTTTTGACTGGAACTTGTGAGAGCTGGGTTCAAGTCACTTAGCCTCTGCCTCAGTTTCCCATCTGTACAGTGGAAAGAATAGCACTGCCCCAGATATGTTCCTGAGGTAGGTAGTATTGTTTGGTGCAAACTATAGTCATTCACAATAATACCAGTAAAGTGGCTAGGAAGCACCATGTTTTTGCTCTTGGTTCATTTCATTTCAGGAGGACTGGAGCTGGATTGTTACCAGCTGACTGGGGAGCGAATTGCTAACACAAGGTGGCAGATCTGTCTGCTGAGGGTTGAATGTCTCCAAGAGGTGGAGTCCATTCCACTTTGCCCCAATGCAGGTGTGGTCCCTACATTCTGCTGCTGTTTGTGGAGACTAAAGCATCCATTTTACACTTTCCCCTTTGCAAAGAGGGCACCCCTGGTGGGTCCTGCTCCCTGTAACTCTGCAGCTACATTGCCTGCTGTTAAGTAGATCTTTCCTTTGCTCGCCCCTTCGGGCCTCGGACACAATATGCTTCATCTTGCTGAGTGCCAATCTTGCTGTGGAGTAGATTTGAATAGCAAAGCAAGAGTCTCATGTCACCTAAATGGCTCTGCAAGCACTAGAGTAATTCACCAAGGGACAATTCCATGCATGCAGTGCATGATTTCTAAACAGCCCTGTGAATTAGTGCTGATGGGAGTGATGCAACAGATCCCACAGGTCTGCTATCTTGGGTGCCAGCATCCTCCCTGGTGGCGACAAGCTTTGGCAATTGTTCCCAAAGGCACAGAATTTTCCTTTGGTTTGAAGTGACAAATCCAATTCATGCTGTCCTTCCTGCAGTTGAGAGGGTAATTATCAGAACTGGGAACTTCGCCATACAGGAAGAGCAGGAACATGCAGGGTTTAGGAACCCCAGCAGGTTAGATGAATGCCCCTGCAGAAAGCTTAAATAGAATCTAATGTAACCACCCTCCTGCCCTGAAGGGACTTGGAACTGACGGAAGTCACGGGCAGCGCAGGCAGCTGGCTGATTAACTTGTTCAGATGACACGAATTATGTGGGTGTGCTGTGCTCAGTCTGATCTTGCCTAGGAGGTTGCCAGATGTGGGTGTTCTCCTGATCGGGCTGGGTTTAAAATATGCTGGTTATAAATTGATCGTCTCGAGCAGGACTGTTGATAAGTTATGGGCTGTTTCCGAAGAGGACCTGCTTACGTTTCACCTGCAAACTCTACATGTGTAACACCTCACAAGCCTGAGTGCAGCTGAGGAAAGGCTGTACAGAAATGCCCCTGTGCGGACATGTGCACAGAGCCTGTCTGTGCATGGGGTCAGAGACGGTGCTTCAGGAGCCTCGTTATAAACCCAACCAACTCATTTCTGAGCATGTTCCCTGCCCTCAGACCACTACAATGACACGTGTGTCAAATCCAGCACGTGCGGCCACACAAACTATTGCAAAGCAGCCCTTGCTAAACATGAAGTAAGTGTAAAAGGCATGATTAAAATGCAGCTATAAAAAAAAAAAGCATCACCTCCAGCTGAGCTGTGAGGGGAGCCGCAGTCAGCTCAGATTACAGGTTTGCAGTGCAGGGCCGTGGAGCGAGGCACATTAAAACCTTTCCAACTCCAGCTCTTATTCTTTGAAAACAAATGACCCCAGTAGCTCAATTCATGCCTGCTGAACTGCAGGCTTCTGGGACTCGCTGTGATTCTCACATTGACGTCAGCAAGTGCAAATGTAAATCTCAACTTGCTCTGATAAATGGTGCTGCTAATTGAATTAGAGAACACTCCGGGCCACCAACTAATTATGCTACTCAGGCAGCTGCTTTGTCCAGGTCCATTTAATTCTGTATTGGCTGAGTGTTGCCATTCTGGCATAGAAAAGGGGAAATACATTAAAGCTCGCAATTGAGGAGCATATATTTTTCCAGCTCTTTAGATTGAGCTTTCTGTTAGCTCCAGGCACTCCTGTTCTTGTCTTTGTGTTTTCCACTGTAGAATAGTTTTAATGCAAGGTTAGTGATCCAGTCACCTTGTTCTAAAATATCTCATTTGATAAGTATAAGAACTCCCCTTATGCCATTTAATGCCGCTTTTCTCAATATTAAGTATGAGTATTTAAGTTTTAAAAAATAGTTATTTCCTTTGTGAGGTTCATGGTGAATGTGGTATTTTCTACACTTCAAGGCAGTGCAAATGTTAATAGGTTTGCAGTGGAGCACAGAGAGCTGTGATCATGGGTGAGCATCTGCTTCTGAGCGCCCTGTGTGCATAGATACAGGAATTGGAATATTCTGGTTATCTGTGACAGAGTCCAGCTCTGCTTCCTTTCTCCCTCTCTGCCTCCTGTCCCTCCATTACCTTCTCTTCTTCCTCTGAGTGCTAACTTCAGAAACTCAATCTTTGGCAGGCATTTGACCTTCAATCGAGGTGAGAAATTCAGGCTGCAAGATGTGTTAGTAATAAAGCTTTTTCTCTCCTAAAGTATTTAATCTCCCCCAAAACAAGGCAAATCTCTGAAGGGGGAGGGGAGTACACACGTAGCCATTCATACTTTGGGCCCATATCCAATGCCCATTGAAGTCAGTGGAAGCTTTTTGTTGATTTCAGCTAGCATTGGATTAGACCCTTTATTCTCAGTTTAGAGCAACGATTCATGGTTTTGATCTAGCTAGTGTCCTGCTGCATAGGAACTCTGGATCCAGGCCACGCCCACAAACTCCAGGTGGACAAATAAAGAGAAGCAAATATATAAGGAAATGGTATAGATTCAGTCGCATCCGTTTCCCCCCACCCTTCTTATGTCACTTGCTGTCTTAGAAGATTTGGGTTAGTAGACAGATGGTAAAAATGCTTGAACCCTGTCTAAATTAAGTTTCTAATGGAGTTACACCAGGAGTAAATTACAGCTCCTGTTTTCTTTGTTGTAGACAAGGCTACTGAGACTTGCCTTAGTGTGTGTGGCTATCTAGCACCGAGCAGCCTTGTGCCTCAGTGTCGTATTGCACAAAGTGCCTTTCAGTTAGAAAGTGGTTGTTGCTTAATAAACATGACTGCTCATCTCAAAATAGATACATTGGTGCCACCACCTGCGTGCAAAAGTAAGCAGTCTGAAGAGACAGGCCTTGTTGAGGAAAGCCTCTTAAGAGCTAAGCTGTGATTTCTTGGTGTCAAAGCTGTTCTTTTTTCTAGGGCTCCTCATTTAATTTTTGCCAGGATCCCCATGTTGAGTAATTGGAGTCCCTGTGAATTCTCTCCCTTCTGCTTTCTTAATCCTGTTAATAAAATCCTACAGCAGCCCTGCAGATCCAACAGTCTCCATTAACAAATGTATATTAGAACCCCCACGTTTCCAATGGGCACAAACCCCATCTTGATATAAAGACCCTAGAGACTGCATGTCAAATTCACTCTGCAGAGAGGGATGAATTCACATTCAGTTATGCTCCATGCAGTTGGGGGTGGGGGTGGGGGGCACAGACAGGGGCCTATGCATTCTTTCTCCTCTCCCCTTCCCTCCCCAGGTCCACAGTGGACTTCCTTCTGAGGTCAGTGGGAGTTTTGCATGGAGATCAAGGGTAGAATATGACCTTTATTTGTGAACTAAAGTTATCATTATTATGTTTGAGAAGAGAAGAACAGAGGATGGGAGAGGAAGAGAAACAAAGGGCAGAATGGCAAGCAGCTCTTTCTACTGGGTAATACTGTATGTAACAAATGTATCAGTCTTCTCTGTCTGCATATCTTTTGTATCCCTCCATCTCCTTCCCTGAAACAATACCTAGTTATTACTCACATTTGAAATGCCGTTAGGGTCTAGGCACTGCTATCCCAAGGAGATTGAGTAAGTGTGGAAGTTCATGTTTCTCTAAGCTATTGTTTCAGACTGTCAGCAGACTCATGGAGACATCACTGCATTGGTTTACACTTCAGTCCCATTTGGAAGGTTTTCACTTACCTTTTTTAGAGAAAAACATGTACTTTTGTTTTCAAATGAAATGTTTGAACTGTGCAGATCTCAATATGTCATGGGGTCATAAACATTGTATGCAGCCTGTGGTCCCTGAATTTGACACCTCTATAGTTAAGACAGGCACATGGTGGCAGGAGTAGAGGGAGGAATAGCTCTTGTGAACAGCAATAGGGGATAGGAATCAAGGATATGCTAGTGGTCTGTCTGCATGACTGCGAGACATGCAGAATAGAGAAAACACAAAAAGAATAGGTTAAAAACATTTAGATAAGTGAGATGTATTCAAAACAGCAGGGCCTGATGAACTGCACCCCAGGGCACTGAAGCAACTAGATGTAGGAATCTCTGAACAGTTAGCAGTTATCTTCGAGAACCTGTGGAGGGCAGGTAAGGTCACAGAAGACAGGTAAAGAGAAAACATAGCACCTTTCTTTAAAAAGGGGAACAAAGAGGACCCAAGGAATTATAGACTCGTCAGCCTAACTTCGATACCTGGAAAGATACTGGAACAAATTGTTAAACAATCAGTTTTGTAAGCATCTAGAGGCTTATAGGGTTAAAAGGAATAGCCAACAGGGATTTGTTCAGAGAAGTCATGCCAAACCAACCTAATTTCCTTCTTTGATGGGGTTACTGGCCTAGTGGATAGGAGAAAGCTGTAAACATGATGCCTCTGGATTTTAGTGAGGCTTTTGACACTATTCCACATGGCTTTCTCATAAGCATATGAGGAAAATGTGATCTAGATGAAATTACTATAAGGTTGTTGCACAACTCGTTGAAAGACAATACTCAAAGCATGGTTTGCTGTTGCACTGAGAGGGCATATGTACTGCCGTCCCACAGGGGTCAGTCCTGGCTCCAGTCCTATTAAATATTTTTACTAATGTCTTGGATAGAGGAGTGGAGAGTATGTTCATAAAATTTGCAGATGATACAAAGCTGGCTTTGCAAGCACTTTGGGGGACAGAATTAGAATTCAAAACAGCCTTGACAAATTAGAGAATTAATCTGAAATCAACAAGATGAAATTCAATAAAAACAAGTGCTAAGTACTTTAGTTAGGAAGGAAAAATCAGATGCACAACTACAAAATTGGAACTAACTAGGTAGGAGGTAGTACTGTTGAAAAGGATCTGGGAATTATAGTGGACAACAAATTGAATCTGAGTCCATAATGTGAGGCAGCTATGAAAGGCTAATTTTCTAAGGTATGTCAACAGGAGTACCTTAGGTAACACAAAGGAGGTAATTGTCCCACTCTTGGCACTGGTGAGGCCTCAGTTGAAATATCGTGTCCAGTTGTGAGCACTGTATTTTAGGAAAGATGTGGACGTGTTGTAGAGAGTCCAAAGGAGAGCAACAAAAATGTTAAAAGATTTAGAGCACCTGACCTGTGAAGAAAGATTAAAAAAACAGGCATGTTTAATCTTGAGAAAAGAAGAGGGGGACCTGTTAACAGGTTTCAAATCTATTAAAGGGTGGTTATAAAGAGGATGGTGATCAATTGTTCTCCATGTCCACTGAAGGTATGACAAGAAGCAATGGGCAAGGGAGATTTAGGTTAGATACTAGGAAAATCTTTCTAACTGTAAGGACAGTTAAGTTGTGGAATCCTCATCATTGGAGGTTAAGAACAGGTTGGACAAACATTTGTGAGGGACCGTTTAGGTTTGCTTGGTCCTGCCCCAGTGTAGGAGGCTGGACTTGATGACCTCTCAGGTCCCTTCCAGCCCTACATTTCTATGATTCTATGCTGGGGCTAACTGTAGTGTCCCTGGGGATTTCAGCTACTGAGTGTTGCTCCTTCAAAAATCAGACCCTCTTTCACCAGCTACTGGGTAAAATGGGCTCCCATTGTGTCAATGTGGCTCTGAGTCGAAGGATGTGGCTCTGTGGTTGAGCTGCTGTCAGCATGACATGAGCATGGAGGTGGCTGCATGATTTAAGGCCATTTCAGTGCTGTGGACTATATGCCAAGGAGTGCAGTAAGGGGTGCCTCCTTCCTTTCTGTCCTCTAGCCCAGCTGCATATGGCAAATTAAAGAAAGGACCTCCCGTGAACACACGCTGCTCTTCTCTGTCTCAATCAAGCGCAGAGCTTGTGGGATTGGTCTCTGCTACTTTCCTGGCTCAGCAGGCCGCTTTCTCACTTTCATTTTTCATACTCCTGTTTTTTTAACAAGCCTCCAAAACAGCTTGAAATTGCTTTTTCTTAAGTGAAATGAAGTGAAACCAAAGCCGTTCAACAGCGAGTTCCAAGCTTCAGGATTGTGGGATCTGTGTTCATGCGTGCCAAGCGTTGTGTTACTTTTGGCTCCGGTGGCCGATCATGATGGGGAAATGCCAATGCAAAGCGCAGCAATGACATGGTATTCATTAGTTGCAGAGAAGGAAATGCAAGAGCTGCTGTATGTTGGGGTTGTCTTTGCCTGCAGCCAGTCTTATTTAATGGAGTAGGAAGGATCTTCAGTTTCCAGGCACAGGGAAATGCTCCTCATTGAAAACATGTAAAAAGTAGCATCTTTCTCAGAGTTATTTGCTACTAAGCAGTTGTGCTTAGAACATATTTCATTCCAGCAGCTCAAAATCTTGCGAGGAATTAGGTATTCCAATGGTTTTTATGTTTTGGGAACGTACTGGGTACTTTATAATTTGCAAAGGGCCCAAATGTTGTTGCAGGAAATGAATGGAACTTTTGGTTCTCTGCCTTCTGAAGTGAAGTTTTACATTTTACATCCCAAATAGCAGTCTCTGTACTTGGCCAAAAGCTGTCTAGGGGGCTGCTGGGTGTTCAAAAGATGGGTGGCCTTTTGGTTAAGGCAAAAAACTAGGTTCAATCCTCTGCTCTGCCTTTGTGAGCTTGAGCAGGTTGTTTAGTTTCTTGGTGCCTTAGTTTCCCATCTGAAGATAAGGATATTGCCCTTTTCCCCACCCTTCGTTTATTTAGATTGTAAACTTTTCAGGCAGGGGGACTGTCTCTTATTCAGTGTTTGAACAGCACCAAGCAAAATGGGGCCCTGATCTTAGGCCCTGCTGTAACACGGATACTAAATAATGCCTTTCTCTGCAGGAAATCTATTCCAAGCTGCAAGAGCTCACGAGTTTGGTGGTCTCCATTAGCTTGCAAGTAGTGTGATGAATTAAATTTTTCAAGTGCCTTTGGAGTCCACATGGAGCCTACATTCACAATGGCAGTTACTGCCATTGTTTGTTTTTCAGCTGCTTCTTTGGTTTAGAAATATATTTGATGCTGCTTCTAAACAAAAGCAAACCCACCAACCACCTTTTCTTTGAATAGAGTGAATTGAATACTGCACAGGCAGCACCAGTAAGATTCCATTTAATTCCACACACACTGCTGTGTTATCAGCAAGCTGCTCGAAATATAGAACATCTCAGGAGTGTCCAGATAACACACACTGGATCTATGTGCTGTCCCTGGCCTCTCAGCATGTTACAAATTACAGATTTGACTGTTGTTGCTGCTTATCCAGTCTTTTTTGCTTCTTGGCTAGCATTTGCATTGATGGCCTTAGTTATACATCTATCAAGGCTGATGGTTTCCCAGCAATGTTATCTGAAAGAGATAAGTCTTAAAATTAGCTTTGGTGTTCAGAAAGAAACACCCTTACCCCAGCAACAATTTCAAGAAATTGCTAACGATTGCATGGCTTTTCAGTGGAATTTTCAGAGCTGATGATGAAAGAAATTATATTATTTTTTGCACTCATTTAAACAAGGAATTAACATTATCTGCTCAGTGGAAGAATACAGGCACTTAATACATGTACCAAGTTAGCAGTGCTACAGCAATTAGCAGCCAAACAAAAGGATACTAATTTGCTACAGCCATCAAGCCCATCACACACAAGTACTCTATTGGTCCAATTTGTAGCAAAGTACTGATGCTAAACACTAGTTCCCAACCCAAGAGGGTCGGGGTGAACATGCTTCAGAAGATTGACAGCTTGCAGCAAGTCACCTGGCAGGACTCAGGATGGTTCAGCTCTTCTCTAATTTGAGATGCCGCAGCAGAACAGCGATGTGCTGAAACGCTAGAGCCGGTTGAGTTTCTTTGTCTCTGCTGTAGGGACTCTTTGGGGAGGGGATGGATGGAAGAGCGGGCTTCCTAAAATGAGTAGACATGAGGAAAATGGAAAAGCCCAGTGCAAAGCCACTAACTTATTGTCTCTTAGCGCCTCCCTTGCGGCTGTTTCAGGGACGGGAGTTTTGGAATAACTGCATTGTGTAACCTCATCATGGCGAAAGCCCCCCAGAGGCTGAACCGTATCTGCCTTTTGGCTGATAACATCTAGAAGGAACCATCTCATCATAATTATTGTCCCCTGCTAATACAGCAAGAGTGGGGAAAGAATTATGAACTAGTAGGGCTGATTGCTCTAAAACTGGTATTCTACATATACAGCTTTGGTTTGACTGATGAGGAAAAGGCAGAATGGATCCTGCTGTGTCTGTCATTGCTGTTCCGCACATTACTGACATGAGGTCCTAATCCCAGGCCCAGTACTAAGCATCAGCTGTTCTTTTGTGGCACTTCAAAACATGTAGTCTAAATGATCACTTTAAAAACAGTTTGTTTTCCCTTTTGGTTTCAGGTCTTCAAAGCTGCTGCGTGCGTTCTATGTCCCTTTCCTGTCTGAGCAGCATACGTCGTATGCAAACTACACCATCCTTAAACCCCGGAAGTCAAAGCAAACCAGGAAAAAAACAGGAGGTTAGCAACACACCTGCGGATCAAAAAGGATCAACCAACATTGTTGGCCAGCTGCTTAAACCTTCCTAGAAAAAAAATGCTTGTAAGATTGACTAATAAAGGTTTCCCACCCAGTGATTTCACCTTCCAGCTTTACAGGGTACATCATCTGCTCTCAGTTCTTGGTGTTAGTCTCTGCTCTGTATGCACAGCCCATTTTCAGAACGTATTGGTAAGAAACAATCTGAAAATCCAGCAGCCACCTACAATATATGCTCCCTGCATCTCCCTGCATTATTTTTTGACTAGAGAAGAGCACAATTAAATAACAAGAAATGACTGTTAGACTGTGTACCAGGATACTGTCTGGCACCAGGAAAATCCATAGCCTCTCTCTCCGTAGTCCTCATCTGCTAAATAGCTGCTTGCCTACTCCTAGGAAACATTATTTACAGATAACAAGGGGGAAAAAACCCAACCACAGCAGAATCTGAAATGCTGAGTGTTTCAGCAAACAAAGACAGCCTATACCACAGAGAAATACCCCTAGGACCACACTGTCCAGGAGAAACTTGCACTTTCAAACAAACTGAATTTTTGTTAATTACCTGTTTCAGTGGGACATGATTACATTTATCTTGAGTTCTGTTTTCCTTGTTATGGTCCTAGATATTGTGAAAACACAGGGACTTTGTTTAATTTTATTTATTTTGTGTGTGTGTGTGTGTGTAACATGTAATGTCCTTTTGAATTCTAGTCTGCAATGTGTAAAATGTCTGGAACCTGCCTGTGGGGTAAAAGGGTTAATAATTAATGTGATTCAGTTTCCCAAATCTACAAAGATATGTACAAGTTCCCTTTTGTAAAAGGCCTCCAGAATGATGCAGTATCAAATTATACCTGAGTTTGTACAACCAGGATGAACCAGATTAAAAATGATGCTTACATCAGTCTTGTAGAAAATTGTGCAAGGGCATGAGAGGGGAGATGTGGGACAGATGGCACAAGCTCTGTGCCCAGCCTAAGATCTGTGCCCAGCCTAAGCCTTATTTCGAGGGTTTAAATGGAATTTAGTAGTGCATAAGCCTGTGCAGAGATGGCCATTTCATCCTGTGTGGATAGCACACGCACAAGAGAGCAGATGAGATGCAGCTGTGTGAGATAGTGTCTCTGTCTGTGATTGAGGAGGCAGCGCTGAAGCGGGGTGGGGGGTTGATCAGTGAGAGTATGATGGAGAGCATACACCAGTAGCTGTTTAGGGGAGCTGGGCAGGTGGATCTTTCAACAATTTTGCAGGTTAACAGCTCAGCAGGCTGCTATATCAAGGTCAGAAGGGCAGACTGTGCAGCAGTGGGGCTCTGATTTAACATGACACTATTGGGTCAGAGCAGCAGAAGCCAGGAAAGGAAATAGTGCAACACTGAGAGAACCATACATGGCTCTAATCTGGAAAATTACATTTGAAATGTGGTAGGGGGACACTGTCTTCCCTTTGTCTGATCAATCCCATCCACTCACTAGGAATGAGTATTGACAAAATGCTCATGTCACCTTCACTCAGCAGCATTTCCTCCTGCACGATTGCACGTGTGGCTGGTTGCTTGCCAAAAGATTTTGCCTTTTTTTTTTAAAAAGGCAACTCTGCAGCAGAACCAGAGGAGAAAGAGATGATGATAATGTGCATGAGGTGCTCAGCATATTCAGAGAACCAGACCCCTTCCAGATGCATCAGATTGGGTACTCAAAATCACTAGTCACTCTTTTCAGGTGGCGGCGATTCTTGGGCTCCTGCCATCCAGGACTGTGGGAGCTAGTAAATGGCCTGCTTCAGATATGTGAAACCAGGGAGTCTTGCTGTAATTCTGTCTAGTTATTGCTGTGGGTGCATGGGTTTCCATGTGGTTAGTGAGCAGGAAAGTAGGTTGGCCAAACCATCAATTCAGAGCCTGAATGCTCTCATTAAGGTCTGAATGCCATATTGAATCCCTCGTTGACTCTGTAAATGTTGTTTATCTGCTTTTTCTATTATTTCATGCCTGAAGAGCTTGTTACTTTAGGTAAAAGTCACTCTGCAGGCAGGTGGTGCAGAACTTTCCTCCACCCAGGTTTAATTTAGCATTGTGCACACCGTCTCTGAATCTTGTTTCTTTAGTAACACTGACAGTGTTCCCATTGCGATCAGCAGGAGAGTATGTGGCGTGTCTATCACTTGGCAGGGGAAAAGATGGCTTGTGGGACTCCTTACTGAATTGACATGCAGTTGAAAAGCAGGTGGAGGTTGCTGTGTGAAATGGCATCAAGTATTTTGATTCCACTTGAATCTCATTAAAGGTATTTTTAAATGAACTTCACTACATTGAAGGCAAAGGTTAGACTGTACAAAGCATGACAGGTAAAAGCTGCTGTGTGCCTCTTTGTTGCCTGGGTGATTGATACATTGCGAATGAAATTCTTCCCTGTTCAGAGTAGCAGCACAAAGCCTGTGCGTTATTTAAAACCTATTTTGAAGGTTTTTGTGGGACTCATAAGCCCTCTGCAGAGGGTCGCTTTTTGCTCTATGTGAATAGTCTCTCTCTTTACAACTTTTGGTATAACAATATTGGAATATCCCTTTTAATAATCTCAGTCTTTACAGAAACTAGTGTCTTAAACATCTTCAGTCAATCTGCCTTGGAGACAAAACTGCAGTGTTGCTGGTCAACAATGAATGTCTGCTTAACACTCCCATTTTTTTTAATAGGTCCCCATCAAAAATTTCCATTCCTCTAACAAGGCTCTCTTGTACCACATCAGTGAATCTAAACCAAAACTGCAACCCTATCTGCTTCCCCCCAGTGTTTCCATCTCTAAATGGGATAGTGAAACAAGGAATGCAGCTAGACGGAGTCCACTGCATCCCTCTCTTCGGTGCTTTCTCACTGTTCCAGTGTGTCTTTACTATCATGTTTCCTATGAAAAGATAGTCCAGGAAGCATCTGTTTTAAATTGTTTGTGGCTGCTCCACCCTTTCTTCCACTGTTTTAGGTCCTTTTTATGGAACCTAACAGGCTGGCACTAAATTGGGTGGTTAGCATTTCTTAGAAGAAGGCAGCGACCACCCTGTTGCTCTATGAAGAGCTGCACTTGCAGCGTGTTAACAGGGATTGGCTTCCCACCTTTTGGAAGGTAAAGCCAGGTGCATTCACAAGTGGAGTCTCATGTTTGCTTTAAAGTAGCGCTGAGAGACTCCGGTCAAGGTAGAGGCCCTGTTTTGTTGGTTGATCCCATTCCTGAAGTGTTTACAATCTAAACAGACAAGACACAGTTAAGGGAGGATTAATCTCTCCATTTTACAGATGAAGCACAGCAAGATCAAGGATCAGCCCACAGTCATACAAGGATTCAGTGGCAAAGGTGGGAATTAAACCCACGTCTCCTGGGTCCCAGTCCAGTGGGGCTGAACCCCCAAACCATTCTTCGCTGGATCAGAGAACATCGCAGCCCTCCAGCTGCTGCCTGCACATGTGGCCCAGAAAGACTCTGGGAAACCTCAGATATCCCTCATTTCCTTTCCTGCTTGGAGCAGTGTTCTTGCCTCCACTGAGCACTGCTGTCTCAGAAAGCTCCTATGTAGCTGTAGGTGTTTCTAGAATGCCCATGCAAGGCTGTCTGCTCTGAAAAAGTAATGCTGCTGTTAGCAGTGTCTTCAGCATGGGGAATACCGAGCAACACATGAACTTTCTGAGGGGAAAATGTTCGGCTCTCTTCCTGTGAATAATTCATAGGTGAGAGCTGTTGGGCTTTGTGTGGCGCTGACATTTAAGCAAATAACAATCAGTAATGAGAAGATGACCTCTAAATAAATGCATTCAATGGAACGAGCTGCCTGAAGAAGCCATGCTGCACAATTTCTGTCTGCATGCGTAATGGTGGATGGGAGGGAAAGAGCTGAACTGACTGCTGGGATTTTCTAACATCTTCCTTTATCTTCTCAGGATAAATTATCTTGTATTTTAAATGTGGATTTGCAGAGGTTTAAAAAAATGATGACTTTCTCCTTGAAATGTGTTTGTAAAAGGTTTAATTGTATACCCATCAAGGCAAACAATTTTTCCCCCCTTTGAACCTAATAGAATCAAACTTTGTGATGTAGTTGGGGCTAGGTGATTTTCATACAGTTAATGTACGACTCGTTTTTTAAAAAGGTAAAGTCTTAGGAGTAAAGGGTTAAACTTGTAAACGGCTCAGCTGCTTCCATCTGATTCCCAAGTCATCAGTAAGTCCCTATAGGTTCACTAAGTCACACACAGGAACCAGGGCTTGGGGAGGGGCCTAGACCAGACTCAGTGCCCTACAGGTTAGTGGTTTGTTCAGCCATGCAGACAATCTGGGTTTGACTCTCAGCCCTAGTCTTTTTTCCAGGCTCAAAATGAGGGAGGGATGCTTCTTAGTTGTTCTGGATGGAGAAAGAACTCATTGGAACCAGGCGTAGGAGACTGGTTGTTCACTGCTACATTCTGATTGGCTATTTGAGACACACGATTTCACAGTGAGGAGAAAAAGCAATAGTTTACTGTTGCCCCTTTATTCAAAGGGTCCAGCTGCTTTTCCACAGCTGGGGTTCACAACCACTTGTAAACTGGTGCTGGAAGAGCTGGGTAGTTGGGGACAAGAAGCGGGAGCGTAAGGACTCTTTGGGTGCCCTGTAGTTAAGACTCACTCACCCACTAGTGCACACATTTTAGCCTGGTGTTTCACAATATACTCAAGGCATGCACCAACAGCTCTCTTGCATGCACCTGGCTGTAGCTTAATTCTGTATTAGATCATCCATTTTTCCTTTGTACTTTGCCAGGATATGGAGCATTGACTAGGGGAATATTGGGAGACAGAGAAATTTACGTGGTCCAAAATACACTGATTGAAATAATTGGTCTGCAGAGTAGTTTTTTCTCCCTGTGTCCTCAGTTGGGAGTTTTGGTGCCTTTCAATTTAGGTCTCTTGTTTCATGTGCTAGCAGTACTCAAATGAACCATGCTCCCAAAGCCAGCCACCTTCATCAGACTGAAAATAAATGAGGCTTTTGAAATTCCCTTCTTTAAACTGTAGGACTGTCCTTGTGATCCAAGGTAATCAAGATCCAAGGTGATACTGCGAATCAGTAATGTTTGCGTTTCATTAATGTGTTGTGTGTTTCACGCAATACATATTTGCTGCGTTTCGAAGCAGAGGGCTCGTGCAGATCTGCAGAGGAATGACTGTAATTTTTCTTGCTCATGAGAATTTCTCCAAATTCTTTTAATTTATTGAGAAGAAATTGTGAATTAATGTAATGCTCATAAAAGTCAGCGGCTGGATTAGCAGGGGCGTTGTTAGTCAGGCAGGAGGTGCAGGTAGCTATGTGTGGGGAACTTAAAGAATGGAATACCAGAGGGTACTGAAATTGAGGACTGAATGTGTTGTCAGAGCTGTGGAAAGAAAGCCTGAGGACTGGAGAAGTAGGGAGTGCTGCGGGTCAGGGTTCAGGTACAGCTGGCCAAGCTGACTGAGTGCAGGACTGAGATGCATTGACAGTTTTGTTTTGTACAGAACTCACTTGAAAGCTGATTTTACCATCTGTTAGGAATTTTGAATATACAGTGCATGAAGTGCCTTCACTGAGGACAATTTACGACCAACATTATAGAAAGGTCCAGTAAAAATATAAAAAAATCAGTTTACTTCCATTATGGACCTTGCTGAGGTATAAATCTATGTGCCACTTCTTACTGCAGCCCACTGTCCTGTCCTGCTCTCTACATGAGATAAAGACTCCTGCAATTGTGACCCTTCCATCATCCCATCCCAAAGCCTTGTCTCTAGTGAGCCTGCCCCTGGGGCCAGCAATTCTAAATGGGAACTAATGGGCAGACTCCTGATACCAGTCGAATGGGGAGATGAGGTCAGCTCCTTTCTGATTGCTGCTTACCTTAGAGAACATGCGAGGGCTGGGACTGTGAGAGAGGAACGCCAAAACCACAGTCCAATGATTGGATTTCACGTTATGCCAAGCAAAATTCAGGCAATAGGTAGCTTATTTATTGAGTCACTGTAGAAGGGATCAGCACCACTGGGAAAGCAGCTGTGATGATGAAATTCTCCTTTTTACAAGCCTCTGGTTCTCCAGACACCACTGGAGGACATAGCTGTGAATTTCATTCCCCTTCAGCATCGGAGCGTCATCCCAGACCCACTGAGATTCACTGCATGTCCCTGTGAATAACTGCACATGTCACTATTTGCTCGTGTGGAGAGGCACTAATGGGGCCCATCTGTCTCCTTTACAAACTCCAGCTGTGTCTGCAGAGCAGCAAAAAAGGCCAGCATGGATGTGAGGGATGAAATAGCATAATAAGGGCCCAGGCTTATGTCTCTCTTCTGCTTTCTCCTCCCTCTGTCCCCTCCAGCCACCGATCCCTTGTGAGAGCAACTGTGCCTCAAACCTGCAGTTACCAGCCTGCTGGACCGACAGGGTGTTCCAGAACAGGAGTGAGGTGCATTGGCCACTGTGTTAGAGAGGCATCTGGTCCGAGACTTGAGAGGTGGGGGCTGCTGGATTCTAGTCCCAGCTCTGAGAGGCATGCTGGGCTCATGGCTTGATGTGAGGCTGGGGAGCTTGGATGCCTGGGTTCTGTTCCAGCTCTGCCACTGACTTGCTGTTACTTTTGTGAAGCATAGTGGAGAGGTTAAGTGCACAGATTAAAAAAGGTAGACTCCTAATGTCACCTGGAAAAACAAGACAAATTTCTTCTCTCCATGGTATAAAGAAGAGGCTGGTTTGATTTCCCCCCCTCCCCCCCTCCCTGTTTTTAATAGTCTCTTGTTCTTGGCATAGGCACAGTGCTGATCCTGCCTGGAGTGAGCAGTGGGGAGCCCATGGTCCCCTTCCCAGCATTGTATACGTATGGGGAGCCCCTGTGGAGTTTCTTCAGCATGAGGCATCCTGTGGAGAACCAGACTGACTAGAAAGTGCTTCCCTCTGAGGAATGACAGAAGGTCCGATATGCTACCTTAGAGCACCCTATCCAGGCTGCCACATTTAGTGCGCCCCAGCCATGAGCTTCTTCCCGCCTGGCCCCTGAGTCTGAAAAACCAGCAGGACCACTGAGTGCCACAGGAAACGGATTCCACTGTGAAATACTGAGGCATCATCCTATGCTACTGGGATGTGTTGGGCCCAGCCTGGGAGACAGTTAGCACCCTGCCTGTGAAGAGATTCCGTTCAGTTCAGTCCCTCTGAAGTGCTGAGCATCTGTAAGAGTCACTGTACGTGAGCCTCTGGATGACCCAGTGAGCATGAGGTGAACCCTCTCTTACCTGGGAGGAAGGCAGATGGGGAGATGGAGGGGAGGGCGCAAGTCTGAGGGAGCAGCACTGAACTACCTGCTATGTAAATCGAGTTCCTAGGGTTGGCAGAGATTCAAACTGAGGGAAAATCTGCTGGCCCAACCCTGAGCAGCTGCTCACCTGCTTGTTTAATTCTGTGGCTGAGAACAGCTGTTCTCCCGTGAATGTGGAGCAGAATCTACTCAGGCCAGAAAGTCCTGTCACCTTCCCATTTTATCCGTTGCACTTTTCAATTACATGACATACATGTGGGGCTGAAGGCAGCACTCTACACACCTGCATCTAACCTGGTGTTCCGAAAGCATGCCCCCGAGAGGCAGTGTGGGTAATGGATAGGGCAGTGCACTGCACTGGAGCTCAGGAGACTTGGTTCTAATCTTTGCTCTGCTGTGACCATAGCCAAGTCCCCTCCTTCTCTGCTTCTGTTTCCCCTCTTGCCCCATGTCTGTTAAGAATGCAAATGCTTCAGGGTTTGTCTCTTACGCTGTGTTTATACAGTGCCTAGTGCAGTGGGACCCTGATTTCAGTTAGGCTTGTAATACAGAAAAGTACTAATAAGTGCTGTGGGTTGGGCAGGGATAGCTTTGCATAGCCAAAAGATGTGCTTTGCTATCCCTGGATGCCCTCAAAGGGGTTCTTCTTTCAGTTCCCAGGAGCAGAAGGCCAGCATGATGGCCATATTTACTTGACTTGCCAAAGGAGCCCTTCCGATTAGTTTTCAAACTCCAGTTTTCTAAAATATCCCTGTTCTGAATACCCCACTAAGGATAGATGGTGCCTTGAGAGCCCTGCTGGCAGGGAACCAAAGTTCAGCCGACCTGAGTCACTTTTCTAATTCATGATGTCTCAGGAAGACATTCTGGGGACTGGCTGCTTTATGCAATACTGTCTGAATCATTCAATAAACAAGCCCAAGCCCTATTATTAGATTTTGGAAACTGCTGTTTAGAGACAGGTTTGCTTATGAGTATCAGTGATTCTCTCTCTGGATCTTCATTGGGGATGCTGGCATGAAAAAAAAAAGTCTTTGCCTCTCAGGAGTTAACCTGCCCCTATTGCTGCCACTTCCCCACCTGAGCTCATGCTTCTAGATTACAACCTCCTAGTTGCTGGCTGTGTTAATCAGCTGTTTGCTGCGACATTAACATCGCGGTGAGTCTTGGCTATTTCAGATGGAGAGAAAACACAGAAGCAATTAGCAATTCATCTGAACCCTTGCCATGTACACTATAGTATGTTAATTTCTAATCCAGCTGCTCTTCCACATGGAATATGGTCTTGTAGCTAAGACAGATCTGCACCAGCTCTTTTTGTGACCTTGGCCAAGTCACTCAGTCTCTCTGTGGCTCAATTCGCTGTAAAACAGACAATGGTCCTGCCTTTCTCCCACCTGTTCTGTCTTGTCCACTTCAGGCCTGATCAATGGAAATATTGACATCAATGGGCTTTGGATCAGGCCTTGGTTTGTGAGCTCTTTAAGGCAGGATTTGTTTCTGACTATGTGTATATATGCAGCATCTGGCATAATCGTGCTTGGCGCCTTTACGTGATACCATAATACAGATGACAAATAATATTCCCTACCTGACAGAACAGTGCCCAGCCCAGTTCCTTCCCTCCCTCCCCCTTCTGTCTGTGCTGTCACTATATTATGCTACATTTGTTTGACCCAAATGCTTTTAAGCCCTAGTGGGCCAGGCTTTAGATTCTCTTCCGATGATGGTCTTGCATTTTCTGTGTTGAGTGTTTTGCTCTGAGGACTTGAACGAAGCTTTTCTTCTGTGTCCAGGACTCTTATTATTTATTAGTACAGAGCTGAACTCCTAGCAAGACAGAGAATCCAGGCAGCCAGTAACCTGCAGAGTTCCCAGTCTAATCAAGACAGATGCAGCATAGATGGGAATCCAAAGAAGGGGATAAGGTCAGTTTTTAGAAAAAAATCCATACAGTTGTTGGTTTGTGGCTTGTGTCAGAGGTGAAGCCTCAAGAGAAGCTGCTGAGTGCTTTGCACTTCCTCCCCTGAATCACAGCCCTGCAGCATCTCCATTCCTCCAAAGCAGGCTCAGCTCTCCACAGACCTGTATGCTAGGGTCGTACAGTTGGTGCGTCAATACGCTGTTGGTGGTGCCATTGCGCTCAGACCTTGAGGCCTGGTCTGCAAAATTCTCAGGCAATTGTGATCACTGTTTCCGCTCCACTAGTGCAAGCAACTGGGGAAGCTTAAGGCGAACCAAACGTGGACCTTGCCATTGTGGTGGTTAATCCAGCACAAATGTAAATGTATGTTGGTCCCCCTCACCCCTCCCCAGGCACTGTACCTTCCTCTGCTGCTGCTGGAGGAGCAGCTCCAGGGGGTGAAGATTGTGGGCATCAAGTTGTGTGGTATGGACACAGCCTAAGATGAGTAGGGTGACCGGATGTCCCAATTTTATAGGAACAGTCCTGATATTTGGGGCTTTGTCATATAAAGGTGCCTATGACACTCCCCCCCCCACACAGTCATTTGCTATCTGGTCACCCTAGTTGCTGGTGTCATGGGGACCAGTGACTGGCAGCTTATTTGCTGATCTGAAGCAGCTGCCTCCGCAGGGTGAGGTGGAAATGGAGGCCACCATGCCTGTAGCTCCTCTTTTCCTGAGGGCAGCATATGCTCCATTCGAGCGGGTGATGCTGGATAGGGTGATTGTTATAGAGCAGATGAGCAACAAGCAAAGGAGCCCTGGTTCCGAAGCAGGAACCAGACAGAAGGGTCTGGCACAGCACCTGGTGATGGGGGATGAGCACAGACCTGGCCCAACCTCATCCAGTGTCAGGGCTCTCTCCCCCCCCCCCCCTTTTTTTTTTTTTAAATAGCGTCTTCTGCTTTCCCTGCCTTTTGTGCAGAAAGTGCTCCATGTTTGGTCAGGCAGCTGCAGCGCTGCCTCAGTTGCCCTTGCTCCCAGCAGTGATCAGGTCCTACCCGGCTGAGGGAGCAGTGGGTAATCCCATTACTGAGCAGATGAGCTCAGAGCTGCTCCGCAGCAGCCAGTGTCACTCAGGTGACTTGAAGGGAATTGTACCTAGCCCACAGGCCGAACTCTCCTTTGTTAGGTAACAAGCAGAAACAAACGGTCTAACCAGGAGGTAGAGCACAGCCGTGGTTACCCATCTCTCCAGGTGCGAAGGAGAGAGTGAGTTTGCAGGAGGGCTTCCTACTGGAATCTACAGGGGTGAGGGTGTGAGGGACGGGAGGTGGAAATGGAAATGTAGGGAGAGGGAGTATAGGAGGGAGACTGAGGGCGAGATTTAAACTCCACGTTGGTTTCTCACCAGCCTTGGTTGCAAGCAATGCCTGCAGCTTTTCCTTGTTCTCCGCCCAGCAGTTACCACCACACAGTTAATGGATGGGGGAGGGAAGTAGGGTTAATGTTTTAGCTGCCTTTGCTGTCCCACCACCCAGAAACTGACCCATTGCCAAAGTCCTGAAATGAACCTTGCTGAGTTACTGGTCGGCAGCTAGTCTGAGAAGTGGTGCTCCAGAGGCAGTTTGACTGGCCCCCGCTAGAGGGCATCCTGCTCTAAGAGAAGTGGGCGAGGGACAGGACCTTTCTGGTTTCTCTGCTGGGGTGGGGTGGGTTACGTTCCTGACGGTGATGGGGATTCTGCAGCTGTGCTGGAAGCCAGGACAGGAGCTGAGACTTCAGCAGTAGGGGCTATAACTTGGCAGTTGTGCCTCAGGTCTGATGTCCTCATTTGTCCCTGGCTGGAATCCACAGGACATGGGGAGCTACGTTGCTGCCCTCCAGCAGCAGAACTGCCTGGCGCCTGGTGTTTCCTCTCCTGAGCAGAAGGTGCCATGGCTGCAGAATATCCAGCCCCTTGAATTCCTTCCTGTTTCTATCCCAACTCCCAGCAGTGAGGGAGGGATGAGGCTTCGCCATCAGGCGCTGTGCATCCCATGACCGTAAAGTGCCCCTGACCCAAAGGAGACACTATAGGATAGTGCAGGATGCTCAGATGGGCCGAGCCTGCAACCTAGCCCTGTGCTCCGAAGATCCAGGCATTCAACACAATGCATGCCAGGGCAGCACAGCACAGTGGAGCCAGGGACATGGGAAAGATATGTTTGGGCCAGTTGCACCCCCACATTCACCTGATTTGGGGAGCTGGCAGTTGCTGATGGCTCCCTGAGTGGGGGTGGACCGTTATCTCTTGTTGCTGGAGTAAGCGGGGTTTCTTTTGTCGGTGCCTGTCACTTTTGACAGCCTGATCCAAGGAGGGCAGAATAACTCTGCAGTTAGTAATGAGGGCAGCTGCTCCCGCGCTGACCCTAGGATAATTCTTACCCTTAGGGTCAGTGCCTTGGCCCCTCACAATTAGCTGCACCTCAGGTTCTTTCTATGGCTGCTGTAAACATCCTTTTCTCAGTAGGTGCTAGTCTGGAGTTAATCCTGCTGATTTCCTGAGCCCTAGATGCATGGTGGCACAGTGTGCATGTCTGTCTGTCTGAGAACAGGACCTAGCTGGAATGAGCTGCACCAGTTCAGTCCCATTGCAGTTCATCAATTCCCATAGCTTATCAAATGAATTAGTAGTTTGTGTCTGGTCCTGAGTGGCTGAGATGAATAAGCAGCACCCGGCTTTGCTGTGCCATTTGGTCTGAGCTTAGCCTGCAGTGTGATATGCTCCAGGCTAATCTGCTGGTAGTTTTGAGTCTCCATCTCCTGTTCAGTTGGCCCAGGAGAGCACGCTGGCTTCCTGAAGTCCTGGAAATTGGTGGAACCTTTTGTTTTGTGTCGAATTCCTGTGCAGGTTGGATGGCTGCCCAGTTGAGGGAGAGCCCCCTGCGGAGCTAAGGCGCTGGTATTGTGCTCTGCAGATTTCCTCAGACAAAAGATGTTGAAACCTGCAGAACGTTGATAGTAAAAATCAGTCAAGGCAGGAGATGGAGTTGCTAACGAGACGAGGAATAGGGAAATTCCTGAGTCTGTCCCACCACCCTGGGGAATCTCCTTTATCCATTGCAGAGGGGACTAGTGTCAATGGTTCTTTATTGTTAGAGTGCAGGAGAAATGAAAATCTTAACAAGGGTCACCTGCCTCCCAACAGAACAAGTAACCCTGTTTTTAAAGCAAACTGGGAGGTTTTGCGCTCTCATGGGGATTATCCCTGGATCTCATTTACTCTAGTGTTGAAAGATCATCAGCCAATAATAAGTAACTGGAGGGAAAATGATTAATTGTTTGACTTCGATTAGTCTGCCTTGCAAAATCTACTGCAGAGTTTATCTTTCTGGCAGCCAAAGATAAATAGTTATCCCTGTTTGAGCAAGGGCCAAGTCACAGTCCAAAACATTCCTAAAATGCACTCGTCTTTCCACGGTCAGCTTCCCAGCACTAACACACTCACAGACTAGAGGTGAAATTCCCTTCCCTGGAATTAGTTAAACTTGGCTTTTGGGAATATCCTGTTAGGAACAATCCTGAAATGCCCTTGAGTGGGATGGAGGGAACAATCATGCCATGGACAGGGAAGGGCTCTTTGAAATGGGAGCAGATCAAAGTATACTACAGAACTTTTAGTGGTCAGCAGTTGGGTCCACACAGACACTTAATGCATGGCAGGTTGGTGCAGGGTAGATTTACACCCCAGCTTGCCATGAACTAAGTGTGTGTGTGTAGGCAAGCCCTAAAAGTCCTTCAAGTTCCTAAATTCTGTGTTCCTTGAAATGGCATGTGTGAGAGACCTGCCTGCTGCACAGGCGGGGTTGTCTTTGACATCCTAAAAATGCCAAAGATCGGAGCCCTTGAAATGCTAGCTGGAGAGGGATTATCCAGCCTTGCAGTAATGTGTTTTCTCCTGAACGTAGAGAAAGAAAAGACAGCAGGGCACTGACAGGTGCCATATTTTCAGTGGATTCAAGGTTATTTGTATGGCATCTTAAAATGTCGATTGCTGTGTTAATGATTTACAGGGATAGAGGTGTGCGTGCGTCAGAGCCTTTGTTGTGAGAAGGCAGCCTCCGCTGCTGGTGGAGTCATCTAATTCCTCCAAATGCCCTTGCTTCATCTCTCTTTTGTTTGGTGGTTGCAGTGTCAGGTAGGCCAGGGTTCCAACTGCATTTCAGTCCAGCTGATTTGGGACAGGTGGTGAGCCTCAAAGCAAGAGGCTTACAATAGCGAGGCAACAGACAGGTTCCTATGGAACCTAAAACAAGAAGCGACTCTATTGAGGTCCTGGTGCGTCTTGGCACCTGATCCTGATGCTCAGAGTAACTTCCCTTTTAGTTCTCCTTCATTTATTTTAAATGAAGATACTCGAACATTAAATACTGATGGTTGCCAGCATGTCAGAGATGAATTGTGTCCTAAGAAGTTTAGTCAGCTGTAGACACAGACTAAACAGTTCAACTTCTCATAAGCACATCAAGGGAAAAAATAAATTAGGTCGGAGAGATGGTCCAGTGTTCAGACCTCTGATCTAAGGTTCGGGAAACCTATGATCAATTTCCTGCTCTGCTACAAGCTTCCTATGTGACCTTAGGCAAGTAACTTAGCCTCTCTGGGACTTGGTTTCCCCATCTGTACAATGGGGATAATAGGAATACCCTGCCTTTTGTGGGTGTTATGAGGATAAATACATTAAAGGTTGGGATGCTCAAGAACTGTGGTAATGAGGGACGTATCCTATCTGTTTCCAACATGTGTCTAGCTTGCATGCATTTTCTAACAGAGTGCAGACAGGATTAGGGGTGCTTTTATGCATGAATTGACCTTTTTTCCATAGTGGTCTTTTGATACACTTTCCAGAAATCTTCTTTGCTCATCTGTTCTAATCACAATGTTCTTTCTAAGCTGAGGGCACAATCCTCTATGCCAGAAAAGCCCCAACAGCAAGGAGAATGAGCTCGCTTCTGCCAATCAACCAGTCAATATTTGTTCTTCCAGGCAAGCTGTTAAAATGCTGCCGCTCTCTTGTTTTGATGTTTGTTTCTCCTCTCCTGCTGGAATGTTGCCCCAGAGCCTCTCAGGGTTGGCAGCTCTTGTTTATGAAGAAGCCACGCCACAGACATTCACTGAAGGCGAGTGTGTGGGCTGCCTCTAATGATCTCTGTCTTGGTGTTTATAGGGGAAAAGGCAGCTGGGACAGGTAGACGAGGCAGAATTGGAATGTAACCTTGTGAAAGTGAAACGCCTCCTAACGGCTTTCTAGAAATGCATAGAGTGGAGGAGAAGGTAGCTGTCTGATAAAACCACAATCAAATTCAGAGTTCCAAGTGAAAGAGACTGACTTAATCACTGCTTACCAGAGCTGTCATATTGTCGTGATGGAAGCTTTTCCTTGTGGTGAAGAGGCACTGAGAGGCAGTTGTCAATACCAGGTGGCAGGTGCTCAGTTAAACTATAAAAGTGGGTCCTTGCATGTCAAACTATACACATTGGGAGGCCTCTTCAGTGGAGACGAGGGAATCCTGACCTATCCATTCTTGCATCAAAATCCAGGGGAAATGATGAGTTTCTCTTGGTGTTCCTAGCCATCCTCCTTTCTCATGAAAGTGAATTGCCAGCACCTGTTCACTGCAGTGATTAGGGACAGAGGGTGGATTTCAAAAGTATCTAAGTGACATAGGGGAGTGCAAGCTCTTTATGTAACTAGTGCATCCTAGAACATTATAGGGTTCAGTTCTCATAATGTTGTGCAAACTGTTCACAAACTAGTTTTTGTTTCTGGTTGAACGATTGTGAATTTTCTGCATGGACCTTCTGCCTTGTCAGCAACCACTGCAGAGAGCTCTCTGATGGCAGAGAGATGGAAATCAGGGAGCTGGAAATGACAGCCATAGGAGTTGGGGGAGAATCTGGTGTCTAGGATGGGAGCTGGCATAGCAGTCACCAATCACTGAGTTCTACAGAGCATCCGTATATCTGGGCACAGTTCACTTGAGAGATGAGTCAATAGCAGCTCTAATGTTGACATAGCAAATCTGTCTTGTTTGCTTGCCTGTCTGAGCGAGGAGTGATTAGATTGTGGGGAGATGGGTGTCCGAAAAAATGAGATGGGTAAAAAATGGACGCTGCAGTAAATCGGGACAAGCATACAAGAAGGCAGAGCCGCTCAGCCTTCCTGCCCACCATTGCTGGTTTGTCATGTGGTCAAGCACGGGGCAAAATGTCCTGTGATTAGTCATGTGACTAATGTCATGGCAGTGACATCACAGCTGCCCACATTTGGGCATCCACAGCACCCTGTCTCCATCTCTCTCCAGCAGCAGAGATTGTTGTAATATTGGGACGTCAGTCCACACAGCCTTTAGGCTGCTAGTTTCAATTCAGTGTTGCTGCATTGCATTTCCATTAAGAATTACAAAGATATCTCTGCCATAAACTGGTGGGGATTAAGCAAGCAACACTTTTCCTTCTTAAGTACAATGGGAGAATTATAGCAAAATGTTGATTTATAGCCTCAGTACCACTTCGTAATCATGGGAGGGAAGGACGTGTAGTATTGAGACAAAGTACAGCATGCATGTTTGGTAAGTCCTTATCTACAGCCGCATACCATAGGTTTGTAATTTTCCAGCTGCAACCTGTTCTGGCTAGAGAACAGAGGGAACTGACATTCTCATAAGCAAACTAGTGAAATGTGGTCTAGATGAAATTATAAATTGGGTGCACAACTGGTTGAAAGACCATAGTCAAAGAGTAGTTATTAATGGTTTGCTGTCAAACTGGGAGGGCATATCTAGTGGGGTACAGCAGAGGTCAGTTCTTCCAGGGTCCAGTCCTATGCAATATTTCCAGTAATGTCTCAGATAATGGAGTGGAGAATATGCTTATTAAATTTGCAGATGAAAGCAAGCTGGGATGGGTTGCAAGCACTTTGGAGAACAGAATTAGAATTAAAAATGACCTTGACCAATTAGAGAATTGGTCTGAAATCAGTAAGGTAAAATTCCATAAATACAAGTGCAAAGTACTTCATTTAGGAAGGAAAAAAATCAAATACACAACTAAAAAATGGGGACCTGCTAACAGTCTTCAAGTACCTTAAGGGCTATTATAAAAAGGATGGTGATCAATTGTTCTCCATCTCCACTGAAAGTAGGACAAGAAGTAATGGGCTTAATTTGCAGCAAGGGAGTTTTAGGTTAGATATTAAGAAAAACTTTCTGACTCTAAGAGTTATTAAGCTCTGGAATAGGTTCCAAGGGAGGTTCTGGAAGCCCTGTCATTGGAGGTTTTTAAGAACATGTTGGACAAATACCTTTCAAGGAGGGTCTAGGTTTACTTGGTCCTGCCTCAGAGCAGGGGCCTGGCGTTGACCTCTGGAGGTATATTCCAGCCCTACATTTCTGTGATCCTGTATTTCTCTCCTAAGCTCTGTGCCACAGTACAGGCTTTAAAAAAGTCAGTTACTAGAACTATTCGTGCATGATGCTCTCATCTTGCAAAGAGGGAGTGAAAGCTGGCAGATTGTGCATAGAGGCTTTCACTTGACCCCAGACCTTCTCAGAATAATAAGTAAGCAGAGGTAGCACAAATGATCAGCTCCTTTTTTGGAAGCGTGTGTGTCCAGCATGCATCAGTGTAAAATCACAATAGGAAAGACTGCCCATGTTTCCTTAGAACAAAACCCTATTGGTCATTGTCAAAGGGTCCTTACACACATTTTTCTGAACAGTTTGGCTGGTGAGGAGTTCTGCTATTCCCAGTCAGACTGCTATGTAGTTGGAGTTGGTACTGTGCCATTTAGCTCTTAATTGCACAAAGATGGGTTAGCACAACTCCTCACGGTGAAAGTCGGAGTTTGCATTGCCTGATTACCTCCACAAGATGATCTGGAAGCGATGGTAGTGAACTTGGTCAATCTCTTTCTGAAAGCCCAGATAAAGTATGTTTACTGGTTCCCCATATCAACTAATAGGCTGACACTGAGGGAATTTTAGTAGATTAGATTGCACCTTTCTGGTACAAAGACCATGCTGGTTTATGCGTACCATATCATGATGTAGGTGTTTTATCATGCTATTTTCATCACTACAGCAAGTCTAAAAAATTCCCAGGATCTTCCCAAGTGTGTTTTTTTTTTTTTGTTTTTTTTTAAAGAGGTACAGCACTTGCAACAATACAGTCCTCTGGTAGAGCAGTTGGTTGGCTTTCTTGTCCTTTTTTCTGTTTCCACTGCATGTGGAAGTTCTTTGGTCCCTGTGTCTGTGTCATCTGAGGTTGGTTTGTCAAAGTAAAATATTTGGCTTTGATAAGAAGCTTTTCTTCTCCTGCCAGCTAGCGAGACAGTAGAGCCCTTAATTGCATTCTATATCAAGCCAAGTGAAATCCATCTTCTTGCCCTTGGATTTGAAGCCAAAAAAATCCCCTTGTGCTCCCTGTTGCTTTGCAACATGTAGACTTTCCTCCCTGCTGAGTGAGTGGGTTCTGAGGGTCTGTTTACATTGGGATTTTTTGCTACTGGGGTAGCTATACTGATGGAGCTATATTGGTGCAAGCCTTCAGTGTGGAGTGTGCAGCATTGGTGTGAGTGGTTGTTTGCATTGGGGCAGATTACCTTGGTTTAAACCCTAGGACAGACGAGGCTGAAAAGGGATCGGTGAAGGAGCATTGCTCCGTCTTCCTTTTGGACAGAAGTTCTATAAATCCACTACTTTATAGTGCCCTGTGGTAGATTGGGATCTATAGTGTGGGACTCTTATGGCTAGATTGGAGGCCCTGGAGTGTGTAACAGACAATAAACCACTCCAAGACCTACCATGAGGAAAGAGGTTTTTACTCCTACAATCATTAGTTCGGTTCCTGGACATTTACATTGCTCATCTCGTCCCCCGCATCCAGGACCATTGGATTCCTGATTCTTAAGACATAAACGGATAGCAAGTTAGGGCATTCTCTCTTGTGACAGAACATAAAGCAATAATCTATACAGGTGCAGCTTTGCTGATCCATGCAGCTGGGTCGGGGGGAGGGAAGGAGTCTGTGCACTATACTATACTGATAGCCAGGGCCTATTAAGTACGGTTGTAAAAATTAGTTTAAATGTTCTAAATATAGAACATTTAAATGGTTAACTGCTGGGGGGTGAGGAGGCAGGGGCAAGAGCCATCTCCTGCTGTGGTAGCTGGGCAGCTCTCGCTCCCAGAGCTACCCCCTCCGGGCTCTGCACCTTCCCCCCTCGCAGGCTCAAGTGAGGAACAGGAGATCCAGAGAAAGATCACTTACAACTTTCCACATTCAGTGATGTTTTCTCTTATGTTTGATGTGAGGTAGGCCCAGATTCCAGGAAGCCCTGTAAGCCTGTGCTTACATTGACTTCAGTGGGACTTAAACCCATGCTAAGTACTTTCTGAATGGGGGCCATAGTGCCCTGCCATCCATCTGAATGTAATCTCTGGCTTGGACCATGTAAGTGAGGCAATTGGGAACCGTCAGCTCTCCTAGTCTCTCCCATTTGTCATGCTGCAGATGCCAAGTGGAGAGCATCTCTTTATTCAGTATTGCATATTGAGGGTTGGCCAGCCAGGGAGTGCCCTGCATGGCTTTATTTAACTCCTTTAGGTTTTTGTTACTGTTGAGATGACATGAGATGGGAAGAGTCCAAAGTCCTGGCTCCATGAAATGGCTGGATAAAGGCCAGATAACTCACCCCAGAGTTATTCTCATGAAGGATGTTGCTCTGTTCTGGAACGTTACCTGCTACTCCATGAGGCATGTGTTGCCTTGACATTTGAGTGCTGTAGTCAGGTGAAGTGTTTGCTCCATATGTGTCTTCCTTTGATGGAGGAATTTCATTCTTGTTGGCTGTAGGCTTGAGCTGAAGATGAGGCAGCATGTTTCCTTCACGCTCTCCTCCCCCCTTCATGGATGCCCTAGGCATCTTGTGATTGGCAGGGCCATATCAGAGCTGTTTAGAAAGAAAAATAAAATAGCAAAGTGTCCTCTAATGGGAATAGCAGGAGCATCAGCTCTCAGTGTTGGGAGAAATAATGTCGCTCTGCACTCACATCCATTACTTCTAGACTGCCTTGGAATGCTTAAGTCTCGTGTGTATGCGAACTCCTGACTACTCAACTCACCCATTGCTTAGGCCTCGTCTACATGGGAAATCTTTTTGACTATAACCAAAAGTGTGATTTTTTTTTTAAACAGAATTATGCCCTTATGGGCCCTCTTGTGCCACACTGATTGCAGTATAAGAGTTCCTTTGTTGATTAGCTTATACAACCCTAGAAATGTAGGGCTGGAAGGGACCTGCAGAGGTCATCTAGTCCACCACCCTGTGCTGAGGCAAGACCAAGTATACCTAGATAGTCAGTCCCTGATAGGTGTTTGTCTAACCCATTTTTAAAAACCGCCAATGATTGAGATTCCACAACCTCCCTTGGAAGCCTATTTTAGCATTTAACTATCCTCATAATTAGAAAGTTTTCCCTAATATCTAACCTCAATTTCCCTTGCTGCAAATTAAGCCCATTACTACTTTTTCATGCCAACTGAAGGAAGAATAACAATTGATCACTATCCTCCTTATGAGAGCCCTTAACATGTTTGAAAATTTATCAGGTTCCCCTTCAATCTTCTTTCCTTAAGACTAAATGTCCAGATTTTTTTAACCTTTCCTTACAGGTCAGTTTTTCTAAATCTTTTCTCATTATGTTGCTTGGGAAGGAGTTTATGCTAAACTGTATTAAGAGTGTCCATATGGGTGTGTTATACTGATATAACTATACTGGTAGAACTGATAACGTTGTCTTCTATAGACAAGCTGTTATGGTTCTTGCTGGGGCTTGGTAGCTCATCTTCTTTCAGAGACACTGTCCTAGGTAAAGCATCATCTAATATTTGGAGGGTGCATCCCCTTTGCTCCAGTTGGTACATTCTGGGTCTGTTAATATATTGTTTTACTTTGCTTGGCCTCTGTTTCTTTCCTTTTCTCTTTTGTGTTTTATTCTCCCTGCAGTTTTATTATTTTGGGAAGAAGTTTATGTGAAGTCAAAGGTCTTGTAAATTCTTACTCTCCACTAGCTGAGCCAAATATACAAGCCATACTGATCAGGGAGTGGTGGTGGTGTGTGTGTGTGTGTGAAACCTGAGAGACTTGAGGAAAATGATGGAAGACATTAAAACTGCTAGGAGAATCATGGAACCCTTTCAAATCCTGTTTTTAAACCCTTAGGTGAGAAATTAAAGGCCCCAAAAGGTTTGTAGAGATATAACATTTCAATAATGCAGCTGGGGAATATGTTTAAATGAAGCTGACAAAGTATTTAGGGCTCAGATTTGACTGACTTGAAAATCATTGTAATTGGATGAGGTAAGCTCTAGTTAAGCCACAGGGCAGGGTGCAATAGCCATTGTTTGTGCAGCAGTGGAACACAGCTTTTCTGTTCTTACACAACTTTCCCTTAGCTGCTTTACTCCAAATGCCTGTTCCCAGGGCTATGCACCATTGCTAGTGGTCCGTGAGCCAGGAAATAAAGCCAAAAAGCCAGGTTCGCTCTTGCTCTCATGGTAACAGGGAAGCCAATTAGTTCACTTGAAAGGAGATTTATTCTCAAACTTTGCAAGGGGTGCAGCACCAGGTACCATTCCCAAAAAGCTGTGGCATGTTTCTAGTGCATCTTTGGGGTTCCTTACCCTTTACTGATGGCTGTTTAGAAAGCTTTGGTGAATGTTATAGAAATTCTCAAGTGACGCTAGGTTTAATGGATGTGTGACTATATAATGAGTAATTATGACTGCATGTAAATACTAGCAGATTTATATTGTTTATTAACAGCTCACTGTGCAATATAATTCCTTAAGACCTGACTGATGTTCGGTGCCCTCTGGAGGTGGAGTTGTGCCCATGATTATTACAATAGCATCTCAGTCACAAATTGGGGCCACTTTGTGCTTGGTGCTGTTCAGACACCTAACGAGCCAGTTCTTGCTTTTTTTTATCTTGAGTTGGAGGTGACTGATTGGGCTGAGAGCAGAAGCCAGTTTGCGGAAGCTGCATATCTTCTATCCCTGGAGTCTTCCTCACATGATGGGAAGGAAGAGGCTGGTGGTTTTGGCAGCAGCCTGAGAGTCTCGAGGTGAAGGTTCTTATTATCCTGGCTTTACCACAGACTCACTGTGTGACCTTTGGGAACTCGTGTGCTATGGGGCTGGTGCCTCCCTCACAAGGACGGTGAAGGCGTAATTCATTTGCATTTGCAAAGCTCTTGACACTTCTTGGATGGAATGTGCCAGGGAAGTGCAGAGAAGTATAATTCTAGTGCTTGTTCCTTTCAGGAGCTGGTTGCCAGCCTGCTGCCTCAAGAGGAGGCATCTGCTACTTCAACATCAGCAGGAAACCATGGCTCAGATGGGTCCAAATTACAGCAAATGGAACATGGCCTCATGTGCTTGATATATGCCTTTCTTAGCACTGGCATGTACTCAGAGAGAGCTGCTGGCATCTCCCAGCTCTGGGAACCTGTCCAGCAATGCACTTTGTACAAGCTACATCACAGGAGACGTGCAGATTAGCAGCTTTCGGCGAGGTGCCTCCTTTAGCAGTCAGCTCACTGCAGGTGTCCCTAGATATTTAACACCCCGGTTACTGGCAGAGGTGCATGAAGAGGGTAATGGGACAGTCATATGGGGAGAGTGTATGGGATAAGTGAGATGAAAGCTAAGGTTGGACTGTGGCAGAGCTTGGGGCTGCACATGCCTTTTCCTCTAATCTTACTGCTTTATTATTTTTCCTTGTAGTGCACTGGGGTCTATCCTTTAGAATTTCTCATCTATAACAGCCACACAATTTAATATTCTTGCTTCAGCTTGAGATTCTCAAACAATAACTGGCGCAAATCCCTCCGTTGCCTTCATTCTGGAGCACTGTAATAATATCTAGCACTTTTCAGCTGTAGATCTCAAACCACTTTACAAAAGGAGGTCAGTGTCATTATCCTCATTTTACAGATGGTGAAATCAAGGCACTGAGAGGGGAAGTGACTTGCTCAAGTTCACCCTGCAGGCCAGTGGCAGAGCTAGGAAGACACCCCAGGTCTCCTGAGCCCCAGCCCAGTGTGCTATCCACTAGGCCACACTGCCTCGCATGTTTAGTTGCTACTGACAAAAGGGCAGATCATGTCTACTTAGTGCTGGCCATAGCTGGGGGAGCTTGGCTTCCCAAGAAATTCCCAGCTGCTCTGGAATGCTGTTGTGTATATTTAGGCCATCGCAGTCCCATACAGGGCTCTGGTTTTCTGTAGCTCTTTCTAGACTCGGCTGCCACGTCTGTGTCTTGAAAGGCTTTTTGGAATGAGACGTCCATCAGATCTGTAGCCCTATTTCCTAGATAGAAAACGTGAGGACAAATGTACTGTTATCCAGCATCAGTGAGGATTAGTGAGCGCATGGAAGGATTGGAGCTGCAGCAAACGTGATGCATAGGTGCATGTTTATTTAGGGATGTCACCCTCTACAACCCTTATAAAGCTTTGTTGGTGTTTATACAGCACTTAGTAGTACAGTGGGATCCTGTTTGGGGACTCAGGATACTTCTGCAATATAAACCTCAAGCAACAGTACCAACACTGCTCCTCTGTTCACCACATTTGGCTAAGTCCTGGCATGCTATTGCCAACATCCTTCTGACATCATGCAATACTGTATCATCAGACCATAAGATCCTTAGAAACCAGATGGAAAATTCAGAGAGATGCAAGTTGAGGTGTTCTCTTCAGTCCCATCATCTTTATGTCAGGAAAGTGGGAAATCACCAGCTTCTTGACAGTCTTGTAGGTATCCGGCTTCTTCCTTCCCCCAAGTTGGAGGCTTGAAGACTTGTCCAGAGCTTGAGCAAACAGCCTCCCAGGACAGAATAGCTGCTTATTCTTACTCGGAAGACATGACTTTAGAAGTCTGGCTCCTGTGCATCCCATCAATCTTGCTGCCATGTCACCGTACAGACGTTGGGTTGCCTCTCTGGTTCCTTCTCAGAGAAGTCCTCTCACAGAAGCAGCAGTCAAAGACATTGTTCAGACTAGGCTGTAGAAATGGAGGCATGCTGACTTTTACTGGCTTTGTAATTATACTATCTCAAGAAGCTGCTGGTGGACACTACTGTTTTCAGACCCTATGCTGCTTTGGATTGGTCATTCTGGATTTAACATTTCGGCAGGGGATGTTGAGTTGGTCTGATGACTTGTGCTTCCTGGGGATCTGAAGAGATGTCTCCATGTTGTTCACCATCTCCATTCCAGCCTGATGATCTCAAGTCCAGCCAAAAGGCCACTGAGACTCTGTACAGGAAATGTGCCCTGGTCTGATTAGGAAGTCTAAGAGGGAGCTGTTTTGCTTGCTGGAAGGCAGCCCTTCCAGATCTTTCATAGGCTGATTGTTTGGGTAAACAGAAATCATTACATCATTCCAGCTCAGGACGAGGCTGCATCGTGTTGTTGGAAGGAATGTAATGAAATTTCTGTGAGCCCATGGAGTTGGTTTTGGCTCACTACCCACCCCGAGTTTGTCAGTGATAAGGACTGCGTGGTTTTGTTTTAAAAATTCCATCAGAGGGCAAAACCCGCAAATGCTGTAAATGCTTTAGATGTTCTGATTCCTGGCTCTGCTCTAAGCAGGTGGTAAAAGTACCCATGTTGCTGTGGGGGGTGGGTGGAAGATATGGCTGCCTCAGTGTCTGTCACTATCCCCAGCTTTCACTGTGATGTTTTGGAGGGATACATTGCAAGCTCTTGGGGCAGAGACTCTCTTTGTGTTCTGTGTTTGTTTGTACACAGTGGGGTCCTGGGCCAGCTTTTAATAGAGTTAAAGGTGACAGGCATAAAAGTCAGACAGATAAAGTGAGGATGCATGCCCTGTGCATGACATCCGTATTAGAGAACAGCTAGCTGCCACAGGGGCAATGTTGAGACATGATTGTCTAAGGAACTCTGAATGCATTCCTGGAGAATGTTACTGAGCTAGGGGTCAGATCTGGCCAGCTGAAATTTGGCTTCCGTGCTGCACTGTTTGCTAACATGCACGTGGGCCTGATCCAGAGCTTGCAGTCAGTGGGAAGCTTTCCACTGGTGTCAGCAGGCATCAGACCAGAGCCTTCCAGCATCCTACTTTTTAGTTACTTCTAAGGGTCCCTGGTGGGGGGCAGAATTTACTGCCTGAAAGATAAGTGAAAAAGTGGAATATTTTACTATTTTTGCAATAGTGTCTAGAGTCCCCTGGTGCCAGGTGCTGTCCAAACTCCTAGGCCTTGTCTTCGCTAGGAAAAAAAAGGCAGATTTTTTTTTACACCATGGATTAAAATTCTAGCATGGACATGGTGGTTTGTAGTTTACACGCTGTCACGTCGAGGTAAACGTGAAGCTCCCTCTAGTGTTTATGTGGCTTGCTAATGTGTGAAAATGACAGCTGCTTGTCTACTTTTTAGTGTGTACATACCCATAGCTTGAGAGACTTCCTGCTCCAAGGAGCTCACTATCCAAATGGAAAAGGCAGATAAACTAGGGGGATGGGAGAGAGTGGTACAGAGACAACAAGTAACTTGCCCAAGCATTTGCTTCTGTATGAAAGCTGTTTTGGAAAAATGTTCTCAGATCCACAGAACTAGAACAGACAGAATGTATATGGAGAAGGGACAAATGTTTATCTAAATTCTTTGCAATAGGCTTTTCCCCCTCAAAAGCCTTCTGTTAGAACTATATATATACACATTTAAGAAATCACCAGTAACCAGTTAACACAGTTAGTGTGATTTTTGCTTGTATTTTCTAGTTCTTGCCTTACGTTAATGAGGAGCAGCAGCATAGACTGGATCTTTTTATGTTCACTCACAGGTCCTGTCCTACCAGAGATGGAAAATCTCTAAGCCTTTGTCTAAAGACATAGCAACTTCTCTTGAAAGAATTGTGATCCAGAGTCTGTGTTCCCCTTACAGACAATGGGTGAAATCCTGGTCCCTTTGAAGTTAATGGGAGTTTTGTCATTGCCTTCAGTGGAACCAGAATTTCCCCCCAAAGAATTATGGGGTTTTGTTCTGAAATCTAAGAAAGTTTAAGCAGCTTTGGCCATTTGACTTACCTACAAATTTCTAATATGTGGTAACTGAATTCTGCTGTTACCAGGAAGACGGTTGTTGGCCTGAGGCGTTGAAAGGGGAATATGACAAACATGTTTATTATGGTGGCTGCTTTGACTATATTTGCTTGATTTTTCTATTGCAGTGTCATATAGAGTCCAAGCACTGGCGAATTATATGCTGTTAAAGCAGAATGTGTTTACAAGAAATGATGCAGTAATGGGTCCATGAAACGTTTTGCGCGACTGGAGAACTCTGCTTCCTCATGCCTCGGTGTGAGGAGAACAGTGGGTCTACCCTCCCAGAGCTACAAGGAGGTTTGGAAACGTCCTACAATGACGTTATGTCTACAATGGAGCTGGGAGGGAGCCTTCCTGGCTGGGTAGACAGACTTGTGCTAGCGGAGCTTGGACTGGCCCACTAAAAATAGCAGTGTGGATATAGTGGCTCGGGCTGAGCTTAGGCTCTGAAGCCTGGGGATTGGGTGGAAGCCAGCCCTGGCTTCCTCCCAACCCAGAATATCCACACTGCTATTTTTAGCATGCTGGCTCAAGCCCTACAAGCATGAACCTGCCTGCCTGGCCTTGGATACATGCTCCCCGCTGCGGTGTAAGCAGACCCTGAGAGACTTGAGGAACTCATTCTATTTGGCTTAATCTCTTTGAGAAGAGGTGGCTTGATCACTGTCTAGAAGTACCTACAGAGGAAAAGTTCCAGAGAGGTAGCCATGTTAGTCTGTATACAGTAAAAACAATGAGTCCTGTAGCACTTTAAAGACTAACAAATTTTATTTCTGCAGGCATAAGCTTTTGTGGGCTGTAACCCACTTCGTCAGATGCAATGAATAGAAATCAGATAGAGGGTGTATATATATATATATATATATATATATATATATATATATATATATATGTGTGTGTATATATGTATATATATATATATATATGTGTGTATATATGTATATATATATATACACACACACATCCAGGGGTAAGAAACAGCAATGGGGATAATAGGTGTTAGCAAAGTTCATTCAGTTAGAGTAGATGAGGCCTATTCACAACACTTGATTAGAAGGTAAGAATGTGTGAACAATGACAACTACTTCTTATAATGAGAACCATTCCAAGTCCCTATTCAGACCCAGTTTGATAGTGTCAAATTTGCATATAAATTCCAGCTCTGCAGTTTCTCTTTGAAGTCTGTTTTGGAATTTTTTTTTGTAGAAGTATGGCAACTTTGTGTCTTGGGAGGTTGAAGTGCTCTCCAACTGGTTTATGGATGTTACCATTTTATGTCTACAGAGGAAAGTGATTTCTGACACTAGAGGGCTGCTAAATCTAGCAGACAAAGAGACATAACAGGAGTCAACAGCTGGAAGTTAAACAGAAAAATTCAAACTGAAAACAAATTGCAAAATTTTAACTGGGAGCAGCTTGCTAAGGAGTGTGGTGCATGCTCCATCACTAAGAATCTTTAAATCAAGTTGGATGTCTTTCTGAACGATACTGTATTTGTAGCTCAATCAAAAGTGATTGGCCTGATGGAAGAATCTCTCAATGACGTTCTCTAGTCAGTCTTGTGCAGGCCAGACTACATGAACATCATGATCTTCTTTGTTCTTAACGATGAATTTTAATCAATCAGTGTTTTTGAGGCAAGGGGTTGTTGTAACTTCTCTTTTTTGCTTCTTATTTTCTCCATTAGGGCTTCAATATTCACTAAACCAACCTCAGTGATAACTGTCCTGGTTTTAGTCCTAGAAGCAAACATTCTACAGGGCCAAGAGTTTGTGTCTCTCTTCTCTCCCCATGCAGCTTTATTGTACATCTTGTACATTGAACTAAGTTTGGCAGCTGGTTCCATCCTCACAGGGATGGAATGACGATGCCAGCCGTTCAGCGAAAGGAATGAGCTATTTTATTGCACAGAACAGATGATGCCAGGGTGGTGTCCTGCACAATCTGGCATGTTGAAATTGAAGGTGAAACCAGTTAATATCCAGCTGCCATGAGTACGTGTCGGAATTATTGCCTAATAGAAGTCTGGTCTTGGCTCTGCTTGCATCGTGCTGGGACCATCATGTTCCTTGAAAACCTTCAAGTGATACCGCAAAGAAAAGCTGCTGTGGCAGAATGGAGCCAATTCTGTCAGCTGTCTCAGTGTACCTGGGCACCCTGTGAGAGCTGTGCTTTGTACTGGAGTGTGAGATCAGGGCACGAGCCGATACCGTTACAGCAAAACAATCTATCTCACAGCCCTGGTGGCTGTGCTGGGTATTACCTGGGGAGTGTGAGCAGGATGCCAGACAGGAATGGGTTTGTACAAAGCTCCAAGGGCAGGAAGAGTCTGTTTCTTGTAACAATAGCTGTCATGTAGTCCTCCCTGCTGCTGGTCTCTGGTAGGGCTGGCAGCAGAAGGAAGCTCCTGTCGTCAGTGGTGTATTGAGCCCCTTTCTAACTCTAAGGACTTGCATGCGCTGCATGGACCCTTGATACCTATGTGCAGCATTACTGTCTGGGAAGCTATCAGCCAGGGTTGGTCCATATATTGTGCTAAGATTTCTCATGAGCTAGGAATTCCAGCCTGTCATGTTTTGTTCCCCCGTCGCTCCCTAATGGGAGGTAGTCTGCGTGATACAGGGCTATTGAATGCTGCATCATATATTTGGCATTGACCAGTGGGGAGGTCAAGACAGGGCAACATGGACCAGAACAGAGGTACCGGGTCTGACCCACGGGCTGTCCATTGGTCATTCCTGTTCCTTTGTGGTTTGAGAGAATTGCGATTAACACAGAACTGCTACTGAGCTTTCAATATCTTGGCTTGGTCCCTGTCCAAAGGCTGATCTCTTCCCACACTTCTTGCAGTACCAGTGGGAGGCCCTTTACAGCATGGGTGGATCTACTGTTCTTCCGTCTGTCACAGGTACTTTATGTCCTCTGCTGTCCATTGAGCATCTGCCAACCTTTACTGTTTTTATCATTATAACACCTCTGTATGGTAGAGCAGTGCTATTTATCCCCATTTTACAGTGGGAAACTGGCAGAGAGGCTTGAGTGACTTGCTTAAGGTTATGCAGTGGGGGAGCAAAGAATTCAGCCTGAGTTTCCCAAGTCCCTGGCTAGCATCCTAACCACTGGACCATCCTTCACCCCATCAGTTTATTTATTCGGAGATTTCTCCGGGTGGGTTACAAGCACTTGTACATTAGGCAGCGGCATTTTCCCCTCCCACAAGGGCCTGACAAACACGTACTAGGTTCAGTTAGTCTCACAAATCACCAGGCTGTGCCTAATGGAATTGCCATGTCACTGTAAAAGGTTGGTGGTGCTAGAACATAGATTGCTTCTTCCCCTCACCTTAAATCAGCATCTCCCTTTGGATGGGCTGAGGCATTTGTGTCCCAGTCTGTAGGGAAGCCCTGAGGAATATTTTGCTGTGCTGAATTAAACTAGTCTGGGGCAGTGGAGAGCGTGTGGCTCTGCTAAACGTCCAGTGTAACTTGTCCCATCTCTTTGGGTGAGTTTAGGAAAAAACAGCTGCCTAGAGGTAGGCTACTTAGTTGTGACTTACTCCTTATGCTCACTCTGTAGTTAGAGACCATCAGTTCATTCTCAGTTCCATTGTTAAACCTCATGGATATGGCTTTTGTTACGAAAAGAAAGCGACTTTATTTTTACTGTATGATTTTTACTTTGCTGGGGCTTTTCTACCCTTTGCTGCAGAGTCAGTGGTGATGTCTGCCAAAGCAAATCCCTCCCAATAAGCACTATAGCCTCACCTGCCTTGTGGCTGAGATCTAATTTAGAAAAAGCGAGAGGCACCAGTGAAAGCAGAACAAACTCAGCAGCCACTCCTGGCGGCAGACCACTGGGTATTTGATTTGGGTGCTGGCAGCTTTAGGTCAGATGCTACTGGCATCGGCTGCCTCTAGTTTTGATAAATGTTTTGGCCATTTTTCTTTGGGCTTAGACAGGGTTGTGTTTGCTCTCTGGATGTGTTAATCCTTTGGGTGCTCTGTACATATACTGGCATCCCAGGAAATACCATTGTTTTTATGTTAAGGTGAGTGGTAAACATTAAGAGCTTGGCTGAAATTAGGCATAATAGAGGATTGTCAAAGTCAAGCTGAACCCAGCAAAACCCAGATCTTTGTGGGTTTGGGTAGTTATTGGGAGCCTTTGGACTCCCATTCAAACAATGTGAGCATGACAGGAGCTGTGCCAATAGCAGAGTTTGGCAAGGCTGTGCCTGCCATTCATTGCGGAACTGTGAAATCCAAACCTTTGGTGTACTGCCCTGGGAACTGGCCACTCTGAACAGAAAAGATCATTGTGACATAACGAAGCTGAGCAATGTCTTGTGTAAGTTGTGATTGCTTTTCCTGCACAGCTTCTGTGCATCTTAGTTTTGATGCTTGGATCATTCCAGACTCACTAAAGGGCATTTTGTGCATTTGACTTACACTATTGTGTTAGCCAGGCAAAAACCCTATTGCACTTGTCCTCCAAAATATTCCAGATGACCGTATCAAAGAAAACACGACATAACACAACAGCTATCCATGTCCCTATCTAAGTACTTATACGGCTCTAATAACCCCATATTATAAACCCCTGTTAGAAGGTTAAATTAGTTCTGCACTGGACTAATCATCCCAGGAATCCATGGTGCTGACTGAGCATGGATTGCTCTGGGCTGACTGCAGTGTGTCACCCCCCAGAATTTTCTCCTAGTTTCCAATGGGAGCTGAGTTCTAATCTAAACTGTGTCCTGGTGGGGATGGAAGCAGGGAGAAGCGCTGAGGTGGAGTTCCAATGCCATGGGCCAGGGAATGCAAGGAGGGGGCCAGGGACTGGAGCTGAGGGCTACTCACCAGACAGACAGGGTGCAGGGGAAGGTCCTAGGTCTGCCCCCCCTCTCTGGGGGCATCGGGATGGGTTTTCAGAGAGCTTGGGTCCCCCTGGAGCCAGTGTCATACGGTGATATAACCAAGTGCCTCCATGTTGTCTGAGCATGTGTATAAGTATAGGTGGGAGCTTGGCGTGGGGAGGCAATCTGTGGGACTTTGCTGTAGATGTGTGTGCACGCAGGTGGAGGTTTCCTGGGGGCAAAGTAGTGTTGCCGTGGGACAGAGAGCAGAAGTGGCTAGTCAACTTCCCTTGGACTTGCCTGGCAGGGGCAGAGCGAAGTGCCGGCCTAAGGACTGCAGGAGACACTCAGAAGGTGTTCTGTGGACCAGAGGATTTTATAACCTGCTTACAGGCCTCGTGGGTGCCCTGGGCATTTTGCTAGCCAGATGCAGGAGGTAAGGGCTGGACTTGTGGCAGGAAAGTCGTGTTTGTTCGGTTCTGTAACTTGTGTGCTGCGTGAATTGGGATCATTCTGGGAAAGGGCGGTTCAGTGCTGCTTTGGGAAATGTCCTGCCCCTTCCCCCATGGGAGGGCTGACTGTCTCCTCCACACAGCCCCTTCTGTTGAGTTAGGCAGAGGGTCCATGTTGAGCATAATCCCTAGGGTGCATGTGACAGCAAACCCAGCACGTGGCCATGCTTATAATGCCAATGAGGGGCTCAGCAACTCTGCCGTGCTGCTGCATTGCTATTTGTCTTTGTCACACTCATGAACCGGGCACCTGACAGAACGTGGAACCATCCCTGCCTCGAGGAGCTTCCAGTCTGTTGTAACATGTGGGCTACCTATTGCTTTGTTCCCTAAAGCCAATAATTCAGTGTCCCAGTACCACCACCCTGAAGCCAGTAGAAAAGAGTGGAAGCTGTGGCTTTTTTGCAGAAGATTTGATTTCAGGAGTCAGGATCCTGCCAGAAAGGGATGGGGTGGAAGGAAAGCCACTAAATATAGTAGAATAGCTGTGTAGAGTGAAATGAGTATATTGTTTACTCCTTTATGATCAAACGGTTTGAGCCGTTCAGACAGCCTTCAGGACTACAGGAGGTCTTTTGTAAATTAGTTTTTTTTCCCCTCCAAAGATCTTGCTAGAAACAATGGAGGCCGTGCAGTACAAAGAGCACTATAAAAAGGTTTCCAGGCATTGATGTTCATTTTTCCCCCTACTCTGATTTTTTCCAAGCTTATTTTTAGACAATTTGCAGTTAATTCTTTAGGAGCAAAAATCAGGTTTCCAAGAAGTTGTTTGTATAAAAATCAGCTCCTTTAAAGGCTGGTGTTCCTGGTGATCAGCTCCCAGGGAGTTTGGGGAAGGTCTTATAGATCACACCTCTGCCCATGGTTACCTTTTCCAATAGTGCAAAAATAGTAAATGTGTGGAGTATTTCTGCATTATTAAAAGTCTCAAACTTGTGCTTTAATGCTGACATTTTACCTGCTGTGAGCTGAAAGCATACAACCCATGTACAACCCATTCAACCCATGTTTCCATTATTTGGGGGGGGGGAGGGTAGAAGGGGTTTTGCTCAAAATCATTACAATAAAACAAATAGAAAGGGTGTCACCATGGCTGCAGAGCTGTGCCGAGATCTTGAGAAATGCTCACACAAGAGACAAACTGATTTTTTCTGGTTTGGAGGTCTGTGGCGTGTGTTCTCCTCATGCTTTTAGAAAGCTAACGTTTGCCAAAATTTCTGTTGCCCCTATAAAAACTGCAGCTTAAGACTGCGAATGGAAAAAAAAAAGCGTTTGATTCCGTCATCCTTTTGGTGCAGGGAACATCTTGCATGCCAGCCTGTCGTCATTTGTCTACATTTAGAAGACATTCCCCTGGGAAACTGACAAATGTATAAAATTTGCAAAGTGATGGTGCTGAATCAGACTGTTGGCTGCTAGTCAAAAATGTGATTCTTTTAAATACATGTTACTAAAACAAGAGGAAGAGTTTTGGCTGTGAGGAGGGTCTTGGAGGCAGAGGATGAAGAGAGACCAGAAATGTAAATATCAAAGTGATGTGATTCTGAAGAGAGCTCAGAGTCTGTTTGTTTAAGAGAAGTTTGTCATAATATTGACTATGTAGCAACCTCAGGCATTAGGAAAAAATTGTTCTGCCCACTGGATCCCTTGGTGTACTTTGCTTATTTGCACTTGCTAATTAGAGGCTTGTTGGGAACCTGTAATGAGTCCTTGAATTTTGCTCAGGTGCCTGGTATTTCCTCTGATGTTTTTACCCTTCTCTGCTTAGAATGTTAAGGTCCTTTAAGTCTCCTTCGGGTCTGTCTCGTTTCAGCCCCTTCCAAGGTGGAATCAGAACCAGGGTTCTCCTTATGTGGGCCACCTTTTAACCCAGGGAGTGACTTTGGGATCACCTTCTCTCACATTAGCATTGCCCACCTGCCAGGAGCGGCGCTGGAGCTGGGTAGCTCTTTAGTATCCTCAGCCGCACAGGTATGAATTAGACAGACCTCGTCCCTCTCTCCAAGGGAATGTCAGTGTAATTATCCCTGTTTTACAGCAAACTGAGGCACAGAGATAGGATGACCACACATCCCATTCTGGCTGGGACAGTCCTCTTTTTTTTTTTAAGCCTTGTTCCAGATGGCCCGATTTATTTTTGGCAATTTTTTGGCATTTTGGCATTTTTCCTGTTTGCTCTTGCCAACTAATAGTGGGGCGCCCCCCCCTTCCCCAAGTGTGACATAGAGTGGTTGTGGGGGGGGCAAGCACCAAGGTGGTTTGGGCCAGCTCTGCGGTGGGGGGGGGGGGGAGAAAGGGGAGAGCAGGCTTTATCTCTGGGTGGGCGAGGGGGCTCAGGTGAGCCTGGTGCAATGTCCCATTTTCCCTATGGGAAATATGGTCACCATCCACAGAGAGGGATGGCCATGATCGCACAGTGAGTCATTGGGCAGAGCTTGAAATAGAACCCAGGAGTCCTGACTTCCCGCCTAACCCTGCTCTTACCACAACCCCCTTCCTCTTTTGGGAGCAGGGAATAAGATCCAGGCATTCTGACTCTCAGGGGCCTGCTCTTACACTAGCCAACACTTCCCTCTAAAGGAGAGTTTCAAAGCAGGTGCTATCCTTTCCAGGCTCTCCAGATGGGCATTGACTGTCTCTGCAGCCACACAGATACATTGCACTGCCCAGTGTTATCAGAGGCCCCAGCTGAGCCCTGGAACGCCCCTCCCCCCAATGCTCCGTAGAGGGTCAGAGCTGGGGAGTCGGGTGGGGTTGCAGGAGCCTATTTGTTGAATTGCAAAGTAACTGTCGCCTGATTTTATCAGAACACACCGTTTCCTTGGCAACGGCTGATGGCAGCCTTGCACTTGCAAGGAACCAGCAGCTGTGTGGCCCCCAGTCCTGAGGCCAGAGCCAAGGAAAGGGAGAGCAACATAAGTAGCCTGGTTTATCAGACCCTGCTGGTGTGAGTGAGGTTCTGCCTGCCTGACTGGCGCTGGGCACTGTCCTTTGATGGAGGGGCGTACAAAGCAGGCACCTTCTAGTAGAAGGAACCAGATGGGTGCTGCCTGAGCATGGACAGAGCAATGCAGGAATCTGTTCTCTACCTGCTGGCCTTAAGAGCTCCCTCTGAATGGTCCCCTACCCTTGTGCAGATCTAGGGAGAGGTGGGTCCCCTCTTGCTCTTAGCCCCTCCCATCATCCCAGATTAGGGGAACAGTTTGTCTGTATCCCACCCAAACTCCCTGGGATCAGAAGTTTGAATCCCCAAGATGGGTTGACTCAACCCTTCATCCTTCCCAGGAGGATAGATTAAGTCCCTTGCAGGTTTTTGGTCTTCAGTCTGTCAGAGGAGACCTTATAAACTAAGGGTCTGTCTTCTCTGAAATAAAAATCCCCCTGAGACTCCAGATCACCATCCTCTGGCTGTGAGATCAGGGTCCTGATGGAAAAGCACAGAGTGGAGACTGGCTTTAGCATGAAGGGGTGGCTGTGTGCTATGCCTTTCAGCTGAAAATGGGGGAGGAGAGTCAGGGCTGCTGTCTGTTACCAGGGTACATTTTACTGTGGTGGGTTCAGTTTGTTCCCCCAGAAGGGTGTGCTGCAAGCATGTTTTTATAAACCTCGAAAGAGATAGGGGCCCCACATCCTTTCCCTTAATGCTCATAAGGCTGGTAGTACCCTAATCTTCTCAGCATGACGTGCAGTCTCATTTGTATGCTCTCTGGCTTGGCATCTTCTGCAGCCTTTTGGGGTGGGATTGCACGCTACCCTGGACACCCACTGATAAAGCAGTGGGACAGGGAGCTGTTTCTCGTTGCGCCTCTCGCATATGGAAGTGATATTTGGTCCCTACCATGACTGCTCCAAGCCTGGGGCATCCCAGCAGTTCTCCCACCTAGAGGGCAGCTGCTGTCTCCTCCTCCAGATAGAAGCTATTCAGGGAGTCGGAAAGGGTTAAAACCTGCAGTTCTTCCCTCCTTTCTGTGCTAAATTACCTTAAACTTTCCACAAGTGGCAACTGCCTAGACAGATGTGTTGACATGGCAACTGCTCCAAGGAAACAGCTCATCAAGTCTGAAGCCAGAGGCTGCCACTGCAATCATGACAGAGCACCGTGGAGAGATGGCCGCTGCCCATCTGTGCCCTAAATCACATTGTGTCGGGGCTTTGATTAGCAAGAATAATTCATAAATCTCTCTAACAACTTTTTATGCGGCTGAAGTGATGTGTGTGCACAGATGGGGCGAAGGCCAAGGAAATATTCCCAAGGAGCAGGGCTAACGTCACATTCCCTGGCTGGCCATTAAACCAGGGCCTTGCCCCATGCACGCCAGATGGATCAGTGTATCATGTCGGTGTGCAAGCAGCGTGAAGCTAACTGCCCTGGGAGTTAGGAATGGGCACTAGAGCATGCAGGCAGATCCATCCCCACTGCCTGCACCACATTCATGGGGAGTTGGTGTCAATACTGCTGGTCCCTGCATCCCTCCAGAATCTCCCCTAATACCATGACTTGAGAGGCAGCATGATCTAGTGGATGGGACACTGCGCTGGCAGATACGAGACCTCAGTTCTCTTTCCAGCTCTGCCAATGACCTTATGGAAGTCATGTCCTTTCTGTAACTGTTTACCCTCCCACTCTGGCTTGTCTATCTCCTTAGTTACTGTTGTAATACATACTTTAATAATAAGCCTTGAGTCACTGCAAATAGGTGCATGGCATATTTTCTCCCCAGTCTCTAAACTGGAGAATTTTGCCACCTTAACTATTTCAAGAGCAAAGTTACTTGCAGGAAAGTGCCTGCTGCTTCTGTGTGTCATCTTATCCATCTGCCCTTCTGCTTGTGTTTAAATAACACACTGTGTCTGTTCCCAATAGCCCAGCACTGAATGCTTTCCACACACTGTATGAATTAACCAGTTAAAAGTCGAAGCACTCATGTGCCAATAGGGAGGTCTGAAATGGCATGGCCACAGCTGCAGTTGCTGTTGGCACTGGGATTTGAATTCTAGAGAAAAGAAGCCTCTTGATTAGCCCTGACATGAGAATGAATCTTTTCTCTCTTCTAGGGGTCGCTGCTGCAGGGTTCAGATGCTGCCCCATCCTTCGCTCTTTTGGCAGGTATGTGCTGGGGGTGCATGGTTATTGGCGTATGAATGCTGATTTCCCCATGCTGATCTCTGCCACCCTTCTCCCCACCCTGTTTTAAAGAGAAAGCTGCACCATTTTATTGGCACTTAGGCTACAGCTATTCCCTGTCTACTGTTTCCAAAGCTTATTTTCCATAGAAGCAGAGACCTGGGCTTCCCAGAGGTCTTTGCTGCAAGATGTGTTCAGCGGGGCTCCGTTGAAAGGGCAATACATACTCAGGTGCTTTCAACATACAGTATTATTTATCCTATTGACGTCAGTGGTAGCACATTCTGAGCTCTCTCTCCATGGCAGCCTCTAGGCTGCAAGCAGTGAAGCATTTGCCAGCTTCCCAAGTGGGACTAACCTTTTCAGAGCTCAGCATATAATTCTCAGATAAGTAAATGCCCGTTTTTGATTATTTTGGGAACAAACCACCCATTAGTCTTTCACAATGTGCCTCATTTTGCGCCTTCCTACAAACGAATACTACATGGATTCTTATCAAAACACTGTAGTCTTTATTTGCTGCTAAGTCAATTCAACAAAGACTGTTACATAAAACCATATTATGACATTTTCCTTACACAAAATTACCCCATAAAATTACCTTTTGGTACAAAGATTTCTTATTCAACCACCATATTTAAACATCTTCCTAATACTGAGTGACAGCAACACAGGAGACACATTCTTCACGTTAGGGATATTGTATTGACTCATCTTGCTCAAGACACAGAAAATTCAAGAATTGGGAGACACCCACATTTCAAAATAAAGGTAAGATCTGCTACAGGAATTGCTGGCTCTCCTGAATAGCTTTTCACAGAGTAAACGCCTTCCAAAATTAAAGGAAATTACCTCTGTATCCCATATGGTGCAATTTCACTGTCATTTTATTGCAGGCAAGGCTCAAATGGGGCCTGCTGGGCCAACTGGCACTTTCTTTGAGGCTGTTGTCACAGGCTCTGGAATCTCAGCTTTTATTTAAAAAAAGTATGGCTCTAGCTGTTTGTTAGGAAAAAACCTTAAAAGGCATGAACTGAGGGTAAAGTTTCCAGACAGACTGAAGCAATAGCTCTCAGGAGGGAGGGCTGCCCTGCTTATCTTGATAGTATTAACGCCATGCCCAGTGATGATGCTTTAAGTGTCACCACAGTCAACTTTCGCTGCTTGTCAAAGCTTGAGAAGAAAGAGCGAGGCCCACGTTGTGCAGATGTGCACAATCTCCTGTGAGTGACCACTTCTGTGGGTGCAGTGAGTGTGTGGTGCTTGGGCAGTACTGCCACATCGTTCTCTTCTCATGCTGACCTTTGGAAACAGAAGGCCAGAGGGGAGAAGCAGAGCCTGAAGGGACATCTGAGCCTCAAAGTCCAATAGCCATCCACCCACCCCCTCCAACAGTGCAGCGTGCTCTTTTGGCTGGAAGCCAGGGCTGCTGTTTGCCAGGTTCCACATTTGTCTTCAGCAGCAGGAGGGCTAGAAACACAGGTATACTGAGAGGAGAGTTTAGATTCTGCTGTCACCGCCTGGCTGAGAGCGGGGCCCCAGGCATGAGACTGTGCCTTAATCTTTCCCTGCCTAAGGATGTATCTGAACTCCTAGGGAGGGGAGCCAAGCCTGATGAGCCTGGCAGGGCCTGCATGATCATATTCCTGACAACTACACAATCAAATGGTATCCCTAGGGTCAGAGCCTGGGCAAGGACCACTACTCTGTCACCTTACCAACTCGAGCCCTGACTGCAGTCAGAAAAGGTACCGGGGGAGCCTTCTTCCTCTCTCCCTGTGCCATGGGATTTGGGCGTTAGCCAGTTCTGCTGCTGTTTTACAAATGGCGTTGGCTTCATTTGATTAAACATAGCCCTAGATAAAGCACGTGCAGCGCAACTGGCAGCACGCAGCAGCACCAGTTTTGTCTAGCAGCACTACCAACACATCCAAGGGGCAAAGAGGGTACTTCTAATCCTTGCTTTTAAACAGCAGGGTAAATTTTGGAACACTTGTGCAGCCTTTTTTGTTCTGGGGTCTTGATAGAGACTTATAAAGAATAGGTGCTGGTGTTCTCTTTGACTGTAACATGCCATCATCTTGTGCCCGATGGGAAGGGAGGTGTATGGCCTCGGTTTGGGCTGATGTTACTATTGAATAGCAGCTGCTGCTATGTCACAATTTTACCTTTCCTCTGCAGTCCAGTGCTAGGCATGTACTGTGCTGTATGGCTCTAATTTGCTGGGCACTCCTCTTTCCCTAACCAATCTGCAGGACAGGCTTTTGCAAGAAAGTTTTTGGAAAGCTGTAAGTGAGAAGGTTTTTATTCCCCCTTTGCAAGGAGTGTGCCCTTTGGGACTGTCAGTCACTAGTGAGTGCCTGCGGTTCGTTTTGCCTTGTGGTTCATTCAGTTCTGCCTTCCCCAGGATGATTTATACTCTCCCCCGGCAACCAGCCACAGCCACCTGTCTGTTCTCTTCCCTGCGCCCACTTCACTCCATTCCTACCAAAGGCCCTAGGGAGGAGCGTTTTACAAGCTTAGCTTGAATAGCTTCTGGATTCAAACTCCTTGGGAACTGTCTAGTCAAAGGGAAAATTAGCATGTCTGAGGAGGTGAATCGCTGAGACTGAATGGCAGCTCTGAGGCAGCCAGTGTCTCTGACTTAGAGCCTGACTAATTGGTCAAATTAGATTCTTAAAAAACTCCAATCAGCAACACTGAAACCCTGACCTCAGCAGCCTGTGCGTACAGGGTGAGGATAGCCATACCTTAAACAGCCTGCATTGTGCACCCACACCAGCCTCAACGGCATCCTGCTCCCTTACCCGAGGGCCAGGGACTGTGTGAAAAAGCAAGTGGCGTAGGCCTGAGGCCCAGGGTGGGCAATACTCGGCTCTACAGCAGTGCCTGGTTTAACGGCTACAGCCTGATCTAAAGCCAGCAGCATATACAACTGAAAGGGGGGAGACTGGCCTTGCTGTCTAATGGGTCCCACAGTACTTGCTTCTAGCCGGGGAGAGTTCTGAGACTGATGTCAATGTCATCTGGAAATGCAACATGGGGCCATTTGAAGTGTTAGGAATGTTATTCCAGCCTCTGATTTGCATCATGACTAAGGCGCCCGTGCTAGAGGTGGAGCGAGTAGCTCTTGCTGTGCAGCATACTGGAGCTCACGCTGGACGGAGAGGGCATAAAGTTCCTACTGGTCCTTGATTTGAGATAGCAGGAATGATTAAGTCCTGTGAGATTCAACCAGGCCACTTACATCCCATCCTCATTAACCCTTCAGGCAGTACCTCAGGCAGCATGACCCTGTACGGCTATAGATGTAAGAGGGCCGGAGGCTGCAGAACAGTCAGCCCCCAGCACACACCAGGGGCTGGGGTCCTCACTCCTTTCTTTTTTATAGGCCACGTGTTTACAAACAGGGAGTAGGGACTGAAAACTAGATTTGAGAATGTCTTGCCCAGGGAGCCGAGCTGCCCATCACCTCATTTCCCTATTGCCTGATTCACTCTGAATCCAGGCCAACACTTCCACTCACGTTTCAAGCAAAGGGCAACTCAGGCGATCCCAGACCTTTTATCCTTCTCACCCTGCATTTTAACTCAACTGTGGTGCTTTCCTGGTAGGGTGAAGTGTGGGGGGAGGCGGCTGAAATGAGCTGGTTTGGGGGATGCAGCTGTCAGTTCTGTACTTCCAGTGCCTCATGGGCCACCTTGGGTGGGATAAATATTTATAAAAACAAACCATCTCTTCTCACTGCTCTAAGCTCTGCCTTATTTCTAGCCATAGGAATGCAAAAAGGTTTCTCTGGCAGTTAGCTGTAAGAAATCAGAACTGACCCAGAGTGCAAACATCACATCCCACTGCACGCCCATACTTCGCTGTAGAACTCGCAGTTCTGTGATCTCACACACGCCACAGGCAGGAGTCAGTCTGAGTTTCACTTACACCTGTGCACCATGCCTTGCAGCTGCTGCCCTGAGCCCTTAGAGGAGCACCAGTTCTCAGTGGGGTAGGGTTTTTCTAATTCACTTTGTGCTTCCCTTGTAATTCTTGCTCAGTGTAAGTCACACTTTAATAGCCCCAACACGGTTACAAGAGAACCTTACAAAACATGATGCTAAGCCTATCTGAGGTTTGCAAGAGAATATGATGGTGGTTATTGGAGAGTTAGAAGCACTAAATAAAATAGATCCTAAGCCAGTAGGTCTCAACTTTTTCTCTACTATGAGGGGGCATCCTCCCAGCTAACTAGAATCCAGGGTCATCTCTTGTTCTATTTAGCCCTATAAGAAGGTAAGCTGGTAACAGCTCTCTCATTAAGAACCCATGATATTGTCTATATATTTTCCCTACCGCAGTAGCCTGGCTAGCCTTCCCTCTGAATCCATTGCTTTTTATAAAGTTTTCCCGCTCTGTGTGTTTGTTTCCCTCTCTAATTTTTCAGCAGGTGGCCATGATTCCTTTTTATAGTCCCTCCCCCAATCAGGGTGGAACCATGAGACTTGCCAGGTGCACCCTATAAAAGCAGCAACAGCCAGCCTTCCTTTGCCTTAGAGAATTGGTTCTAGTCACACCAGAAAAAGCCTCTTTTGAAGATAAGCCAACTAGAAGGTAAGATTTTAAGAAAAACTTCCAGATTTAGTTTGCTAAGCTATAGTTTTCCTGTCATACACAAAATTAGAGCAAAAGGCTCAGGAAAAGTAAGTGGTAACATCAAAACCAACCTGTTCATTCCTCAAGTCTCTCTAGTTTTTCCTCTCACACTTAGAAAGGAAAAAAAAAAGGCTACCACAGTCCGCAGCTTCAAGTAACCCAAATGTATTTTGTGATAAGGAAGAAAAAAATGAACAAGGGTTTCAATTTTAGTACACAACTTTAGATGGAACAGGTGCTGCTACTTCTGTAGACAGACCCCAGAAATTGTATCTGGGGTCTCCTTTTGTCACTAGCTCTTAACTTGTGGGTTTTAGTAGTAGTTCTCTCCGTGATTGTAGGTGACTTTAATGCTGGTAAAAGGTGTGGGATCAATACCTCTACAGGGTGCAGTTCTCTACTCCATCCCCAGAACAGATACAGTCAGGGCATCTGAAACTCCCTACCACAAGGGGGGAAATTGTCCTTTGCTCCGACTCTTTGGAATGGGACTGAGAAATAGACACGCTGTAATACCCCGAATAACAAGTGTGGCTTACAACTGAGCTAGTCTGGATTTGACAGGCTATGCATGCTTTTGTACTGATTTAACTACATTCCTCTATATTTCTGGAAATGAGTTACATTATAGCCAGCTTTTATACCAGTATAATCTCTTCCATTCTAGAGGGCTGCATGGATTTAAATGTGTTTCTAAACCTATATATTTAAAAGATACAGCCTTCCAGAAAAAACATTCCAGAGCCAATTCTCAATCACCGTATCCACTACTTAGCCTACCTATAATAAATGTTGAATAGAGCTACTCAGAATTTTCCAACCAGAAAGCTTTCCTGCACAAAAAAATGGGAGTTTCGTAAACAACTAACACTTGCACAGGAAAATGTCATCTGATTCATTTTTTTAGATGAAAGTCATTGTAACTTTGGTGCTTTAGTTCTTCCACTTTCCCCACCTCTTGTGCCACCAAATGCAAAAGAATGAATGAAGTTGAGAGTTTTATTCCTCCCTCCACCTTTTAATTTTCTAAATGTTCTCAACTTTGGTAAAAATAAATGAAATGCTTTAGCTTTTCCAATCTTGTAGATTTTTCCAAAGTTGAGGCAGTTTTAAAAAGTGGAAAAAAATGAAAATATGCCCCTGGACACTATTCATTTTATTGCATTCAGTGGGGGGATGAAACTCTGAAAATTCACTATTTTGCACAAGAAATTGTTCTATTTCAAACCCCGCTAAACACAAATGACTTCTAATTTTGGTGTGAAATGGTTTTTCCATTTCTCAAGTAGATGTAATATTGAATCTTTTTCCTGCTCAAAACAAAATGACTTCTTTTAAATGGCTTTGGGAGGGTAGCAGTCAGGCCAGGTGACCTGTCAATTATAGTGGCAAGTATCTATGGCCCTACCCTGGCTCTTCTGGTGCTCAACATTGTGTACAAAGGAAGAGGTTTTTATCACAAAATATAGGAACTAGCATCTTGTAACCTGCACTAAACTGCTGCTTTCAAGTCATTTGGATTTATGGGTCAATGTTCCCTGAATACCTTAGAAATTACCTATGGTTTTAGTCTTCTGTTATATGAAAAACTGGTTTTGAAGAATAACTTTGAATAAGGAGAGTAATCTACATAGTAGGCCAGTGATCCAGATGCATTAAATAAACATTGCCTGTGCTGCAAACAGGTGATCTTGAGATCACGGCATGCTAAATGGGTTGCATGTAATATAGAAATGGAGCTATCATGTGAGGCATACATTTTCTTTTCATCTTTGTCTTCTGAGGTCAGTTATATGAACTAAACTGAGTTGTTCTGCATCACCTTGAAAAAGACAGTCCAGAGAATCTAATGCTGGTAATAAGAACATGCTAATTTTTCATTACTTGAATCTCTGTCTCAGCTGCAGCCTGCCCTGCCATTGGAATAATTTCAAGGTAATGCTATCACGGTGGTTGATAAGCTTATTGTGTAGAACAATTTTAGATACCATTTTATCTCACTAAAGATTTAAAAATGAAATGTACATACTCTTTATTTTGTATTAATACACTGCAATTGCTTTAGAGTCCAGTATACCAGTTGCATGTAAATACTACAGATGAACTTGCCAAACTGGAGCTCACAAAACTAGTGCATTTATCCCAAAGCAAAGTCTAAACCCTCTAACTCCTTAAAAAAATACATTAAAGAACGTACCACACACACATATTGCACTTTTCTCCATATGAAATTTTTACCCCATATACATCACCAAAGTCTCTTCAAAGGAGCCTGTAATACAAGATAATAAAGGTAATACTTAACTATACAGTACTATACACAGTTCTCTAATGTAAGACACAACAGACTTGAACAAAAGCAGCCACTTCAAGTAGCATGACTACAAGTGGTGCCCAAGAGATACTCTAGTGTGGCATTAGACATTTTTTATTCTAAAGAAAATGACATGAAATGTTAAATAGGTTGCTAGTTGAGGGAGAATCCTCTAACCTACTTCATGTTCATAACATTCAAAACTCTAGCTCCCTTGATACTTGCACTGTGAAACTCAACAGTTTAGACTAGTTGGAACCCTCTGGTAAAGAAATTACTAAAATGAGTTGAGAGAGAGCAGAATTACTGTTGTGGTTTGATCTCTCTGCCTGAGTCCTGATTCATGTCAGCTTACTCCTGATGGTCCATTAGAGCTTGGGTTGTAGGATTTGTTGTGGAAATAGTTAAGAAAACAAGCAGCTGTGTTTTGTAACCAACTCCCTGTTCAGAACTGGGCTTCTGAATTTATTTTTCATGCTATGGAGACATTTCCAAATCCTAGCTGCATAAGGGAGAAGCGATCTGAGTACTCAGCTTGACTTCATATTTCTAGAAATGTTTGCTTAATATGTTAGGGGATCCACTTCTCATACATGCTGTCGCCTGCCCTGGTGAGGTGCTTAGATTCCAGTGGGCTGGCCCTTTGTTCCCCTGCAGCGTTGTTGCCAATTCTCTGCTCTCTACTAGTCACTTAAGACCTAGGGGCTGTTCTCTGAAGATGTTTAATGTCATTATAAAAGTTCCTATGCAATATGGCATTGTCACCTTAAAACAGTCTTTAGATCAGTGCTTCTCAATCTCCCCGAGATCAGGAGCCCACATTACCACAGAAAATCATTAGTGGACCTCATGGCCATCTAGCCATAACCTTTAAGATGGGAATCCATGCTTTAGAGTAACATGGGATTTCAAATTGCCCATCAGCAACAGCTTTAGAATCACTGTGTAGTAAATACGAAGCCCTGACTGGACAAATCTGATTGCACTATAAATGAATTAGTGACACTATTACACAATATGCTGTATAAACATGTCAGATTTTAGCATACTAGGAAAAAAGGCTATTGCTGGCAGCAGTGCTGAACTTTTTCCTGTTTAAAGCTGCCTGTGATATGCAGCCACTAGATTTTTACCTTTGCCATGTAAATACTGCATTATTGCTCGGTGTGCTGGCTGCTTGTTCTCTCTGGTGAAGGGGGGGAAAGTTCTGCAGTCTGGTCTTTCATAACTGAGGTTTATGATAGGAAATTAGTTGGAGTCAAGAAATCTAATGAGAAACACCCAGTCAATTTTTAAACTTGATCAGGAATTCCCCCTTCTGCTACCAACAACTTAGCTCAATGCTTTGGTACTTTATACAGTGACTGAAGAACTTGCCCGTGGGCCAGTGTAAAGTGACATCCCCCTCCCTGACTTGGTGGCGTTGGGAATTTGCAACAAGACTTTGGTTTGAGAGCAAAGTCACAGGTGCAGTGTTGACGACTGTGTGGTGATAGCTACAGATGGAGCTATTAGCATATTTAGCCTCTTTCCTCACTTTGAACTTAATGCAAAGGGAAACCTTCCAGACAACAAAGGTGTTTTTTCATAAGCAGTACCTGCTTTTCTGCTGTCCTTTGTGCTTTAAAGAACCTGTGTTGTGCTTAGTGTGCCCATCTGCTCACACAGGGCTAACCTCTCCAACTGGGGGTACTCTTTAGACATACACAGTTCTCCTTTAATATTGTCCCACAGTATTTCAAACACTGGAGACAAAACCCAAATTACAGAGATTAACCATGTACCTTCTATGGATTCCAAACCCAGCTGCTGTTTGGCATTTTGAGAACTGCAAGGGTGTGGAGACTCAAGTGCTTGCTCAAAGTGAGTATCTGTTGAAATGGTTAGTATAGCAACAGTTCTTGACACTAAATATTGCTGTAATAATTTTAACATTTCGTATATATATGAGCAACCAAAACACTAAGGAAGTTCACTGTATTCCACATGGTGGAACACATGCTCTGAAGTTGACTTTGGCTTTAGCATGAATATAAATGGGGTATTGTCTACTTTCTTCAGAAAAAAGCATATAATCTGATAAAGAACCCAAAAAGGCACAGCACTATCACTTCACATGGGTTTCTTAAGCTCATTGTCCTTAAGTTCTAAAACCCTAAATAATTGTCCAAATATACAAAGCTTAATAAACCACCAGCAACGCATACTGTAAATTCAAAATAGTTTTTTTAAAAAGCGACAGAGGACAGATGTATCCTCTCCAGTGACCAGAGCTGCTTCAAGGCAGAGGCCTCCACAAGAGGCTGTCCGCAAAAAGGACTGATTTCTAACGCTGCCTTGGCTGACCATTTGCTGCAGTTGTAGACCTCCTCTTGGTATTTCTTGGTGGTGCCACCTCTCTCAACTGATCCTTTATCTTTGGAGTATTCTGTACCCCATCCCGAGGCCTCTACAAATACTGCAATGCCCCATGTCAGACTTTGCTCTCTTTTGACTAGGTCAATGTACCATTTTGTCAAAGATCCAGAAACCTCCCAAGGTGGGCAATTAGAAGTTTTTTGGCAAGTTTGGGGAAACTCTGTTGCTAGCAGAAGGATGTAGAGTCTGATGGAGAAACACCCGGTGTCCTCTGAGACTTACTGTGGATTAATTTAACATCAGTAGCTTAGAACCAGCATTGCAATGCCAAAGTGCAACTTTCCTTTAAATCCACCATGCACTAAAGTTTCAAGAGTTCTTGATTTACTTTCAGGTTACCCAAGTCTTTGACTTCCAATGAAAAATATATTGCTTTTATTGCCAAGAAGTATAATGCATCACACATTCATTCTCCTTTCTTTTACGGATCTGTAACCAGTTTCATCTGGTACTGGATGGATGCTAGCAGAATTTCCAGTTTTTAGAAGGGCCTTTTCCTTGTTGTTAAAACTAGATCTGAGATCTTCTCTGCAAACTGGTGCTTTGTTTGACCAAATTGCACTATCCATCTCCAGCCCCTGCCACCAGGTTTGTGACATGGTATTGACAGGATGAACTAGTGGCTACCTAGCTTTTAGCCATCCCTTGCTAGTACCAGTCAGGTGGCTTTTATATTCCCCAGTAGATCAAGGGTTGGAAAATAAGCCATGAATTTTAGGGTTGGAACAAAAATGAAAATTCACATGCTTTTCCTTCACTTCACCTGTCTTCCATTCCGAAGTTAACACTGCAGACCACTTGGTTAATTCACCAAGACATAGCCACTATGTTGGGGGTCAACAGTCTCCATCATTTCACAATCAAAAAGTCCAGGCAACTCTGAAAGGGTTAATGCCTCATAGCTGGACTGAGACTCATGCGATGCTGCTGAGCTCCTCTGGTTGTCGGGCGATGCTACACTGCTCTGCTGGGCTGGGTTCATGGAATACTGGCACTGGTTTGGGTAGTCTGGCTCAGAAGAGGGGATGACTGGCAATTCACAAGTCTGATAGGAATATTGCAAGGGCTGGGGTGGTGGCTGCTGTTGCACATGAATCTGTGATGGCAACCGAGGTGAGCTGTGGATCTGTGATGGCGGCAATGACTCCAGCTGAAGTTTCTGATACTGGCTAAGGAAAGGATCGTATTGCATTTGTTCTGAGGAAGGCTCCATTACAGGGCTCAGGGGCTGTGCCAGGCTGAACTGTGGTTGCTGCTGCTGCTGCTGCTCCTCTTGGCATGGAAGTGGCAATTGACTTGACCTTGGGTATGAGCTTTCGGCTATTTGCATCTGGTTAAAATAAGCCTGCAGCTGGGACTGCTTCTGGAGGAAGAGTCTCTTCTGATGCAGCCTGAATCAAGGACATGAACAGGAATTATTTTCAACCTTTGATATATTAATATTTATGTGAGATGGTCTGCTAGTCACTAACAGCCATAGCAGAGAAGGGTGGTGACAAGTAAGTTGGTTCCATAACCTTTGACAAAGCCAATCCCCAAACTGGTAGTTGGGTTTCATTTGGAATTGAACCTTGCTAATTGTCACCTTGCTAATCTGCATGCACAACAGGTCTCTCCCTGCTTCTTTGCAAAGGTGCAAATGCAGACACAATGCAGTGAGGTGTCTCGCTGCTAATGTTGTGGAACCTAGTGGACTATGCTTGTGCATTATGTGATGCAGCAGGGCTAATTTATTTTAAGAGCCCGCACCTCACCCCCCACAAAAACACTAAGGCTGCTGATCATAAATTCTCATTAGTTAATAAAAACCCCAACCTCAACCAAAAATGCATATATATTGGCTTTTCTGTTTGCTACTTGCCAAATTACAGAATTCCGCAACTGACAATGAGTCTCCCCAGCTACCAGTGCAAGTTAGGGATGTTTCATTGCTTTCCTATTTATGACCTATCTTCCCCCTGGATTTTAACAAACACCTGTGCTCTTCACATCTGACAAACAGGAAGAACTTAACTCAAGGACTTTTGTTTCATAGCTATCTTTGGCAGATACCAGGGATACCACAAAAGTGGGATCTCCAGTCACCCAATTTGCAGGGCATCCAGAAATATGAAGTCCTTTCCTGGCTAGTTTCTACAGCATCCAGCAAAGGAGGTATCCAGACAAGGCAGTTCCCAGCTCACCTAGTTAGTTTCCTTAAAACTTTCGTCTTTATTTAAGACATGAAAAAGCCCATGAAGTTGCTTTGCAGCAAGATAAGTCTCAATGGCTGTCAGCCCTAGCCCTCAAGCAGTTGCCCCTCAACTCTACAGCCATTCCTGACATCAGACTCCAGCTATAAAGGGACAACACCAATTTCAAGCAGGCAAGTGAAGGTTTCATGACCTCCATCTGTCCCAACTCCCTCTACCAGTGTTTGTGGTATTACTAGCACATTTAAATTATTTTAAATATTTCCCGCTCAGTTGATGTGGTTTATCTGGATATGTCTCACTAAATCAATTCTCTGCCATTCCCTTGGACACACTGCTGCATCTCCATCCTTCCTATTTGCTGCCTGTAGCACACAACAGCTTAATCTCCTAAGGGCTGTAATGCTTTGGTCTAATTCTGGCTGTGGGGCCAGACCCCTTCTGACCTTAAACTATGTGGTTCTTTCACACAGCAACCAGAGCCAGGCTTAGCTCTTATACAGTCTTTTGTATATGCTTGCTTGCTTTTGTATCAGTTTTCTCTAACTGCCCATTAGTTTAGCAATTTAAATATACAGAGTAAACAGTGAAACAGATTACAGAAAGAAAGGGGGGGGACAGTGACAAAGATTTCTCTTCCAATCTAAACTCTGTTGTAGTAATCTTAGATGTTACAACAGTTAATGTCCTTTCTAAATTGACCGTCCTTTCTGATGTCTTCAAAAGCCTGACATACAGGAATTCCTCATGTTCTTTGTGGGAAAATTATCTGGTCATGGAAAAAAGGCAGGAAATACCCAAATGACTAAGGATTCCAAGTGGTGAGACACACCATCTGTGTTCTGAGTTACCATAAATATTGCAATACGTGGTACGGAAACCTTCACTGGGAAATCATGAGCACAGACGTATAGGAAAAGGATAGCTCTGAGTACTGCTCCCATTTCACAGAGAACCTCTGCACAGCAAAGAAAGCTAAGACACCCACCACTATGTGCTGAATCAAACTTTTCTGGTCCTTTCCTGCAGTGGTCAGGCAGTCCTGGCTGACAGCACCCAACTCCCTCCCAGTCTTGCTCTCCCCATGCTGTAGGGCTGAGGTCCAGAAGAAAGCAGAAGGCTGCACTCTTGAGTATCAACCCCTCCACCCTACCAGCCCTTCAGCCTGGCCCCCCATAGCCAATAATGTATGGGTCCTGAAAAACCTAAATTTGGATGAAATTAGCAAAACCTGAATAAAACCTAGGAATTTTTCAGCAAAAAAGCAGTAAATACTGATATGGAAGGGCCTTATTCGTATCAAATACACCAAGAGCAATGTTATCTGTGAAGTACAGGCACATGTCCCCACTGGTTCTCAATGCAGAGCTCCATACCCACATGGCAGGGACCTTTCTTTTCCATGAGGAGCTGTGTTCTTGCAGTTTTTAATAGTTTGCCTGTCCAAGACTCTCTCTGTTCCTGAACAGACACAGGGATTGTCCCAATTCTCCTATTGCCCCTGGGAGGAAGATGCATGCAAATGATTCATCTACCCAGATTGTGAATCTTCTCACCTATGCTCCTGTAACTGCTGTTCCAGGCTTCGGGGCAGTTCTTTGCAGTACAGCTGGCAGGTATTCGGGGCTTTTGACAGCAGGCTGGGTTTCTGCAACAAGTACCAGAAGATGATAGAGGTGAAATGAAATGCACTGTTTTTAATGGATGAGTCCAGGAGAGACTGAACTGTCCCATAAAGTCTCAGCGGGGAAATACTTGTTTATCATACCAGTTTGAGGGTTTTTAAGAGATTGTGGGCATTTTTCAAAAGTGGATCTGCACATTTTGGATGTCCAATCTGATATCTAGCTGTGCAGGAGTACAGTTACTGGCAGCGCTGAGAGGCCCCAATCAGGGATCTGGACCCTATTGTGCTGGGCGCTGTCTACATATGTAACTAAGACAACATTTGTCCCAACCAGCTTTCAGTCTAATCACCCACAACTGTAACTGTAGCTGCAGGTACTCTGCACTCTGAAAAACTAAGCCCAATGGCACTCATGTTGGATACCCAAAATAACGTGAACCGCTCCGAACTAGAGCACACTTGAAAACGTTGGTCTGTTTCTACATTTTAGATATGATTATGTACTAACTGGTACTCTCTAATGGATTTAAAACATTCACTGTGGTTTGACTTGTGGGAATTATTGTTACACAAGCAGGAGGAATTTGCAGAGTTTGTGTTCTTAAAAGGAAACCAGTAAAAATGAAGAGAAATGTTAAACTGAGATGAAAAAAGGAAAAAGGCTCCTCAGATCACTTCCCAGATCAGATCTTGGTACATTTCCTTTAAAGGAATGCAACCACAAGGAGCTACCAAGAACTGTTACTGAACTCCTGTTACTCATAGTTGCCTCTAATTAGCACGTAAGTGACTGGCTAAGAAAGTGGAAAACTAGCAGTAGTAGCTGCAGCAATCAAAGGAACCAACCATGTTACACAAGGAAGCTAGGTGTAACTTGACGTTTTGTTGCTTTACTAGTTATCCACGGATTTTTTTTCTCATTGAAAACAATTCAGGGGCCAGAGTGGTGGGTGGTATCAATGACTGGCTTGACGTTGTGGAGGGAGGCACCATACCTGCAGTCTGTGTTGCAAGTACTGTGTTTCTAAGCTCTGCCGTCGGGATAATAACTGGGGATGCACACCATTAGGGAAGGCAGATACAGACTCCTGCTGCTGAGAAGCTTCCTCCTGGGAAGAGAAGGCAAGACCATGAAAAACGCACACTTATTCCTCCAGACAGAAGCGACATTTTCTGCTTAACCCTTTTAGGGAGATGCTTACACAGACCTCCACAGATGCAGCGACTGGGGCTCTATTGCCACTTGGTGTTCAGGGTTCACTGCTCATTTAGGCGACAAAATGATTGTTTAGAATCTCTTCTGTGCCATATAATACAAAAGGATTCACCTGACTAACCTGGAGAAATGCAAGGTATTTTCTGACTCCTCGGCCCTCAGATCCCAGTGGCAGCAGGACACAGTGATCCTGACCTTGCGAATGTGTTTACTTCTTGCACAGCCTTCTCTTCACAGTTTTAAAACAAATACAAAAGGCTTTTGATAGGCATTAAAAGAACATCTACACACAGTGGCAGGCAGGAGAGCTGCTGCTGTAGCTGGAGAGGGAATGGTTCACTGGTTGGCACCACACCAACTCCATGAGCTCTGCAGTGTACACACTCTTCTGAACATATTGTGACTTTCTGCTTTTCAGAAAGTAGGGAGTAGAACTTAAATTTCACAGCGAAGTGTGAGAACACTGGGATTATCAATGCTTTAAAGTTAACAGTCTTATCTAGAGCCTTCTGCAAGGAGCACAAAAGGTTCTATCGACTACCCGGGCTCATTATTTCCCTGAGCAGGTGGGTCCAAGAAGGAAGATGGAAAATGCTTATTTACATTTGCTGCCTCCTGTTGACAAACAGGTAGGTAAATAAGGGTAACTGGGAGCAACTACTTAGATTTTGGCTGGCAACAGGCCAAAACTGGCCAACTGATTTAAAATGATGGGGAGATCAGCTGTGTTAGAGCACAGTAACTCCACTGTGGCAGAGCAGAATTTGGCTCTACATGCATCTAAAACACAGCCTTTAGACTGAACAATAAATGAACAATAAATGCTTGGCTCTGAAAAGCAAAGAATACCATCTCCCTGGTTCCAGCAGGCTGCCAAACACTAACCCACAGAAGCTCAATGCCTGCTCCACCCTCCATTACACAAGCAACAGGGAGAGGAAAAAATCTAAATTAACATCTCTTCCAGATCTCCCTGTGCATCTCCTCTCCTCGAACATCAGCTCCTTAAGGAAGGGGCTATTTCTGTTTGTGGCTTGTACAGAATCAAATGTAGTATCAGTGCTTAACACACCTGAGGGGGGCTGTTTATGAGATTCTGCAAGTGGGGAGCAGTTGATGTTAGGTTGGGCTCTTCTTCTGACCCTATCTGTTCATATAGCAGCTGGACTTTATTCAGTTCCAGGATTCCTTTGGTTCGTGCCAGGTTCTGAAGGTGCTGTCTAAATGCTACAATTCCTGTACAAAAGTCAAACAGAACAACATCAGAAGAAAAGCTATTGCTATTCAGTTTGCACAGCAATGTGAACTCTGGCAGAGTCCACCTCAGTCACATTTCACCACTAAAGCAGAGTTAAAGCACATATGGTACTAGGTTTTGTAGAACTTCTCATGACAACAGCAAAACAGTTACCTTGTGTGAGGGATGTGTCAGATGCTCTGCGCCCCTCTCGGAAACTGACAGGGGAGCGGTTGTGGGCCTCTCGTTTTTGGGAGGTCAGTGCCTGCATGGCTGGATTGGCAGGTCTCAGGCCTATGAAAGGGGGTGTCATTCTGGGAGCTGGCTGGTGGGCCAGCACCATTTCCTTCAGGGAAGGAGTATCCTCAAGGAAGTTCAGATCACTCTGAATAGATCCCATATCATATTCTGAGTCAATGCTGCCCAAAGATGGATTCTCATCTAAGGAGAAGACTTTCCCTTTGAGAAATAATAAAAGCCAGATTAAATGGAAAGTGCAGTAATATAGCAAAGCAAAGGAAGTGCCACAAGTTCAAGCCATTCCTGCCAGCACTGTATCCAGTGACTGGCTTGGAAGAAGGGTAGTAACTGTTTATAAAGATCGCATTTTTATGTAATACCTCTAGCACTGGAATGGGGTCACACCATTGGTTTTAATACTAATTTTGAGAGCATAACAAGTTAAATGGCTTGGTTGGTGAGGATACTGCCCTCTTCTAGAAATCTCCCAAAGCCCTTTACAAACTAAGTATCACTTCATCTACCCCCAGGTTGAAGCTCAGCAGCTGTAGCAGTGGACAGGTACAGTACATAATTACTGGGATCATGAAGCACTCCACATCCAAGTGAAATTGCAGTGAGAATTTAGGGAGACAACAGAACTATCCCAACCAGGATCTAGCCAGGGTAGTGGAGCCAATGCTTGAACTCTTGCAAAAATGCAGTGCAATCTTGCATGGTTACATGTGGTTATGAACTTGGTTCTACAATTGCTAAAAGACAACAGCTGAACGCTTTAGCCTTGCACTAAGACATCAGATCAGTATTGACTCTGGTTGAATGCCATTAAGACACCAATTCTGCTTCCTTCACCACACTGTTTTTCTTGAAGAGTTTCCCATTCAAGTATGTTCTTGGTTCTGTTTAACATAACCCAACTTGGCCTGGCTGCATCACCTCATGGCACTGGGTTATCAGACAAACTAGTGTTTCTTTCCAGGCACAAATATCACCTGGGAATTAAATGTGTTGGAATGGTTAATTATGCCAAAAATGTAACCAATTTAAGTTGCCTGCCACCCTTGACCATTTCTACATTGCCACTGGATTGGATGTGGTTGTGCTTGCATAGGCCAGCTCTGAATTTGCTCCCTTGTATCTGCCTCTATATTAAGTAACAAATAATAAACAAGAAGCTGCTTCTCTTGATAGTCACTAATTTAATTAGGACATGAAATCAAGACCATGTTCTTAATCTAGCATGTAATAAATTGGGCTCTCAGAGCCTACATTAAACTTCGGTGGATACCTCTACTATTTATGTACCTGTGCCTGGCATCATGACCAGCTGATTGGTCACTTCTGCCAGAGTGTGACGTCTTTTCCCACAGCGGGTTGCTTGGAGGGCTGCAAATGCTTGCGCGGGGTCGTCTTCTGAGTCACCTTCTGTCTCTATGCCCTCATCAATAGAGGTTTCCATCATACTGGTGGGCAGTGACTGGCACCCTTTCCTAATCACCAGCGGGGGCACAGGATCCAGCAAACAGCCATTTACCTAAATGCCACAGGGAGAAGACGACCGACTGCATTTATTTATTAGCCTAGAGACTCCTTGAAGAATATTGTAAGATGCGGACTGAGAGACTCAAGGCAGCTTGGCTATTCAGTGTCATCTGTGAACTCCTTTAATCTATTGATTTAAATCAGAGACCAGTTCAGAGTTCCAAAATGAGGTTCCAATCATTGGTTCCCTTGTTTCTTAGGTTACTACCGGAATCTCTCTAGTTAAAGTCTATTCAGTTTCCAGAAGACTTGAGTGGTGACAGAAGTGTCTAAGTACATAACATTGTTATAACAGAAGGGTGCAAACCTGTTCTCCTTGACCTCTGAGGATAGGATAAGGAGCAATGGGCTTACACTGCAGCAAGGCAGGTTTAGGTTGGTCATTAAAAAAGCTACCCAATTGTGTGGGTAGTTAAGCACTAAACCAAATGGAGGTTGTGGAATCTGTCCAATCTGTTAATCTCCAATGACAAACACCTGTCAGGACTGGTCTAATTATTAATTGGTCCTGCCTTGAGTGCAGGATGATTTAACTCAATCCACCCAGGGAAAGAGAGCCAGTATGACATGAAGACCACCTCCAAGTGCCCCTCCTGCTTTAAGCCATCTAATGTAGTTCTGTTTCAAAATAGTACCACATTAATGCACACTAGGGAACACTCCAGTAGGGTCCACAAGTAGCGCATGCTAGAATTCACACCTCTAGTGCAGACTAACGCACCATGTAGGCAAGCTCTAAAGCTCTTGGATCTCTACCATTCAGATGTGGCTCCAAATAAATTGTTTGCCATTGTTCTGATGTCTAAGCTGGCTAGGGTATAGCTGTCAAGTGTAGCTCAGTAAGGATGTCTGGAAAACAGATGAAAGACTGAAGAGGCATCCTTGGGTTTGACATTTCATGGATCAACTGATAACATTTCTTCATTCCTGGTTTAAGAAAGTTATAGGAGAAATAATTTAATCCTCTATTCTGGATAATACTGAACATTTAATGTTACACTTTTGCCTTTATCATGTATAGTGCTGTAAATCTTCTCCAAACTCTTCAACGGGAGCCTTCTTCCCACTGCCTGCTGTCTGTGAGGTACTCTGCTCTTGAATTTTCCTCTCTTCTGCATTTTAATTTCAGGTCCTTCCAGCCAGATGATGAGAATTACCTTTCTGCTCTTCACTAATCCCCAGACATAAGCAGTTGCAATTTTACAAAATGGTGTAGAGTCCTCTATGGAATTTAGTCTCATCAGATTAACTTCATAATTAGTTACCTGCTGAGCTGTTTGGGCCAATAGCCCACACATCTCTCTGGATTTTGTTTTCCAGTCTTTCATCTGGGAATGTCAAGTCTATACCTGGATAAAGGGTTGGAGTCGGGAGCCCCTCTGCCAAGCCAGACAGGAACCAGAAACAGGGAAAGGGTAGGCATTCAGCTATGCCCAGGTGGAGTATCCCCATGCCAACCAGATGAGAAATGGCTTTGCCTGGGGGTTTGAGCTGGGACTAAAGAGTGGTATATGTCTCTGATAAAGTTACTCAACTCCTGTGGACTCGTGGAAAGGAGACTTCAGGGTACAACTGAAGTTCTCTAGTTTGTCAAGTTCTGCTCGGGTAAAAGCTGAGTCATGTTCTGGGGTGAAACCCCTGGACAGCTCAAGTTGTCCACCTCCACAGCTACAGGTTGCTAAATGACAGATATTTCGAGGGATAAACTTGGAAGGGGAAGAATGCGTTCAGGCTTTACCTAGAGTAATTTGGATTCCATTTTATTCTAGACATTTCCTGCTATCTCTTGCAATTTAATTCTTAAACTTTCCCATTATGAAACTCTCTTCAGCTTTCTGCGTAACATTTCCAAACTGTTTTAAAACCCACTTAACAGGCAGCTTGGTGCCAAGGCCATGGTGATTTTGGAGTCTCTGGAATCCCTGTACTCATATTCACACCATTCCTGCAAGCCGCCAAGTTATGAGCATCATCTTTCTGATCATGGACAAGACAGGGCTGACCCAAGGACTGAGACTAGACTATTTTCTGGCATAGCAGTGCATAGCCATCCCACAAGGGACGTCATCGCCAGTGACTTGGATTTCATGGGTTGTGTTAATACAGGAATTGCTAATGTCCCTCACCAGTCCTGACTGAAGAGTCTAGTGCGTGGCTGCATTTTGAGAAGGTATGCACTCCCCACTGGTGCTATTTAATACTGATTTAATATACTTTTGTGACATTAACAGAACAAGAACAAAAGATGCCAATACCATGCTGCACAGCTTGCATTGCTTCTGGTTTATAAGAAATTGTCCCCAGCTAGAGTCATTTTTCCCAATGTGGAGGAGGTCATTGCTGTTTGAGTTTTCTTTGCACTGCTATAAACTTGATTAAGACCTTTGCACATGGTCCTAAGCCAGGCAGCATTAGCACAATGTAGATGTTCCCACTACACAGTGGGATTCTGTTGGCCGTACAGTATAACTAGCATAACTTCCTATTTATTAAACACACGAGAAGGTATCAAATGACCAGGCCTCCGTGTGCATTCCCTGGAGTTTAACTGCTAGTAGGGGCCTCTAGGGAGTCAGCATTCTCAAATACAGGGATGCAACTGATTCCTGCCACGGTTTTGGAAAGGTAGTGGGTGCGTGACAGATAACTCAGCCTCCCATCCACATGGGAGCCTGCAAACAGAACAGCATTAGTGACACCTGCGCACTGCTGGAGGCATTGCTAACACAAACTCCAGCAGTTAAAGCTGCACTGACAGCAAAATGCTAGGCCCTGTCGTGATGGGTAAACAGCGTGACAGCATGTTAGTTCACTGTAGCCTAGGCTACCTCTCTAGGTACAACAGGCCCAGCTAAAGTGTCTTCAGCCCAGGCTGCATTGATTTAAATCAGCTATTTAAATCTCCAAGAAGAGAGCCTCAATTTAAATCACTGATTTTAATACATGTTTCTATTTGTACTTCAGTTATTTTCTAAAGAAAGGTGCATTCTCACTGACTGATGTAACCATTAAAACATGTTGATTTACAACTGAATAGTCCATATACTAGATTTGGTACATCTTTTTGCTACCTAGCAGGGTACACTAACTGCATACATTTATTTAAGCAATTATATACCTTATTTTCACAGTCTTAACTGTACATTTTTAGTATATTTGAAAATGGTGAATGATGTATTGCTTATTTACTAGATAAGCAAGTTTTTGCTCATGATTGGTGTCCAGCTGCATTAGGAAGGGAACTGGAATTTAATTAAACACACAGCAGGACAGGAAGTTTTTTTCTTAAAAGAACTACTTAAATGTTTTGCATACTAAAATTTCTTATCAAAACATGTTTCACATTTACTGCTAAACAATTTATTGAAGAGAGATTAACTGTAGTGAATGAATTAAACTGATTATTTCAAATCAGACTGGGGAAACTTTCAAATTTGCCCAAGTGAAAGTGACTGGAGTTTAAATTCCCACTTGCCTAATTCTCTTGAAAATGAGTCTCCTGAGTTACTTAGCTTTGACCTATTGTGCCCTATTTATAAAGCTTGACCTCAAAAGTTACATCCCCTTGATTCTTTCCTTATATAGGAAAGCAGCCTTTAATTCAAAATCTGATTGAGGCTCATGTATTCAGCATATTTATTTAAATGTTAAGAGATTATAATTTTAGTCTTAACATTTTGTATTCAAATTTTATTTTAAACAGATTTTAGAAAAGAAAAATTTAAAAATCCAAATTTTATTTTTAAAAAAAATCTATTTTTATCCACTTTCACACATTACCTTGTATCTTAAAGAGCAGTTAGAGAGCATTTAAATTATATTAGACTAACTCAATTGAATGAAAACAAGTGAATACCCCATCCTATTTGCTGTCAAGACAGTGCCTATTTTTCTCCTCCTTCCAAAGTGCTTAATAAATAACGATTTAATATTTGCTATGCTATCATCAGGAAAGAGAACAAAGCCAAGGATACACCAGTACCAGACAGGCAAGTGCAAATCACTAGGAAGGCTCTGGCCACTTGTTTGAGAGAGATAGATCAGATTTGATGTTACAAGTCAGGTACAGAATAAGAATAGGTATCAGAGAGCTTTCCTGAACTCAGCTGATTTCCATGTCATGAGAAGCAGCACTGTAAAATGACAGGATGAACACCATGTTCCTCCCCATGACTGCCAAACCTGTTCTGTTTTACACATAAAATACCATTTTATATCCCAACCCTGCAAACTCAGTCTGGGATCGGAGTTAAGCTGTTTTTTCCCTAGCTCATGCATCATCAAAAGGAATAAAAATTCTGCAATAAACACTTAACAATTCTGCCACTGCACAAGCTTTCTGTTAGCTGAGCTAGCTATGCTGCTGCAGCAAGAGCAAGAGGAGCAAAACTAGTGCAGATTTATTTTAGTAAAGTCAGCTGACGTGACCGAGACTAAGGAAAGGGAGCAAGCAGATCTGTTGAATAAGATTTGGTTTTTACCAAGTAATTTTATGACTAATCATTTCGTACATTCTGAATCTGTTGAAAGAAAAGAGTAGCTAAACTTCATGCTTATAAGAGTACTTATAGAGCAAGACTTGAGTATTGAAAAGGGCTTTCTATGTATGCCCTTCTTGAACACCTCAGTCTCTTCCAACTGCACATGGGACAAACAGCCATCAGAAAATAAGAATGCAAAAAACCAAAGCTGCTCGTCCAGAGAAATGAGTTAGGGCCGTCTGTTCACTACACCCTCTGGTTTTGGCTCCTGTTCACATATGGGATTCAGTTCCTCCATTTTCAAGAGTATGGGCAGAGCAGAGCAGAGCTGTTGCAGGTCAGAACTAGCAAACCAACAACAGGGGCCAGGATTGAAGTAGCAGGGTTGAGATGCGCTGGCAGAGCAGCCATGTGGAAGTTTTCACTGCAGTTGTCATTCCCTCTTGTGCTCATTACTGGTATAGTCCTTGGACTTCCATCAGTACTACATTATTCACCAACAAAATCTGATGAATTGTCAGCCCAGATGCAGGGTTCTCCCACTAAAATTCTAACATGGAAAAAGTGGTATTTGGGACTGCTATATCATTCTTTAATAAATGTTTTGAGGGCAAATGTGTTGCATAACAGTTCATCTACAACATGAAGTGTCCTTTGGTATTTTGAAAACCAAAATGTTTTCAAACAGCCAAAAGTATTTGTTTGGAAAACAGCTTCTCGGCATAGGCAGTAGCTATTTGTAGCTATTTATCACAATGGTCCTAAGATGTAGCTCTAGGGAAATACTTCCAGCATGCTCATGAAATGAACACCTATAAATATTGTGTGCTTGTAGTATTAATATGTTGGTATTTACAAAGAAATATCAGCTCTGGATCTGACGTCTGATATTTTAAGGCAATGGCGCTATTTTTTCTTTCTATAGTGTGGATTGCGTCTTAGAAGTACCTCACAGACACCTCCCTTCCCATTTGTGGATGCTGTGGACCTATACATAGGTTTCAAATAACCACCTATCACTAATGCATTTTGTGCCATCTCCAGCACTTCTGCCTTTTCAAGGTAAAAAACCTCTGCTTCTCCCACTTGAAAAAGTTTAATATCCCTGTAGCAATAATGGTTTCTTACATGGAAAGTATTTAACATATTTGCTGTGTTATAATGTAATTTAGAAGCTAAAATGAAAGAGGACAGCCACCATGGCCAGTCGTTTCTCTCTGGACTTCGAGAATCTCTGATCCCTTGCCGTTGCAATGTTCTTGAAGTTTGTGTGATCGGACTCTACAATATAAAGTAGGTTCCACGTGCTGGCCTATTTTGTTCAACCTGCATTTATTTTTAAAAAAAAACTTGCAGGGTGATGCAGAAGAAATTTTAATTTTCAAAGGCTGCTGCTTTGAAGTCTCTTGATTTGATGGCCAATGCTTTCAAGTGACTCAATAGTTTTTTTTGCTGCAAAGGGACCCCACACACAGCTATTCAAATCAGTGATATTGACAGTAGGACTTTGGCCCTTTCACATCTATCAGCCAATAAGAAATCCTACAGAATGGCAAGCAGGAAAAAAACATGGTTTGAATCAGGCAGAATACACCATGCCAAGATTAGAATTATAATGGGGTAATGTGAGAATGACAATGTTAAGTGTGAGTAAACACGTTTTTGAACAAATCATAGTCCACTGACAAACTCCTGAGTTTTCTCCATAGTGCCAGTTCACATAACTCTCTGCCTCCCGGCAGAGTATCACAGACAGCTAGTTTTATGGCAAAATACATCAAGCTAGCTGTAGCTCCCTTCAGAGAGCTAAGCTGTAAGTATACATTTGTACAGCTGGGGAGCTGTCACATCCTATTAGCAGAGTTAAGTCTTAACTGTGGAGGTACAGGCAGCCTACACAAAATCTTTGGCTGATTGCAGGAAACAAAACCCATTAAAGGGGGTTGCAGTTTAAGATGGTCTCCAGAGCAGATTTTATATACATTTCAAATTACAGAAATGGCCGTGTGAAGAGGATCACCTGTAATCCCGCTGAGACACAGCAATTTGCTATGTCAGCATGAACCTCCTTGCTGGCTATTTACTGTTCAAGAAATGGACTATAGTAAAAAAAAAAAAAATAAATACTATATTGAAACTGAAGTGCTTGTCTGTCAATTCTCCTGAATTTCATAAGGCAGGCAAGAGTGAAATTCCAATAGCTTTAGCTGCTACTGCAAGCTCACGGTTAGGGCTTCATTAGAATCTCTTGTTCTCAAATATTTACATTTCTGAAAAAAAATCACATTTTCTGCTGAAAGTTTCCAGTGTTGGTCTCAGCAAAAAAGTGGGTATTTGGGAAGTTTGAGGAGCAGCCTTAAACATTTTTCACTTTCTGATGCGGGAGAGAAATATACATACCTCAACTTCACATGCAAAACTCCTCCCTGAAAGTTTTCAGGCCAATTTTTACATTTGGGGAGGAAGGGAAAAAATATCTAGGGAGGTTGATTTGTTTTTTTTTTTTAAAAAAAAGGTAGTTCAGGAGGCTTTGAACATTAAGACTAAAACCCACACGCACAAGATTAAAGGGCACAGGAGACACAGCTATTAAAGGTACACAATGAATTCCTATATCATTGTCTCTAGAACTGTTTTTTTTTTCCCCCTCATACACCTGTAGTAGGGGTATGTATATGTGACATTCCCATTTATATCATGTGTGGAGGTAGCATGTTTGATAAAGGCATGATGCACGCTGACTGGCTTACCTATCCTCTGACCACTAATCCACCTCCACCAGGTCACCCCTACACAGATAGGATGAATAAAATTTGGCTTTTAAATTCCTCAGAGGCAAAGAGAAGCAAGATCCAGGAAGCTGGAGAGAGGAAGGTTAGCCAGCTCAAGAATATACAGCTTTCAATAAGCCCAGCTCCCTACAGGGCAGCTCCCAGTTGGCATGAATGGGGGTAGATCTACTGAAGTCAGCAGTGACACACCAAAAAGCTGAGAATCTGACCTCAGCTCTTAAGGGTTCTGCACTAGGAAACAGTTGAAAGCCAACATGTTGGCCTTTTGAGCAGGTCTAACTGGTGGAAAAAGAACAGATCATTCCCATACCCTATGCTACTGTTAGGCAATAATTTTATAGTACCAACATCCCCAAACCATTAGTGACACTGAAAGATAGGTAATTATAGCATGTACCTTTGGGGTATCAACTCTCTCTTCTTCCAGGAATGCTGACTCTGCAGAGCAGCGGGATGGGGGAAAGGAGAAGGCTTCTGCAGCAGAAGGTGCTGGGAGGCCTGGAGACCTCAGCACCCTGGGATTCTGTGAACGCAGGTTCCCAGGGGACACCACAGCTTGTGTCTACAAGATAACAAAACCAGTCTGAGGGCCGCAGAGGAATCATGAACCATGAAAACACCGAGATCATTGCAAACATGAAACCTGGTATCAGGGCTCCCCTGAGGAGTGTAGATTTCTCTGCTTGTCACTGCATGACAAGGAGAGAGGTGAGATATTAGTCAGACTTCTGTCATGTTGGATAAAAGGAGAGAGGTGCTTGAGCTAACTTCCTTCAAGGTCATTGGCATACCAGTGTTGTTAACATTAAAAACATAGTCCAGCTCAAAGGTAGCGGGTGGGAGTTACTGCCCAGTTCTTCATACAGAAACACAGCCTTGCAAGCTTAAACTTCAGAGTTAATTTAGTAAATAGAAAGACTTACATTTCTGAACAAATAGCATCTCTTCAAATATGGCAGAAGAAAATTGCTTGGAATCTGCAGCATGCTCCAAACTGCTCCTGCTTTCCTAGTTCCACAAACCCCATTCCTCTGTCATGAACTGATCCGTGTTTGAAAGTCTCATTTTAAAAACTTTTCTTCTATCAACCATCAGTGTTACAAAGAGGCAAATGGCTATTTTAAGTTTTGTCTAAAGATCGTCCCACCCATTGACCCCTGTAGAAAAAGTCAGACAGGAAGGGAAGGATTCAGATGTGAAGGCAGACCCCCTTAGAGGGGACTTTCACATGCAGAACACGGTGCTGAAACCACAGGGGCATCAACCTCCAGGCAAATGTGGTGAAATCAGGGAACTTGACAGTTCCATGGAAATGGACAAGAACAAAAGAACTGAGGATCCACACAACCTATTTATTCATGAAAATCAAACTGCAATGCACAGGTGCCTGTGGTGTTATCACACGAGGCCAAACAGATCTATATTACAATGTTGCATAAAACTGAATATAGAGGACAGAGACTCTTACTGCACCTGTGCAAACGTTGGGTAACTGGCAATAAAACACAAGACTGCTTCTTGCAGCCTACTAAAGATGTGAGGGGGTTATTTTGTCATTTTTCTTTTCAGTCAGTCAGTATTCACTTGCTCATCTGATGCCTCAGTTACAGCTTAACCAGATTTCAGACTTCTCTTTTTATGATGGGAATTTGTTTCTAAAACAATTTAAAATAAAACCTGCATGGTCTTATGCAATTTTATATGGGAAATTCACATAGTCCATCCTGGAAGAGATGAAAGAACCATCAACTTCTCAGAGTATCTGGGATTAAATTCTGGCTGCACTGAAGTCAAAGAGTTTTGCCATTGACTTCAATGGGCCAGTTTGGAATTCTCAGTCAAATGGCACAAAGAGGGGGAGGCAATCTCTTATAAAAGTGGTTGGTGCCATAGGTGAGATTTTTGTGACTGATGGGATGTGCAGAATGCTGTGGATGAGAACAGAATGTTATCTGATCTAAGGTAACAGCACATCCTGCCTCAGTCGGGAGCTGAGGGTTAGTTTTCATAGGAATTAGGCATACCTCTTTGCTATAAACATTGAGATGAGAAGGCACCTCAAAACAGCATCATAGTATGCAGACTAAATTCCTCCACTGTCCCTCAAGGACAGTGATTAGAGGCAGCTCCCCCATATTCAGCCAGGTCTGAAAAAAAATAGTGCCAGTATTCCTAGTCACCTGCTTGGCTCAATGCTTCCTGGTGTAACAGAGGCACAGACTAATCATGTGATTACATCTGTTTTGCCTGAGTATCCAAATAAAGTGTTTATGAGCCATGGAGTTCCCTATACAAATATTAATGGGACTCAGAGATAATGGAGATTCCAAGTGTAAACAAGGCTCTAATGGCGTCTGATATTTTACCATCAACATGTTTCATTGATATGGTAGTCAAAAGGACAGAAAACCTGAACAGCCTTTTCTAGTCCAGGGCTCCCCTATTTACAGCTTAACACGTGGTAGCTTTGGTGGGAATACTAGTAAAATTCCCTAGCACAGACACAGTGAACATCATTCATTTGCGTCCCTGACATCTATTCAACAGCCTGAATGATTTTCAAATCACCATGTCATTTACAAATGTTTTCATTTGTGTTAGCTGTGTCTGACCTGTGTTTTCAGACCTGATACAGTTGCTGCCTTCAATTTCAGGAGAATCTAAAACAAACTGTCTTACAACCAAGCCCCCAGAGCACCATCATTGCTCTGATTCCTTCTGGAAAAGAATAATGCAAAAAGTCTGGTAGCCACTAGAATCAGACATCTAGACAAAGCAGCACTAGAATACAGAAGGGACCAGTAACTTGACAGAATATATATATTATATATTTAATGCCACTAAAACTTGACTGTATGAGTCATTTTAGGGCCAAGTCTCTCATGTTTTCAGTCAGGCATTAATAGAAATTAGAAGCCAGGCAGTGTTTTTGCACTTTAATGAAATAACAAGGGAGCATGTAAAAAGAACCCTAAGGAAATTATGGGAACAAAACATGATAAATTGTACATGACCTTTCTCTGTTTGGAGGTAGTAACTAGAGAATAAAGTGATCAAATGGCAAGAGCAAAAGTGCCCAGAGCCTGTACTGAATCAGTCAGTTTTTGATGCATAACTGAAGAAGATGCTGAATGGAGAGGCCAGTGTCTGAGCAGGGGGCGCCCAGATACTGTTTTTGTGAGTGTTGATAAAATGTGACATCTTTGAGACTCAAATCAATTAGCTAATCATCATAGTGGGTCTTACTCACACTGAGGTGCTGGAAAACCCCAAAGGAGTCATTTACAGTACTCAGCCAGCTGTGCTACAGGATTGCTAGAGAAACTAGACTCCTGACTGAACCTCTCAGGAGAACCTTGTGCTGGTCTCAGCAGAAACAACATTGTGTTTAGTGACAGGTACATATACCTTTGAGGCATTAAGTACGTGAAGACAATGGTCGCATATCTGCTGCTTAGATCCCACAAAGAATAGGTGACTCAGAGAACTAGATCGGACAGATCACCCCTAGAGATGTGTCTTGGTTACCACCTCACTTCTCCGAATGTAACTACCAATAGAGTGCATAGCTCGAGAACAGCAGTGGGAAGGTTAGGGATCATTTTCAGAGAGCCCTGAGAGAGAGAGTGGTGTAAGAACACTGAGCAGAGTGTGCAGACCATCAGCCTCCCCCGAACACAAAATCCTTTTACTCATTTCTAAATAATCCCCTGTAAGACTTTCAGCTGCTCATTTGCAGATTACATTCACGATACTTAGAGCACAGAGCAGCCTGCAGCATGGCTGAGCAGATGGAGAAAGACAAACTTGTCAGTTACTGACAGCAAAGAATGCTGAATCCTCAGAAAAGCAGAACCACTGCATTTAAAAGTAGTGTGACAGCACGCTTGCATTTGTATGCCCCCCAAAAGCTGCCCTAAGAATGCTGAGGGTGAAACAGAACCATACAAACAATGGATTGGAGGTTAAGGATGAAATTCCCTTACCCATTAATCCTGAGGACAAGTGAAATCAGCTTGAGCCCCAGAGTGCAAAGTTAGGCCATCTCCAATTTGTACCAATTCCCCTTCCTTCTTCAAATGAGCCCTCCTAGCCTCCAGTTCCTTCAACCCCCATCACAGAAGCCAAAAGACTATTTCCTCTCCCCACCCAGCATGCAGAGAGCCTCAGTCTCCATTACTACCTGTTTTCATCTCCTGGACAGCGTCTCAGTCTAAAACTGCTCTGGGATCTGTACCAAGGAAGTATCAATCCCTAGGCTTTGCTGCTGCTCTGAGCCAATAGCCTTTGCTCTGTTCTCCATTGGAGATAGGAGGAAAGATCCTTCATCAAGAAGGACAACTCATCAAGAAGGACAACTCCATAATGGAGCGGTTCATTGCAGGGAGTCATTCTGACCCAAGCTGGTCTCCCAGGAACCACATGCTCTCTCCACAGCACATTGGCCCTAGTGCTCGCAAAATGGAACAGAAAAACCAGCTAGTCCCCCAGGTGCCAGCCACTTGGGAATTGGCCAGTTTCCAACGGATCTCATCCCACTGCTTAGACAGACACACATGGTGCCTAGTCTCTCACAGGATTTGACAAGACCCACAACTCTCAACAGGATGAGTCACAAACATCTGTCTTGTCACAGGACGGTTTTGAACAAAAACAAATGCAAAGCACCATGCCCAGAGCAATGCAGAAAATCTTGGGATTATGAAGACACAGGAAAGAGTGAAGGATCCTCTGACACAGAAATAGCCAGGGACAAGAGCTTTCTGAAACAAGAACATTTTGTGCAGTGATGAGTCCCATCTCTGCCTGGAATGAGTTACCTTGGCGACTGTTTGTTCAGCAATGGTGCTTGGCCGACGCTGACGAGCATCCAGTCTCTGCTCCACAGGGAAGCTACTCCGATGTGACTTGAGTCTCTCCACTAACAGGTAATATATAGCAGCAAAGTGGTTATAGCTCTTGTTCTGCAGAGACTGAGAAGAGAGAAACATGTGTCTAAATGCAGCCAACCACGTGCATCTTTCCTGGGCAAGGCAAGAGGAAACCTGAGCCTCCATTCCTCAAAACCACAAAATAAGGAACTAGGAGAAAAATCACACTTTTAGCAAAAACCAAACCAAACCCTTAAAGGTGATGGGGTCTTTAGCAAGGGTCGATCTGGAAATCAATCTTAGAGGAGAGAAAGTTTCAAGCCAGAATAGCCAAGCAGAGATTGTCAGCCTCTTGAGGCACAATGGTCCTTTTAAGTTAAAAAGATCAAGTAGCTGCAGCTGCATGTGGGAGCCTGCTTCCAGAGCAGGTGCTCACTGTGTTCCTATCTGCAGTGATAGTTTGATGTCTGTAACCCAAATGCCTTTTGGAGCTCTGTAAGACTGGGTCTTAGCCCTCTGAAGGGAGCAAGCTCCATAACCTCACTATAAAGGGTAGGCTATTCCACCAGCCTTGGGGAACTGCCTGTGCACAGACTCAGCCCTTTCTGGCAGGAAGTGTTAATAGTGCTGCCTCCACATTTGCTAAAAATACCAGCCATTCTAAAGGAAATGATCATGATGAGTCTTTAGAGAGTCTTTTCAGCATTTATTTCTGGTAAGAGGCACGATTCGGAACCTGAGAGAGCTCTCAGAGAGTCAAATGCTTGCTGCTTTTATGCTTCCTTTTACTTGCCTCTGAATGTCACCTCTCCGCTCAGAAGTGTAAAACCAAGTTACTTTGCTTCTGATTTTGCCTCTCTCCATATGCCAAATAATGCTTTCCCTAATTCCACCCTGTGAATCTAATGGAGCAGAAGCCAACACAGCTCTTTTGCTTTGCTTCTCTGCCTAAGAATCAGCCTTACAGGCAACGCAGAAGCTTCTATATCCCAACAGGGGATCTTACAGGGCTATCACTTCCTAGGAAAACCCCACAAGAATTATTCACAAGCATTTCCGTTTGCCCTGTGGTCCACTATAATGAGCTGCAACCCCAAATGTTTGCAAGTGCGTATAAGCTCAAATAAAAATACCAACCAATAATTAATAAAAGAACCACCTCCAGTTCTGGAGATCCTGGGGTGCCTGGAGTGAATTCATTAACCTTTTCTCTCCGAAGCCAGGGGTTTCAATTCTGATTCCCAGCACAAATGAAAGTTAGGCAGGTGATTTCTTCCCTGGTCCCATTTTTTACATAAGCACCATACATTTTGCTATGACTGGCAGTATCTGTACAACAGAAGCCCAGTTCCCTGATAAAACTGTTTGTGGGAACCTTGCACAGCACTTGCTTGCCGTATGCCCAGCATAAGCCCAATGCGTTCATGAGAACCTTTTCGGTTAACTAGAGACACTCTCATTCCTCTCTGATCTCTTTTATTAATCAGCTACAAAGGATTGAGGACAAAGTTGGCTAGAGCCCTTATTGTGAACTACAGGATACTTAAACGTTCCAGATGTTTGGGCACATCTTCTGTAACTTGTCTCCCCTTGCTAGGGTCTGTACAACTGATACTACATTAGCAGCTTCACTTTGCTGCAAGGGTAACAAAAAGCATGTTACGAGAGAGAGACAGATAGACTCTAGATTAATAAAGCAATACAGTAAAGGCGCTCCCTCTGGGGTTACATCTCTGTGGAAGGTCTATTTTACCTCAATTGTTTTCTGTTGGTCTATTCCAAGGCTGTGCATCAGCCGCAAAACCTGCTCATTATACTCTCCGATGGAAGGTTCGTTCTCCTGTCCTTGTGGATAGAGAACAGGTCTCTGCACAGGAACTTCTATTAGCATCCACTTATGCTCCTTAATCTGAGCAATTGTCAATCTCTTGGACGGGTCTAGGACCAGCATTCTCCTAATCAGGTGCTCACACTCTGTTGGGATAAAAATACAGTAAAAAAGGGAACATGCTACAAATTCCCAGCAAAGAGGCTACAGGGCACACTGTATCAATCCGACACCTACTGATGAAGAGCGACAACAGGAAACTAGTTGCCTTAACTCTATCTAATTTTTGTGCTAAGTAAGTTTCCTGAAAGGTAAAATAATCTTTTGAGCGAAAGACTTTAATTCACACCAAGAACAAAATCAACTTCTTGGGGTGTCATTATTTCTAAGCATCTCCCAAAGTAGTAATAATAATACGTAACAATATCTCGGAAGCCACTTGATATGTTCAAAGCACAGTATCCCTTTAATTTAGGATAAACTATTGGCAGCTCCTTCTCAGCCTGTAGGCCAATACCCGCATCATGGATTCTGGGGTTACACTACTAAACCTTTCCTCGTTGTGATCAAGAGTGACAGAACGAGATCCAACAACTGAAACAACCTAGGCAAAGTCTGACAGTCTCACAACAACCACCACCACCACATGTGGTTGTGCCAGAGATATAAGACCAGGACCCTCTCGCACGTGAGTTGGTTATGTGGTTTGTTGGGCTTTCCTTGATTTTTGTTGTTGTTGTTTTGCTCATTTAAAAGATGCAGTCAAAGAAAACAGGAAAAACCAATCTGCATTACACTAAAATGATGGTGATTTTGTTTACCCTGCATTTGCTTTCTAGACTAAAATAAATGTTTGTTTTGTAGCTTTGAAGAATGAAAACTACTTACTGCTTGAATATGTGAATTTTTTTCTATTTCTAGTCACAGGTAGGAAATGGGGCCTTCGCTTCATCTACAATTATATTCACTGATCATTAAATGACTCGGTTGTCTTGTCCGCCATCTGCAGTTCTTGCACATGTGGAGAGACTTCTCTAGAAGTTTATTTTAACCAGAGCTTAAAATTCCCAAAGCATAAGGACAAATATATTTATTACCTTCTGACATGAAATAGGGGATCCTGAACCTTCCTTCCAAAACACGTTGTCTCAGAATAGGGAGTGTAGGTCCATCGAAAGGTAACGCTCCACAGACTAGGACATAAAGAACTACACCCATGCTCTGCAAAACAGAGAACATTCCTGCTTTTACCTTTCAAATGCACACAAGCACACTTTGCTCTGAGATTTGCTAATGAAACCCCAGGCTGACATTGAAAAAATTAAAGTTATTTCTACATTCTGCAGAAACAGAATTAAAGAAAAGAGTCATATAAATTGGTGTGTGAGATGGACTTAAGACTCCAGTTACTAGTGCAAAGCTCCATGTAGGTGATTGAATAGTACATGTGAGATGTAAAGACACTCTTACTATATCTGAATATGTTGTTCAAACAAAAAACTCTCCTCAAATTATAGTTATTCAAAACACAGGAACCTCAACCTGTCCTGTTCACTGGCTTGCAAAGTTTTAAGGGGAAAAACCCACTGATGTTTGCATGGACTGTGACCGCTGTGATTCTGCACTGCTGTGTGTAAAGCCCGTTAGAGGGATTACATAAAATGTGCAATGAGAAACACAGGACCAGAATAGCAGCATTCAGCCAACTGTCAGACTAGTTTCTGAAACCGTGTGTGTTAACTGGCAATGTAAGTGGAAACAGTCTTACAAAATTTGCCAAAGAAGGTAGTGCCATATGGAATTAAATGACCACACCAGTCCCTGGGGACATGAGTCAGCTTGGGTAGCCACGACACTGGTGTCTTAGGGGAAAGGAAAAGCATTCTAAACACACCCCCAAATTGTGTCCGTATACTCATATTTTAAAACTTAAAATATATAAAAACAATGTCGTTCTCTATTTATTTGCCAAGGCCTGAATTGAGGATTATGTCTTCTCGCAAATTCAGCACTTCTGCAGACCATTTCCATTAAGCTGCTTTAGCAGCTGTCAACAGTTACATGAGAAGACAGTATCCTGAACTCAGGTCTGGGCAGGTAAGTGAAGGAGGGAACTGCTTTTCAGATGTTTATTTTAAAATATAAATACACTTGTAGTGTTTTTAGTTTGCAGGGAGATTTTGTTAATGAGCCGAGATATTAAAAGAGTTTAAAAAAATATTTACCAAAGCTCTGGAATTCACTTTTCACTTTCAAGAAACGTTCATGTTACTCTGAACCTTGTGCGTGATGTGAGAGTACTGAGTTCATTTGGCAGCTACAGGACAATAGGCTCAGCAACGCTATAGCCTTTACTCATAAAAAGAAGTGCTTACAGGACACTATCTGCTAAAACAACATGGCTCTCGTTAGATGAGCAGCTGCAAGGTGAACTTCTATGCACTGCCCTGTTTGTTCTCACTCAGAAATTAATCTGCATCTCTCACACGTATGCAGTATTAGCACAGACTGCCGAAGTGCACTGTACCCTCAGGATAGGGACACATCATCAAGACCAGAACACTAAAATCAGATTAAAAACAAATTAAGAATGAAAAGCCTTATGTCTGACAGTGCATTAAAGAATGCAAGGAATCTTGCTCAGTGCATTTTTCTCCCTCTTTCACTTCATGTGATTTAGGTTGTTCTCTCTGTCCTCTTCCATTAGAGGAGCAAGCAGGGAAACACACACGCTGATTCAACAATATGCATCTGCCTGCAGAATGGCATAGGGCACATAGCTTCTTCTTTCTCTCAACTCAGAGAGAGGGCAGCCAGCAGATCCCTCCCCTTTGTGTTAGTGACTCACACAATCCCTGCACTCTCACCAACAATCATTTTGAACTCCTGAGAGAGAAGGAAGCAGTGCACTGAAGCAGAGACATTCATGCAAAGAACCTATTCAGAACCTCACATTCAGCAAGGGACAGTGACAACTTTTAGGATTAGCTAAATTATTTCTTGCAGTAACTTGATATGTACCTACCCTGTAACCTTAATGCCAAACTGGTATTCAAAGCAATTTACAAAGCAAAGTCCTAGGCTTCAAAACTATTGGTCCTTAAGGTCACTTTGTGACTTGTTCTAGAAAAATAAAGCCAGAGGGGAACAATCTGTCTTGAAATTCAGAGGTGATTCCAAAGTTAATAATTTCTAAAAGGCGATTTTAATCTAGTAAATAAAATAAAGATACCCAGATATCCAGTTGGGGTCCTTCATATTGCTGTCCTTCAAAGACTTCTGGGGCTGCATATGGGGGGCTTCCACACCAGGTGGTAAGAGGCTCATCACTTTTATAGAAATTTCCAAACCCAAAATCTGTAGGGAAAGAAAAAAGAAGTACTTTTAACGCATCTACATTTTAAACCTATATCCACCAATGACCTGGTGTTGATGTGCACTGGTTGGGCCTAAAGGCTCACTTTCAGTCATAGCTCTATTAGAAATCTCCCATTATTTCCTGCAATAACCAGAGACATTTACTCAATTTTTTGCTCACTGTGCAGATTGCTAATTCTTCCTTTAACAGCAACTGCACAACTGTTAATTGTGCAGTTAATTTCTGTTGTGGTTCTGTTGTGGTTAATTTCTACCACAGGGGCAAATTTGGGTTTATAACAGTGTAATTGTCTAATGAAGTGAGAAAGCGGCAACCAGGCTGTATGAGCTAAGCCTACTTACTCATCTATGTGTGTCTGAGATTCCATATAGAATGGGATAGATCCTTGGCTTTCTCTAGGCTAGGCTTTCTTTAGTCCTGAGCACACTCAGTGCACAGTAAACATTGACAACCGTGGCATCAGCTTTGGCAGAGTTCCTTCTCTCCACCTCCAAAAACAGTGAGTACTGTATGTGAAAACACACAGAGCCTTGTATCGGCAAGGAAGTTTGCCACTCACCCGTTTACGGCCCTTTGTTGCTAAAAGCAGGCTCCACAACGGAACACTTACTTTGGACAACTCTGCAATTTATGGCCTAAAAGAGTGACCATATTTTGGAACTTTTTAACTTAAATGCAATCCTAAAAAGTTCAAAATCAAAATGCACAGGTAACTACTTAAAGAGACTTCGTTAATCTGAAATTAAGTCAGTTTAAAAAAAAGTTTCAGGTTCTACGCAGCCCAACCCCCCCCCTTCCCGTTTGTGTGGTTTTACTATCACATTTTTCTACTTAAAAAAAAAATACCGGACAGCTAAATGATAACCAGCACTAATAGCAGAGCAGATGAATTACTGACTAGTAAGGGTTATCATCTTTACAAGAATAATACCTTTAGGCTCCTTTGTGCTATGCATTGCACATACACATCTGTGCCTTGAAGGGCTTACAATCTAAACAGACAAGACTGACAAGGGTGGGAAAGGAAGTAGAGGCTCAAAGAAGGCGAGTGATTTGCCCAAGAGCACACAGCAGGTCAGTGGCAGAACCCTAAGGCACAGAACCTTGGTCTCCTGAGTGCCAGTCCAATGCCCTATCCATTGGGGAATGGTGCCTCTCCAAGGAAGCATCAAAACAGATCTAATACAACATGCTACCAGAGGCTCAAAGTAAACAAACTGGAAAAAACATGTTTCTCCATTCTCTCTCAGATCCAGTAACCACAGTGCATGTACAGTGAACATTCAGGGACAAAATACACCCATTCTCACTGTGCCACCAGATAAAGAAAGAAAACAAGATTTGGGGAATGTTGCGTGTCTGTTGCCATAATCCATGTCAGCCCTCTGGCTCTCTCCTGCCTTCCATACCTATTTCCTAGTCAACACCTTCAGTGCTCAGCACTACTCTGACCTGCCTCTGCTCTTCTTACTTCTAGCCATCCTTCTTTACTTCCTTTAGTCTGTCCACACATCATTCACGTTCTCTCACGTGGCTCAGAGTAACATTCCTTCTCTTCCTAGCACACCTGTTTCAAACCTCTCCTCTTCCAAACCACTCCTTCCACAAAGTCACTCAGTGCTAATCCACACAGTGGCATTGACTATTAATTAAATAACTTTTTAAAAATAAACCTCCACTGTTGTGAGACAAATGCACCTGCTCATCTCTTACGAATTTCTGACACCACTACGTCAGTAGAGGTTTTGCCAGAGACTTCAGTGGGACCAGGATTTCTTCCTTGCTTTATGAGTTGTGGGTCTGATTTTTTTCATATATCAATTTAGAGTCATTGGACCATGGACCATTCTGGATGGAGGCAATCACTGTTGGCTGTGGAAGAGGAAGAAAAACTCTCAATGTGAAAGGAGTAGTGGTAAAGAGAATGGGATGGACATATTCTTTGTTTTAAAACCTTCAAGAGTTAGAACTGCAGTTCTCAACTCGCGGCCTGCTTGCGGCCGAATCAGCCTACAGCACATCCTCAGGGCCATACAGGTAGTATATATATCTCGTGTGGATGTGGCCCACAACACAGAAAGAGCTGCATATGCAGCCCACAATGGTAAATAGTTGAGAACCACTGGGTTAGACAAACCTCACCTTCAATATGTTAACTAGTGGACTGTATTTCTGTAGGAAACTAAGGCCTGGTTGTGACATTACCCAGGGTACAATCTGGACTGATAAACAGCTGAGCTCCCTTCGTTCTAGAGCCTAAGGCACCTTTTACACTGCCTTGCTGTGAGGGCTTCCACTCCTGGTCTGCTCTTTCACAGCCTCCAGCATGTAAGTTACTCCTGGTTACATTGTATTGTAGCCACCCACTCATGAACGCTGCAGAGCAACACCAGCAAATTCTCAGGACTTTCTGCATAAATGCATGTCTTGTACTGCTCAGCTGTCTCCTGGACAATACAAGCCCATATAAAAACCATCATTGTATAAATAGAAAATGATATGCACAAATCCTATTATCCCAAATGGAGTTTCCCCAAACACTTTAATCCAAACACACTTGTTTAGATAAATCAGTAAAACAAGTTTATTATCTACAGAAAGATAGATTTTAAATTATTACCAGTAATGAGGCATAAAAGTCAGAATTGGTTACAAGAAAATAGAAGTAAAACACAACTAATGCCTAACTTAACAAGTTATGGGCATGTCTACACTGCAGGCATCGATGCAACGGCACTGAATGGGTCTGTGTAGACCCGCTCAGTTGATGGGGGAGTGCTCTCAAATTGACTCAAGTAGTCCACTCCCCAAATGGCAGTGTCGACGTTACATGATGTTAACTTGCATATCTCACGTTGACTCAGCTCGGCAGAGTAGGCCAGGCCTTAGTGAAGTCAAAGGAAAAAGTCTCTCTCGACATTTCAGTAATCTTACTAGCTGAATTTCTTTCAGACAGAATCCCTACTTCAATCCAGTGCTGCTTCCTTGTCCTTCAGGTGTTGTCAATGCCATGGGTAGAGACAAAGGAAGAAATAATTTGGAGCATCTACTCTCCTTCTTATAGTTTTCTCTTCTTCGAGAAGCATCTCTAGCTGAGGTTCAGCAGACAGAAAGTGTGTGGAACCCTAATCTGTTTCTTTGACAAAATGTAGATTTTTCACTCACATCCTCTTTCTTGCCAAAGAGTGGCTACTTAATCACATAATGGGCCATTTGATGACACCTGGTTGAGATTTCGGTTAGCCTTTTGCCTCTGGGGAACTGGTTTATGACTGCTCCTCAGACTTGGAACATGTCTTAGTAATTTCATACAGTAGGATCTTATAACTTTACACTGTAGCCTATCGGACGAGCCTGCTTGCTTGCATATATATCTTTCCTTATAGATTTAAGCATTATTGTTTTGTTATAATATAGTCTGTGGCAAAGGGCCAGCTTCTCCCTAGTGGATCTCACACTTTTACCTCTTGTAGCGGGCCAGGGTGTCACCAGTTACCCCGTCTCCCCAAGGAGAGGGGTAGGGACCCAGGCCCGCCCGCTACTCCGGGTCTCAGCCCAGGGGCTCTAAGAATAGCAGCTATGTGCTGCTGGCACTGTACTTGCAGCTGAAGTCTTTTCCCTTGGGCTATTTTTCCCCCCTCTGACCTTCTGGCTTCTTGAGCCCAGTACCTTCCCAGGACTCCACCTCTCTTCCACACAGCACTGTATTCTGTTCAGCTCTACTTCGCAACTCCACACCACAGGGCTCCTTCAGCTCTTCTTCACCACATACTTACTCCTTCAACCCTCACCCTGCCTCTCAAGAGTAGAGGGCTTTTATCAGGCACTTGGGTGGGGCCTTAATTGGTGTCAGCTGACTCTAATTACCCTTTGGCTAGTCTATAGGGAATAAAGCCTGGATCATTCTAGAGCTTATATACCACCCTTCTAGAATTTTCTCAGTGCCCTCTGCCCTTGCCATACCACAACTCATAGACTCATATTAAGTATTATAGCTGTAATCCAAGGTACCTTACCGGCCACATCCTATATGAAAGCTGAGGCAGTTAGCATACATATGTTCAGGATGTCTGGCTCAGATAAGTAATGATGAGTTAAAGGATAAGACATATATGGTTATAACCTTTACCCTACGTAAGTCAGGCGGCATCAAAACAGGGGGGGCTGTCTCAGGTTATGCCCCGAGTAAACTTCATAGATACACCACAGAACCCATAAAAAGGGCCAGAAATAAAGTGAGATTAACTGTCTGGAACCAACTGGAAAGGATGTGGATATGTCATTAATACACATGAACCTGCCAGCCTATAGAATAAGTGTACCCTAATCATTTGGGGGTGAAGAATCCAAGTGTGGACTTAGAAGGACCCATATTTCTCAGGGTATAAGAAGGGGCAAATTGTGTTACTGGGGTGATCATCAACTACTCCTTGAAGCTTCTTTTGGTTAGTGTATTAAGATTCCTTCATTTATACTGGACAGCTCTCTCAACCAGATCATCAGGGAAAGGTGTGTGTTTATTAATCCAAAGCATACCATAGAAATATACATATTAAATGAGTCTCTAAAATAAGACTGTATTGTCCATAATTTATTTGATTATTAATTTTCTTTTAATCAGTCATTTGTCTATCATTTTATGTTATCTTAATCAAAAGTATAAAATTATCCAAATTTGGCCATCAGTGTGAGCATTCCTGACATTCACCCCGGGGTCCCTATAACACTCTTCTGGAGCCTAAGTCCAGGACAAGAACTTCATTATCTTCTGATCAGATCAATTGGTGAGCTTATAACCCCATTCAAATTACAGAAACACCCAAAATCAGGCTACAACACACAATGTTGCTGCACACATTTTACCAGGACAATGGTCAACAAATTATGAGTTTTCAAAAGATACCTTTACAAGTTGTATTTTGTGCAAAATTTAGCATAGTCTTGTAAAAGGGATGAATATACAGACTGTCACACTGGTCTACATTAGAAAATTAGGTTAGTTTAACTATGTCAGTCAGGGGTGTGAAAAATCCATACCCCTGAATGGCGTTGGTAACCAACCTAAGTCCCCACGTAGACAGCGCTAAGTCGATGGAAGAATTCTTCCATCAACCTAGCTACTGCCTCTCTGGGAGCTGGATTATATACACCAAAGGAGAATCCCTCTCATTGATGTAGGTCGTATCTACACAAGTGCTACAGTGGTGCAGCTGCAGCAACACAGCTGTAACATTTTAAGTGTAGACATTGAGGCATGTAACATTAGCAGGTCACAGGCAATCTAAGGCCCACAATCCAATATGCCATGCAGAACATCATTTATGCTCAGCATTAGTCTAACTTGGTGTTAACCGCTGTTTAGCTGCTCCTTGAAATAGTGATCCTGTTAGCTTTTCCACAGAATAACAAGTCATACAGTATGAGATTTCAGTGTTTATTTTTTTAAGGTGATAAAGCTTTACCCTTCTAAGTAGCTGAGCTCTTAATGTGTACACTATGTGACTTGGGAAATCTTGTGAAAGTCAACAGCGCTGATACACAGTAATCAGGCTGTTGATTTAGTCCTATCAACCACTGAATACCTCTGAGGCATGTGAATACCATGTGGTAGTGATCAGCAGATAGCGGCACTGATAAACACTGTGGTTAGTAGACATTGTACAGGCACCACTGATACCACTTCATTTTGCTCTATTTGCATATGTCGTATTATGTTTGGGAAAGAACTCAGCTCTCGTCTCATATGACCTGTGCTACAAACCATTAAAAGACCCTGCCAGTCATCAAAAAGTAACACAGCATTACTGTTAACTGTGTGAAAACACAAACTAATCCCAAATTAAGAGGAACTGAGAGTCTTAAGTAAAAGTAACCTGTTTTTGCTCTAGAATGGCACATATGTGGAGTTGAAATTGCAAGGTTTATTTTCAGTGTAAAGGTATGTGCATTTCTCTACCATAAGGCTACAAGATGCTTGATTCTCCTAGGATATGTCTATAATGCAACTGGGAGCGAGCCTCCAGCCTGGACAGACAAACTAGCACTAGCAGGGCTTGAGCTACACTGATAAAAATAGCAGTGTGGACATAGCGACTTGGGGTGGAGCTTGAGCTCTCAAGCCTAGTGGGTCAGCCAAAGCTGCAACATCCACACTGCTATTTGTAGCATGCTAGCTCAAGCCCTGCTAGTGCCAGTCTATGTGGGCTGGGAGGCTCAATCCCAATGCAGTGCAGATGTACCCATAGGGTTCATTTAATTTTTTCTAACTTTGTATACTGTAGAGCGTCACTCAAGAGTGTTTTCTTTGATGAAATTCAGCAGAACCAAGTATTGAAACAGAATGAAATCTTAGTCAGTGGGTCTCACAGAACTTCAAGAAGATTCCTGTAAAATCAGGGTAGTTGCAACCTTTTTCATAGCATAGATTACATCTTAACAGAAAGGCTGTCTCCTGGATACTTGCACTCCCATTCGCAATTGCATAGCAGGCATTTAGAAGCTACATCAATTGCTTATGTATAAAGTAACATCCACAGAATATTCAATGTATCTTTTGCTGTCTTTTCATTCAATGTAGCAGCCGGGAACAAAGAAAGCCAATGCTACGTCACCAGTCAGTTCCCTGTAGATCACAGTATGGAAATCACGGCAGCAGGAAACATGGTTTAAGCTGATGCAAACATTGTCAAAATTCACCCAGTATGACTATTCAAGCGGAATTCCCTAAACTGGCCTTTTAATATGGCCTGTTTTGTGGCCTATCTGGTCCACATGAGCAGTTGAAGTGTGTAGTTCAGTCACACTACAAAAGCAATCCATGTCATTTCTTCCTTGCCTTATCCCTCTCCTCCTTCCACTCACTCAGTTATCTTGGGTTTGGTGCGGGACACAGACACAGGAACTAAATGTCTAAACTAATTTAAGCTTAGACTAGTTCTCAGCTGACATCACTCCTTGTTGCATGAAGTTTAATACTTTGCACCTTTATAGTATAGCTCCTTTCATCCAAGAATCTCAAAGCATTTATTATTGAACTTGCCTACCTTATAGGTTATTTTGATGATAAATAACCCTATTTTACCGATGAGGAATCAGAGGCAGAGGTTAACTGGCTTGCCCAAAATCACGCACTGAATTCCTAACACAGCCTAGACCAGAGCCCTTCATGACTAAAGTGGCTAATCAACTTCTAAGCATCAAGTAGAAATATGTGTCTCTCTCTGAACCTTTGTCTGGACATTCCCAAGCACAGAAACCAACAGATATTCCTGAAATGATGCTTTGCTCCACCCTCTCTTACACTTACATATGTTTCGTTAAGTGGATTGTGGGTGACCTCTCTATCATCTGTTTCACATGATATGCTCTGGGAACACCACACTCAGATGACTCAAAACATGAGGACTCCAGTTTCCTTTCATAAGCTTTAGTCTTGTGCCTTTTTGCTCAGTGGTCCAACTGTTCCCACATATTTATCATTGTGTCAGGCATCTCTCACAAATTGATTTTCATCATTATATAAGCCATCCATCCTATTCAAGACACCACAGAATTTGCAGTCATGAGAGGAGGACAAGACTAAAGGTCAGCATTTGGCAGCATTTTTATTAATGATAACCAAACACCACCACCAACCGTCACGTGCATTGTAGTTCTATTTACTCTTTGATACTGCATTAGGTCATCCTCTCCCCATCCCAAAATAACCAGACTCAATATTCCCACAGGTAACAAAAGAGACACTAGACATATCCCAGGGTTATCTTGTTGGGAAACATGAGTAAGAGGTGTCAATGGATGGGCTCCCTTTCTGAATGGAATGGTCTGTCTCAATTGATGTCACTACCGTATTCTTCGTCTCTCTCTTCCAGAGCCACCTCTGTCAAAACGCCTACAAGAAGATAGCCAGGTAATATTGGGTAAGTCAAAGGAGTATTTGAGGGTTGTGGATTTTTACTGAAGAGGGTAAATGCATACATACACTCTGTGTTTTATACTGCTCCTCTATATTTCAGATACTACTTGTCTTCTGAGATAGTTAGCTCTTCACAAGAGGGATTATGCCTTCAAATTTGTTTGAACTGCCCTAACACACTCATGGTCCTACCAGAATTCAACTACTAGACCTCTTGCATTTTTGTAGACAAAAACATTAATATGCTCCTCCTTCAACACCTGTGTGTATAAATATTATGGAGGCTCCCCTCTATTGGTATTTAATTACTGGATTATGTATATAACACAAGTCCTTTTATTATAAATCAAACAGACTGTCTCATAAAACTGAAATATAGCATATGGTGGATTAGCCATTGCTTGGAATCTCTGAATCAAGATTAGATCTCTTTCTAAAAAGATATGCTGTAGTTTAATCACAAATTGTTAGGTTTATGCAGAAATTACTGCATGACATCCCTATATCTTCTATCACGCAGGAAGTCAGATTAGATTATCACAATGGCCCTTTCTGGCTTTAAAATCTATGCATCCATCTGTTTGGCTGTCATTCATCAATCATCTATCTTCTTTGAGTCACTTTTGCACAGTATTGTGAAATGGATGTCTGTGGAAAACATGGGAAAGTTCTGTATTCTTCGTATGAAAAGTCTGTGTGACAGTTTCCCCACTCACTACTGTATTGCTGCTCCCTTGGTAAGAAGAGGTTAATTTCTTTCCAGAGAAAGGGGAATATGCAACAAATTGACTGGGTGTGGGTCTGTGGGTTATGTAGACATGTCAGGGTTGGTATGAACGAACTATCAAGAACTGTCAACGTATGAAGGGAGCTACCTTGGGAGACACAATGGGGACCCATGACTGGACCATTAACCTTTAAAGACTGCATAATCTAAACTGCCAGCCGAAGGGACCTCCTGGATGTGAATGGGCAATTACCTGGCTGACCACATCCCTTCCCTACCTGAACCTGGGGGATCATTCATTCTAGTGCCTCGGTATCTGCCTCCGAACACAGCCTCTGTTCCCAACCATAGCACAGGCATGGGCTGCTCAGGGCGAGGGAGATTTACCCGTGGTTATGGATTGGCTCCAAGTAAAGGTTTCAGTGTCCAGAACATGTACATGATCATTCCATCCTCTAGGCTGACCTGAGTTCCAAAAAGAGGTTTCATCAAATTCAAAAGGTCCTAGTGGTACTCCTTCAGGCGAATAACCATAACCTCAAAAAAATATTAGCTTATTTTTATAAACCCAAACTGCAAGTTTGTCCTTTGATGATGGGGGAACCCCTTGACATTCTACTCTGACCCATTGCAACACTTCGTCCTTAGATCTGGAGTTTAACATATAGAACTTGTTTGTATTGCCATGTGCATGATGCCCTCCAAATAAGTACAATACTTTTTCTACACACATAGCACAACTTCCTGACATGGAAGGCAAAACAGCCACTTCTTTTATTTCATCTTCCAGTTTCCATGCTGTAGATCCAAATTTCATCTCTAGGCAGATAGAAGTCATAAAAATCCCCTAACTTGAGCATTCTTATAGCCTCCCAAAACAAACATTCAGCATCCATCAGTGACTGCCACATGCCTGATGCGCTCTGCGGGCTACTGTTCTCCAGCTGCTCAATTGTCCTCAGCTGGAGCTGGGAGTTCTTCGTCTGCCTGCAGTTCTTCATTATCATCAGCCATTTTGGACTAGGACTCCAGGCAAGAGCTAAGAGACTTAGAAGAGAGCAGTAAGAATCCTGCTCTTCCAGCAAATGGAGTAATTCAATCTAGGACAATTGGGCAGGGCCAGGGGAGTTTGCAACAAGAGACAGATTATCTTCCCAGCCAGGGCCACAGCAAAAAATGGCTGGTGGCAATGAAGCTCAGAGTCTGGGTCAACTGACTTGGGCTGCTGGGGCTTGCCATGCAATAGAGGTATAGATGTTCTAGCTTGAGCTGCAGCCTGGGCTCTGAAACCTGGTATGGGGAAGAGTCTCACAGCCTGGTTTTCCGAGCCCCTTTCTCTTCACCAGGTTTCAGAGTCCGGACTCCAGCATGAGCCTGTCTGCTGTTTTTAGCCCTGCAGGTGACCCAGGCTAGGAGACTCACTGTTACTGGGTTCTTTTTGTTTTATTTCGTTGCTGTTTAGATGTACCCAGAGGGGCCCACCTAACTAAGCAAGGAGGAACTGACAGGTTAGGGGAGAGACAGGCATTTAGGCTTTGTGTTACCCATGTTGCTAAATACTGTATTCCAGTTCACAAATAAAGTCTTGTTTTGAAAAGGCAGTCCTGTATCATCAGAGAACATCTGCTGGTTGCATTGCTCCTAAAAGGGGAGATCTCCAACGGGTCTGAGCTCATTTGAACCGGTTCAAGGAGACACACTGAGAAACAGAGGTGTGGAAACCAAGAACCCAGTCTTGGAGTCATGGGGCTCCTGCACCTCAGGCAGAGAGGAGGCCCACGGCCTACCACAAACACTTCCGGAAAAACCATATAAAGGTCAGAGGCACAGCATACTGTGTGGAGCCATAGCATCACATTTGAAAACATGCAAAAAGCCAGACAAGCTGGCCAGACAGGCACCCAGACAGAGTGTCCTTCAGTGGCCCTGCAATACACCATTGTCAGCTGGAGGGGCAAAGGATCAACATCAACAACTCCTCTGAACGTGAGTGCAAAGCACAGAACCTGTATGCCATGTTTCCCTTTCTCTCTTCCAAAGACCCAACAATTGCAAAATAAGTTGTGATAAATACTTAAGGAAATAGTATAAATGAAAAAACCCCCAAAACCCTCAGTCACTGTTTATCACCTATCCTACTCCTATCACAGCCAGACTTGTGTTGTGACATTTTTAATTCACTTTGGCACAGTTTTTCTTCACACAATATTGGCTTAGCAACCTTGACAATACTTCAGGAGACGTGAGGCAATTTCTTCTCTCAGAAGCATTTTGCCATCTGTGTAAGTGTCATTAAGTCTGAACTCTCCCCTCAGCTATCTTGAATTTGTCAGATCCATTAAGTTTCCAAGAGTCTCTAAGCACTGCAGATATACACCAGTCTTTTGCCAGGAACTGCAGCATTGTTCAGGTGCCATTATTAGGAAGTTTCCATATCAGATCACAGTTACTTTCCAAGGGGTAAAATTACAGTGACTTGTCTTGGAGGGAAATGTACAAAGTGCTATTAAAATTCTTAATGAAGACAAAAGTTAGGCCTGGTCTGCACTTAAATATTAGATCAACCTATGTCATTCAGGGATGTGAAGACATTCATATCCTACGTGCCATAGTTAAGTCAGCTTAACCCCAAGTGCAAATTCAGCCAGATCGATGGAAAAATTCTTCCGTCAACCCATCTACTGGTTCTCGGAAAGCTGGATTAACTACACTGATGAAAAATCCTCTTCTATTGATAGGAAGTGCCTGCACTACTGCAGCTGTACAGCTGTAGCACTTGTAGTGTAGACATACCCTTAGTTTGAAGATTTTTATTTTTTTTAACTAATTTGGGCTATGTTCTGATATACTACCTCTTTCCACTCTGGGTACTTACTAGACTATGTTGCTATAGTCATATAATTTTCGGCTCCAAGTTTTATAAAAAGTACCAGAATGCCTCTAGAATGCCTTGTCTTGAAAAATGTAAATTAGTGGTATAACACAATACAGAGTTTAATATACAACATTCTCTTGTGTGCAGTGCTAATATTTCAATAAGCATCTTAAGGAATCCAGAGAAGGGATCCAGATAAGGCCAGAGCTCCGTAGAGCTAGAGACCATCAAAATAAAGGTTACGTACCTAGAACTTGAGTTTTCTGAACCACAAAAGAAGAGAGGGCCTTTATATTGGATTGGTCAGGTATGAAAAAATGTGTTTTTCTAGCGCACAAAGGATTTTTTTAAAATCTTGAGATTCTCTGCTCTCTGCAAAATATTTCAGTTACATAAAAACCAAATATTTGGTTTTTATTTAATATTCACTAAGCCTACACCAAGGCAACTAGGTTTTATAACTGGACAGCATGGCCTTATCAAGGCTTTGACTTCCTGCTCCCCATTTGGTCAATGGTATGGCACATTTTGAACACATACTACTCCAGATGCTCAGACAGCCTATGACCAAGTGGTGCAGGTAGCAGTACCTCTTTCCCACAATAGAGAAACTGGGATTTGAGGAGGAGTTTATGTCATGGATAGAGCCATTGTATAGATTCTCCAAGATTGTTCCTTAAGATTAATGGTGGAAAATCTCAATCTTATTTTCTGAACAAAGACTAGATAGGGTTTGTCCACTATCTCCTCTTTTATTTGACATCACTCTGGAGCCATTAGCTTGCTGACTGCAAACACTACATGTTTTTCCGAGTGTCTCTCTGAACAATTCTGTGTGTCTGAGTTGCCATGTATGCAGATTATATGCTGCTTTTTATCTCCAATCCTACAATGTCAAAGCCTTCTTCTTCAGTCCTGAGGAATATACATCTCTCTCTGGTTTTAAAGTAAATGCTGAAAAATGGTATGCATTGGCAATAGAGTACAGACCAAGCCAGACATCTATTTACTCAGATTTTTTCATGTAATGCAAATTTCAGATACTTAGGGATACAAATTCCAGCAAATTGCTCAGATCTTTACAAATCCAACACGTCCCACTGTTAGAAAAAATGTTTGGATAAATGCCAGGAGTTCCATGTAAGCTGTTAGGCCATATCTTTGTAATAAAAAGTTACCACTTTGTTTCCTCTAGATTTCTATAATTTTCTTCCATTTTTTAAAAAATAAAGCCCACATAAAACCCAATGTATTTGGATAAAAAAAAAATCATCCAGACTTAGTGCGTTGTATGAGGACCCACATTTAAAGGTATACCACTGGACTTCCTCACTGTTTGATTTATTTATTTTCAGTTTGATTGGTTTGTTTTGATCACAGCATTAGAGAGACTAGTACTCAAGTAAATACAAAACGAACAATAGATTTTTTTCTTCATTTCTATGTTTCTGTGTTTTGTAATTGCTGTTCCACTATAATCAGACTTCATCCTGGATCAAAGATGATCCATTTAATATAACAAGAATTGTTATTATTTCTTGTTCCAGATGAAGCAATCTGATTTAAAAAATATTAGTGTTCTTCAAAAGAAAATCTTCCATTGAGCATATGCCATCCTGAGAATTGTAGGAGAGCTGCAACTGGACCTGCTATAAGGGCTGAGGTTATACAATGGAGTGATCTTCTTAACCTTTATCTGCATTTGTGCTTCAAATAATCAATCATTCACATCTTTGTTTTCAGTTGTATAAATTGTATGTTTCTGCAGTCTGCAAATGTTGGCCTGAATGATCTTGGCATTTTGTTTCCCTTGTTACCTCTTTAAAATAATAAGCTACTTAAAATAAAAAAAAGATCTTGAATCTAAGAGGTGTAATTTTTGCGCTTATGTAATTTAAACGAGTCTCTGTTAATAAAAGGACACAATGGACTAAGGTTTTAAACCAGTTTTCAAGCTGAGAAACGGAAGCTATTTACCAGAAATAAGGGAACCACTGCAATTTTTGCTGTGCATCCAACAATGTGAGGTAGTCTGTAATTCATAGCTTTAAAATCATCCTTCTGAAGAGCAAATAGCTTCAGGGTTAAATTAATCCACTTTTTTTAAATCATCAACAGAATTCAACCTGCCTGGCTTCATGGAGGCACATGGATCTTTTGTTATGATGGTAATATGATTGAAGGAGATAACTGTGAGGAGAGAGGTGCTGATAAAGGAAAGGTATGAGCGTGGAAGAAACAAACCTGACCCACTTCATGAACTGAATACTGATCAGCCATTCTGACGTCAATGCATATTTTACTGTCCACCAGCAAGACAAGCCAGCCGCGCACTCTACTTCAAAATAATAGTCACTCCTACCTGATTTGGTTCAACTACAACTGCAATCAAGTTGATGTGACCTATGCAGTCTCTCAGTCTATAAAAGGTCTTAATCCAAGGTTTCATGTGGTCAAAGTATACAGAGAGCTTCTCACTCTTTCATTCCTAGTTCAAAGCTGTGCTTATTTTCCATAGGCCTTTATAGAGCACACAGATTTTATTTGGTGGAGCCATAGTGCACAATCAATCATTCTGCACTCTGGCCCTCACAGACCCTTCAAAACCCAACAAAATCAAAGGGGAAGAAAAATAGTTTGACTTTTTTCTGAGGCAAACAGCTTTGGATAAGAACAAATGTGACTGTCCAAAGTCCTAACAACCCCATCCTTCTGCAAGCAGACATTTTGTATTATCAGTATTATATTGGGTAGTGATCAATGGCTTGATGTCTAGTTGGCAGCCAGTAACAAGTGGAGTGCCCGAGGGAGTTGGTCCTGGGGCTGGTTTTGTTCAACATCTTCATTAGTGATCTGGAGGATGAGGTGGATTGCACCCTCAGCAAGTTTGCAGATGATGCTAAGCTGCAGGGAGTGGTAAATATGCTGGAGGGTAGGGATAGGATACAGAATGACCTAGACAAATTGGAGGACTGGGCCCAAAAAAATCTGATGAGATTCAACAAGGACAAGTGCTGAGTCCTGCACTTAGGACGGAAGAATCCCATGCACTGCTACAGACTGGGGACCAACTGGCTAGCTAGCAGTTTGGCAGAAAAGGACCTGGGGGTTACATTGGACAAGAAGCTGGATATGAGTCAACAGTGTGCCCTTATTGCCAAGGAGGCTAACGGCATACTGGACTGCATTGGAAGGAGCATTGCCAGCAGATAGAGGGAAGAGATTATTCCTCTCTATATGGCAATGGTGAGGCCAACTGTGTCCAGTTCTGGGCCCCCCACCAAAGAAAGGACGTGGACAAATTGGAGAGAGTCCAGAGGAGGGCAACAAAAATGATTAGGGAGCTGGAGTACATGAATTATTAGGAGAAGTTGTGGGAACTAGGCTTGTTTAGTCTGTAAAGAGAAGAATGAAGGGGGATTTGAGAGCAGCCTTTAACTACCTGAAAGGGGGCTCCAGAAAGGATGGAGCTAGGCTGTTCTCAGTGGTGGATGACAGATGACAGAACTAGGAGCAATGGTCTCAAGTTGCACTGGGGGGAGGCCTAGATTGGATATTAGGAAAAAGTTTTTCACTAGGAGGGTGGTGAAGCACTGGGAATGGGTTACCTAGGAATGTGGTGGAATCTCCATCCTTAGAAGTCTTTAAGGGTATGGCTTGACAAAACCCTGGCTGGGATGATTTAGTTAGAGGTTAGTTCTGCTTTGAGCAGGGGGATGGACTAGATGACTTCCTGAGGTCCCTTCCAAACCTAATCTTCTATGATTCTAAATATATAAAGCCCTTCATATTAAATTTTTACTGATTTTTACTGGAAAATTCCCAGGTTCTACAAAAGCTATTTGGTTTTTTCCAATTTTCACCCCAATTTTGGACCACTGAAGTACATGAAAATACTGATTATGTTAAGTTAATCCAATACATTTGGTCGATGTGTTTATGTTAATAAATTAGTCTAAGTGTAACTACAAGGCTGTCTGTTAAAGGCCACATACACAATGTAAGGAAGACATGCGTGCATGTGTGTGTGTACTGTTAATATATAGTTCATGAAATCAACCACAGTATGAAACTACTTTTACTTTCAATTCTTGTACTTTCTGCTATTTGTTGCTTTTCTTTTTATTCTCCCATCCCCCAATATTAACTTCGATACTTACCCGGAAAACTGATGTTTACTTTTTGCACTGATTTTCACCCATTTTTAATTTTCTGTAATGAAGAGGATATGATAAATTCCCTGGTCATTTTAAACAAAATAAAATAAAAATGAAGGGTCTTGTCAATATATGACAATATATGGGGTGGAATGGTTAGCCTGGGCAGCAAGGATGACAATCTCACAAATGCTTCAGCACACATTCCCGGGAACGAATTTTTGTGGTCTGAGTGTCTTCATCGAGCAGAACCGCATAGGGCAATTTTATTCCTATTTCTACATTTGACTGAGAAGTGTTCTGCCACTAAAAAGAAAAAGCTTCAGAATAACAGCTCCAAGAGCCAGAAGCAGATATGCAAGCAAATTAACTAGTGAGATGCATCAAGAAGTTACTGTGAAGCATGCAGCTGGGTGGTTGACTCTTTGTTCTTCCATAGGAGAATTGGATGTTTGGTTGGATTTCCTAGATGCCTGGACTGATTAGCAGAGAGAGGGCCTGAAGAATTAGTACAAAAGGCCCAATGCCACAACAATAGAAACACTCTTGGGGTTAGACATCAGCTGTTTGGTTTTCCTCTGACGTTGCAGAACTCTCCCTTAAAATAATCAATCGCTTTATATTGCTGTTTAAAAAACAAGCTGTCGAAGTTGGGCTCCTGGCTTTCTTTTCCTCTTCCTCCATTTGATGATTGGAGGCACAGAAGAACACAGCAACTTGCATCCATCTGCACATAAATGACCCACTGGGGAAGAGAAACGAGACAAAGATCTCTGTGACATCACCACCAAAGTCTGGGCTAAAGCACCAGGTGAAATTCACTGCCCATCACTTCGTGGAATGAGTGAAACAGGTGATCAGGTATCAGTCACCATCCTGTTTCTGACAGCAATAACTGTCTTCAAATTAGCTATCACTAGTGCCACTGCTGGACAAAGGGACCACAATGGGTTTGAAAAAACTGTACACAAGAATCACAGCATGTGAAAAGTATGAAATGTGGAGCTTCTAGCTAACATGGCTACTTATCCATGAGCCAGCAGAGTATTTTTTGACAATGCAGTGAGAGCATTACACAAGACCCAAAGAGAGAGAGAGCCTGACATAAGCAGCAAACGGAGTCCACTAATAACTTTATAAATGTGCCTTACTTTTATTACTTTCTGAATCCCGGAGAATGTACACTCAAACTCCCTACGATAGAACAGCTCGTGTCTCTAACCTTTCCTTGGCTAACAGGTCTCCTGGGATGCCTTTGAAACTGTTTTTGTGAGCCTTTGTTATGCTTGTGCTGAAATGTTCAGGGAGATAGAGAGCTTGCTTCCCTGAGGTGCTAAGGACATTCATGAAAAGAAGACCTTCTCTGAATACAGCACAACCTTCAAGGCAGCTGAGGCCCCTTAGGAAATTTGAAAAGCAATCACCATCCCTATTGCAGTATATCCTGTAGATATTTTATGCATTATATTACTGCCTAGGAGCCATCACTAAGAAAACCCATTTTCACATGACACGCTTACACTGCTATGGATCTGAAATATATTTCAGTTCCCTTTTCATTGTCACATATGAAACACATCAACACTATAAAGAAATGGCAGAATTCAAGAGCCTGGGAACCCACCCGTACAGAAAACAAGATGACAAAAAGTGTTTCTCCGCCTACCAGAAACATCCCATTCTCATACCAGACAGTATATATTGTAAGAAATCTCTCTTAAAGTACTAAAATAATCCTTTCCTCTCTACCCTGTTTTAAATGGTGCTCTCATTCATGGAGTGGTTCACTTCTTAAAGATGACAAGCAATTTGTATTTGTTTTTTAAAACTGAATTGGTTTCTTTTATTGCTTCTTTTGGATAAAGGAAACCTGGAAGGCTTAAAGAGATTTTCCAGATGCTTTTTTTTTTTTTTTTAACCCTAGAAACATCAGGAATGTCAACTCTGATCTTCCCTGGTTTTGCTACAGGATCTCATCATCTCAGGGATGTTTACTGGGTGCTTTAGCACCTGAATGAAAAGGGTGAGGGTGCTGAAACTTTAACAAAGGCTTCATTTACCAAAAATGCTATTAAGCCACTGAAGCTAAATAGGTGTTTAAAAGGAATGCTATCTGTTTCCGATCTGTGGATGACACTATCGGAAAAGACCTAACAGAACTGTTTATGAACGTTTTGAATGCAAATAAAACAAAGCTTCAGGACTGCCGCAGCCAAGGCTATGACAATGGTGTGAAAATGAAGGGAAGAAAAAGTGGTGTCCAGGCAAGGATCCTTGCGCTTCATGCCTTGTAGCTGACATTCCCTCAATCAGGGTGTGTCAGATGCACCATCATCCTCTTTAGATTGAGTATCTCTCTTCAGAGTACTGCAAAGAATACATAGGTCCTGATTTCAGCATAAAACTATCAGGTGGAAGATCCTCATGGACAATATTACAAATCTAACCCTAAAGCCACTAAGTGACACTTGCTGGGAGAGCTGCACTGACAGCACAAGGCCAATGAGGTACCAAGTGACTGAGGTTTACAACGCCTTGATGGAACTTGGGCAGTTGAGTAAAGCCGAGGCCAGGATCTAATACGAGGCACAAAGCCTGGCAAACCAGTTCACTGGACTTCAAATTTCTTGTCTCAATTGTGGTTTGGCACATATCCTGTTCCAGGTAAACATTGTAAGCAAGGCATTACAAACTCAGTCAATAGACTCTGTGACCTCTACTACTTTGTTGAGAAGCTGCCTTGATTTCATTGTGGCCTATAGGGACAATGGATTTGAAGGCGCCAACACCGCTGTCAAAGAAATGTTGGAAAACTTAGGTGGTGAGCCTGTCTTAATTTGTATTCATCAGAAGAAGAGACTCTTTAATTACAGGGCAGAGATGAGAAGATGGGAAGCTTGAAAGAAAAATTTTTTGCTCACTCATTGACACTGCTTGAGTGTCTACCAAAGAAAGGTTTAGACAAATGAAGCCCCACAAAAAGACGTGGGGGCGGGGTATGACCGTAGTAAGGAAAATACTCTTGAACAACTGTACCAACCTTCACTGGATGCTGAGGCATGGGGAATGTTTGGACGTCAATGAAAAAGAGCTTGATGTCAAACTGGACAACATCCGTCACATTTTGCCATACGTGAAGCACTCTCCACTCCAAGTTCTCCAATTCATTCATGATGCAGAGCCAAAGGACACTTTTCCTAATGTGTGGACAGCTTTGAGGATTCTGCTCACAATGCCTGTCACAGTTGCGAGTGGCGAGTGCATCTTTTTGCAGCTCAGGCTCATAACAACATATCTTCAAATCAACGATGGCTGACAAGAAACTGACATCGCTGGCCAATGGCATTTTCAAGCAATAAAATAGCAAGTCTTCGGATCTCTCTGATGCCGTGCTTCAGTTCATGACCAAAAAGGCAAGAAAAGCAACTTCTGAACTAAAGGACTAAGGTTCACATACTATGGTTGTCACCTACTGTAACAGTTTATTATATTGGTCCACCCAGTGTTGGTGCACAGTTCAATTTCTTGATGTTCGTACATTTCAGTTATAATTTAAAAGTTTCTATAAGCTTAGAGAAAATGAATTTTTGTATTTGCTTATATAGGGCATGAATAAATACAGATTTACAGATCCTTGTGTGCAAATTTATCATCTTATATAACAGAGATAAATCATGCATGCAAATAGCACATCAAAATTGTGAAATAGGCTACAAATGCAATAAAAAATAAGGTATTCAAAAGTTTAACAAATGGAGGGGGAGAGGGCACCAAAGATGTTCCTTGCCTGGGGCACCATTTGGCCTAAGGGTGACAGAGTGTCAGGGCAAAAATCAGTCTGGAAGTGTTCTTGGAATTATAATGTGGTGACAAGCAGCAAAATTATCCCACTGCATAGAACATCTGCTGTGTCTAAATTTATTAAAATGAAATCATGCATGGTAAAAAAAATCCATAGGTTTCCATTTTGAGCTTTTTGATGTTGAAAAGTTATTTGATGCATTCTGTTTTAACCTGTGCATCTGGCAGTGTTAATGAGGTGTCATGACACTACAAAAAAACCCACACAAAACCCTACACCACAACTTTACAAATTAGTTCCCTTTTCCTGGAGACAAAAAGGAACTAAACTAGGAGTTATTTTTAGTTGGTATTTATTGCCCTCATCACAAATTACCCACAATGCAAAATAATGAAATATATTGCCTTCTTTTGCCTTTCCACTTCCTGTTGTTAGTGGAATTTCATGAGCAACAGCAACTGACTTGTTGAAGCAAATCAGGAGCTGCCGTGGGTACAAATAAGGTATTATTAAGAATCAACTGTATTCTGCATACCTGCTATTTTGATGTTCATGTTGTTGTCAAGTAGGAGGTTTTCAGCCTTGAGGTCACGGTGCACAATCTTTCGGCTATGACAATATTCCACCGCAGAAAGGATTTGCCAGAATTTGCGCCTGGCCTCGGGCTCACTCAGACGACCATGGTTGGCAAGATAATCTATGAAAATAATGCAGGTTTCAAGGGAAATGCGATAATCCTGTGATTGATTAATTTCTTTCAAATATTCACCATTCAGAAACAAGAGAAGGATTTTAGCCACTCTCAAACACCAATAGTTATTCACCCAAGTCCCCCTGCAAAATGGCTTCAGAGTAAAAAAAAACACCATGCAACATAGCTCAACAGTCCCTTCCTTTAGTGCTGCATGTTTTGGTTTGATAGTTTTTTGTCATATAAAACAGGAACTACTTCCATGGAAACCTACTTAATCACCTGAAGACGACATTTATACTACACTCCTCCTCTCTCTGGATATGTCTATACTTTGCTGTAACACCACAACACAGACCCTTCCTACATGAGGGATAAGTTCAACCTAAGGATGGGGCTCAGGGCACACACAATTTTTCAGAGCCCTGAGTGACATAGCTAGGTCAATCTAGTTTTTAGTGTAGGCCAGGCCTCACAGTGCAGTCCTAGCACATGCAGCCTTGCTGCCTAACTATATTGTTTCCACAGAATAAAGACAACCAACATCTATGCAGCAACAGACCTGGCTGGGCTCTCTGCTCCTCCTCAAACCACAGGCACTAGGATCAGTGTGTTCTTATCATTAATTTTTGTGACAGTAATTTTAGTGTTGAAATATTGATAGCCCTAGAAAATGAAGGGTCTATGGATCCACAGAACAGGAACAGCACAGGCAGCAGCTTCCATTCACTGTCCCAAATGGAGGTCAGCCTCCAATCCAATCCTCTCTCTCTCAAGAGGCAGACAATAAAAGGGTCAGTTACAAGCATGGATTTTATAATTTGTGTCCTGCTTTCCCCTCCATCCTGAAAGTAGTGCAATTAGTGGCAGAAGTACAGTAATGGTACCAGAATTACTAATTATTAAACCACAGGCAGCAGCAAACATCTATATAGCAGTCTGCATGACAGACCTGCTACATCACAATAATTTATCTTTGATAGTGGAATTCAAACAGGAGGAATCAGTGACCATGACATGTTTCACAATTTGGTGGATTAAACCAGCTAAAAACACAAGGTGATTTATAGCTGAATGGTTAATAGCAAACCAAAAATAATCAACACTGATAAATTCTGAGGTTGTATTCCAGGAATATGCCTGAGTCATGACACTGGACATAGTCACTATAGCTCAGAGGAGATACGGAATTTCTCTCATTAACAATTTCTTAGTACTATTTTAAAAGATTTTTGTGTACTATCAAATGCAGTGGAACTTTACTATGAAACTACATGAATAATGCTCATCTTTTAACTGTTCAAACAAAACAGATCTGACATTCATGTATACTCCAACCGGAGACTTTACAGGAATTATATTGAAAATGTCAACTGTGTGTCAATGCTTTTTATATTGGACATGAAACATTCAATGTATTTCCCTCTCCCCAATCAATTATGACACACAATCATCCCAGTACCACGTCTGTATTAGTACACATGTTGTATGGGAACAGGAATGAAATCCAAAGAGAATGCAGGAGACAGTCCAGGGCAAAATGCATCCTGGCTGGGGGCATCTGCCATGTTCTATCATGTAACACAAACTGAAAATAAGCCTTCAGAGAGTACATGCATGTTTGCAAGCTTTTCTCCAGACCAATTTTGAATTGTTTAGTGGAACAAGTGAGAAGCATTTTTATAGGAAACCATCTCTGGATTTACCTGCTAAGGGACAGATTGTCCATGGCCCTTATACATGTTGCATTATTTGACCAGGCCTGAAGAACCTCACCTAGCAGCAGTGTTCTGTGAGGCAGCCCTCTTGCCATTGCTGGTGCATATGATGCCCATGTCATGTGGGCTTCCTCTTCTTTTTCTTCTCTTATGAAAGGCTGATTCACTGACATCTGGTTTACACTAGAAAATTAGGTCTACTTAATTATGCCAGTCTGGGTGTGAAAAATCCAGACCTGAGCGGCATTGTAAAGCCAATCTAAGGGGACATCTACACTTAAAACGTTGCAGTGGTGCAGCTGCATTGCTGCAGCTACGCCACTGTAGCGTTTCAGTGGAGACACTACCTCCACTGACAGCAGGACTTCTCTCATCATGTAGGTAATCCACCTCCCTGAGAAGTGGTAGCTAGGTTGATGGAAGAATTCTTCTAGCTACACAACTCAGGGGGGTGAATTTTTCACAACCCTAAGAGACGTACCTATATCAAAATAAATTCCTAGTGTAGACCAGGCCTAAGTCCCTGAGTAGAAAGCCTCAGGTCATTGAAAGACTTCTTCCTTCGACCCAGTTACTGCCTCTTGAGCAAATGCATTACCTATGCCGATGGGAGAACCCCTCGTGTCAGCAGAGGTAAGGTCTGACTGAAGTGTTGCAGCTGTGCTGCTGTAGCATTTTAAGTGCAGACATACCTAACCAAACGGACTACAAAAACTGACTACAAACAATGATAGCGCCACTCCCTCCTACCCCTGCCAGGACAGAAACTAGGCAAGGAAAACCAACAGAGTAGGCACTGAAGACGATGCATACAATCTCTGCTTGTGGCACCATCAGTGATTAGGAGTGAAGAGCAATTGGGACTGCTCCCCCATCTATTACCCTCAGAAACCTCCATAAGTGGAGGAAGCAGTGAGTGGACCCTGCTTCACAGAGGACTCCAGAAGCTTATTGCATGCTTTGATTCTGAATGTAGGGAATGCAAAGGCCACTTGAAGCAGTCCTATATAGATCTGCTCCCTCTAAGAGCCCCCAAGGTGCAAATCATTCCAAAGTGATCAGGTAGGAGTTGGAGATATGCCTCAGGGAGGTGGCTGGCCACAAAGAGGGGAGGAAGCTGTAACATCACAATGGCTAAATGCCACAACCTGGTTTTCAATCCTCAACAGACGAGAGCTGTCATGTCTCTTCTACGGTCTATGTGCATGGCAATGAATGATGACTCAAATAAGTTTAAAATAAACTTGACTATTCTCTATTGCTTTTTGCTTGGATAAAATCAAGGGGGACCACACAATCAATATAATCTCATGTTTTTAAGTAAGTGATAGCTTGGATTTTTAATACCATCATAGGATGTTTTATAAACCTGCATCCTTGTCCCTCATTTCCATTGCTACTCATCAATAGATGATAAATGATAGTTTATTAGCTGCTAGAATGAAATATAAAGTTTGCAATGTGCAGAGGATGATGGAGACAGTCTGCTGCCATTTGGCTGTGATTCCTGTGCTGTGGCTGGAGTGGAAATTTAGCAGAATAAAAACCAAAAAAACCCCGCAACTTTTACATCTTGCAGGTTCCATAAGGTGTTTAAAAGACACCCCTGCCAAACATTTCCCTCTGTCAATATTTCAGCCATACAGAATTTGTAAAAGAACAAATCTAATTTACAAACCATCAGTAACAGTTTAGCTACTTGTTTATGATGTGACATTGAAGAGGAGTAACATAACTGGCAAAGGACCATCACACACTTAAGACATATTCAGGGCCAAATTCTGTTCTCAAATACACAACTCAAAGCCACAGAAACTTCACTGATTTTAGTGTATTACTCTGACCTTACATCAGTGTCAGAGGTGTTGGATTCAGTCTTTAATGAGTAAGGAAGCATTCAACATCAAAGCTAGAGAGGAACTGCAGTCAGGTGACTTAGGAGAACCATGTTAAAGTGGTAATTTAGGAAACGGTCAATTATTAGTCAGACACCACCAAACTCGGAGCGAACCAGCCAGTCAATACTGCAGGTAGGAGAAATGTTCAGTATCACTGAAAGTGCACCCACCAATTCCATGAAAAATCCATATTTCCTTAATTAATTTTGGATTAAAGATCAATTGTAAATCCTTCAGTGACATAGTAAATGCTTGAATATGTATAGAATCATACTGGCACCATGAATGTCTATTAGGAATTTATCACCACATCATTCATAGTGCAACTTAATGAAGAATAATCATCGGGCAGCGTTTCCTACCTGTTTGTCTTAAATTGCAGAAAGTGGTATCCAAGCCACAATCTCTGCAGTGTTCTTTAAATGTGTTCAATTTACTAATAAAAGTTATTATGAAAAAGTTAAACGAGTGAAGTCTCACCCCCCCCAATTTTTACCCACTCAAAATAGTTTACTGTATTTTTGTTTAAACAGCATCCCTGCTAGCAATTTCTACCTATATTTCAACTCTGTATAAACAATTGAAAAACAAGATTCAGAATGGAACAGACATCTGAGTCTGTACCAACAGCATGCAAGCATGGGAGTTCCTGGGTCCCCTGATCCACTGAGTACTAGCAGGCAGGTACATAGTAATCTGAAAACAGAACTTCCAAAAATACTGCTCCAATACCACTAGATGTTTAGTTTAAAATTAGGAGGTTAAAGAATGGGCATTTTAAATTAATACTAAATTGAGGAGATCTAGCTATCTGAACTTTCACTAGTTTGATAGGAGCTTGGTTCTCCTTATCCCTCATGGCAACGAATGTCTAAAGTCCTCCTTAGTGGTGGCTTCCAAAAGCATCTTTCACTGACTGTGGTCATTACTACATGACATGATGCATGGCTCTCTCAATTCACTCCTGTATCTCTGGTGCTGAAAGAAGATTCATTAGGAGGAAGCAAATCTATGGGGGAAAAAGAGTTCAAGAGAGCTGGTAGTTTTTCAGAGACATTATTAAGGGCACAAGAGCAAACTATCCCACTGCATAGGCAAGATAAGAAGTCCGCTAGAGACCACTCTGGCTTAATCAAGAGATCCTCAATGATCTCAAACTCAAAAAAAAAAAAAAAAAAAAAAAAAAAAAAAAAAGTCCTACAAAAGTGGAAACTAAGTCAAATTACAAACTACAAATAAACACAACTATGTGGACATAATCTGAAAAGCCAAGGCACAAAACGAGATTAAACTAGCTAGAGACTTAAAGGTTAATAAGAAAACATTCTACAGCTACACTAGAAGCAAGAGGAAGACCAAAGACAGACTAGACCCGTTACTCAGAAGGAGAGAGGAGGAGGAAGAGAAATAACAGAATATGTGGAAATGGCAGAAGTGTTAAATGACCTTTTGTTTCAGTTTTCACCAAAAAGGTTAGTAGCAATTGGATGTCTGACATAGTGAATGACAGTGAAAATGAGGTAGGATATGAGGCTAAAATAGTGAACGAACAAGTTAAAAATTAGTTAGACAAAAAAGATGTCTTCAAGTCACCAGGGCCTAATGAAATACATCCTGGAATACTCAAGGAGCTGACTGAAGAGAAATCTGAGCCATGAATGATTATCTCTGAAAAGTCATGGAAGATGGGAGAGATTCCAGAGGACTGGAAAAGGGCAAATATAGTGCCAATCTATAAAAAAGGAAATAAGGACAACCCAGTGAATTACAGACCAGTCAGTTTAACTTCAGTACCTGGAAAGATAATGAAGCAAATTAAGCAATCAATTTGCAAACACCTAGTCAGCATGGATTTGTCAAGAACAAACCATGTCAAACCACCCCGATACCATCAAAGAAAGATAAGTCTTGTGGAAAGGGGGAAAGTGGTCAATGTGGTATATTATCTTGACTTTAGTAAGGCTTTTGATACTGTCCCACATGACCTCATAAACTACTGAAATATAATCTAGATGATCATGAAGCTACCATAATGTGGGTGCATAACTAATTGGAAAATCATTCTCAGAAAGTAGTTACCAGTGGTTCACAGTCAAATTGGAAGGGCATATCAAGTGGGGTCCCGCAGGGATCAGTTCTTGGTCCAGTTCTGTTCCATATCTTCATCAATGGTTTAGATAATGGCATAGAGAGTACACTTATAAAGTTTGCAGACAATGCCAAGTTGGGAAGGATTGCAAGGGCTTTGGAGGCTAGGATTAAAATCCAAAATGATCTGGACAAAACTGGAGAAATGTTCTGAAGTAAACAGGATGAAATTCAATAAGGATAAATGCAAAGTACTCCCCTTAGGAAGAAACAAATCAGTTGCACGCATACAAAATGGGAAATGATTCCTTAGGAAGCAGTACGGCAGAAAGGATCTGGGGTTCATAGTGGATCACAAGCTAAATATGGATTAACAGTGCAATACTGTTGCAAAAAAAGCAAACAATTCTGGGATATATTAGCAGGAATGTTGTAAACCGGCTAATCTGTGCAGACAGGAGTTTGGTGAATGTGAGGACTAGGTGATTGTAATCAAAAGGGCCGAGGAAGGAGGGAGGAAGATTCAAGAAAAAATTTGCTAAGGGCTCATTTAAAATTCTCTCTCTACCGAAGGAATCTTTTAGGGGGAAAAAAACCACAGAAAACAGAAATGAACTAAGGAAGGGCTAATGTGAAAAATCCGTAGATTGAATTCAGTCAAAGTGTGTAACTAAAGGATTTTAGCTCTAATCTAACTGCAAATCTTAACATAATTTTAACTATGGAGCCACTTCCTACACCTTCATGTTTATTACTGAAGATGGTCTTGTAGAACAGGATTAATCATTTACAGAACTACAGCTGACACAACCATCTTTGTCTCAATTCAACTACCAGGTCAAAGCTGCACTTGAAAATGCAAACAAATAAAGATGATGTAATGTGAGTTCTGAGCTCTGCTTCTGTATGTTTGAAATAATCTGTCTGGAACATCTGATTAATGGTTTTACTTACGAATTTCAGTCAAAGTGCTTATGTAATTCTGATGGGTCAAACAAGGTTCTCCTAGACACTGTAATGCCAAAAAGCAATAGGTCTAGGAAGCCTCTAGGTAAATTGCTTAATTTTACTGGATTAGTTAGACAACATTCTGTTTTAGCACAAAGGAAAAAAAATTAGGCTTATTTTCTGGGAAGGTGTGGGAAAGAAAGTTATGAGAAGGCCTCAGGGGTGATTTTTGTGAAACCAAAATCCATTTCTTTTTTTTTTTTCTTTTGCTTGCTTATTTTTTACATTAGAAATTGAGCTCTCACCATCCCAGAAAACTCTAGGGGTATGTCTACACAGTGGGGAGCAAGCCTCTCAGTGCCAGCAGACAGACTCATGGTAGCAAGACGCGTTAACATGTTAAAAATAGCAGTGCGGACACTGTAGCTTAGGTGCACACAATCCCCTATGTCTGTGCTTGGGTGGCTAGCCTGAGTCTCTGCCAGCCCCAAAACATCCACACTGCTATTTTTAGCAGGATCACTCAAGCCCTACAAGTGCATCAGTGTACTCATACCGTCTCTACTGCAGTGTAGACATATCCATATGGTTTAAAATGTTGAGGTGTTTATTAAGACCTAATTAAATAACTAAACTTTTAAATAAAAAGATGGACTTTGTCAAAGATACATCCCCTCTGTGTCCTTCAATTGAAGTGTTAGCACTCCACAAAGCATGCTCTGGGACCCTTAAAGAGATGTGAAACCAGGAAAGAATGGGCTTGGCACTTCTGCCTGGTTATTTCTAAGATAAAAACAAGCAAGGAAAGAAACCTACTCTAGAAATAAAACCTTCAGAGGTTTTTTTATACCTTATAAAGAAGCAAAAAAAGCATAAACCTAATTTGAAAAAAAATCCTTTTGAAAGTCTCCTTTAAAAGTGAGTTCATATAGCAAGATTCTCTTCGGTTTCAGGCTGCGGCTCCTTTCTGAAGTATTGGAGTTTTTCACAATCTTCTCTCCCCCAGCCAAGGGAGGCAGGGAGGAGAGAATTAAAAGTAGAAAATTTGAATTGATATTAGATAACTATAGAGAAAAAATGAAAAAAACTACAAAAAATGGCTGAATAACATTTCATATAATATAATCAGCTGTAGAAACATCTGGTTGCTGACTGCGTTTAGATTGGGTGACTCAAGAGGGGAAAGATGGTCTTGTGGCTAAAGCATAAAGCAGGGTGTGTCAGGAAGGCTGAGTTTGTTCCAGATCACAAAGAATTACTGTGTGAACTAGGATAAATAGCTAGGCCCCATTCCCCCCCTTTTTTCCTTCAGAAGTGGCTGCAAACTTTAGGTGGCCAAATTGAGGTACCCAGAGCCTGCTTTTCAGAGGTGCTGGGCAGCTGAAATCAAACTATGAACTGCTCTACATTTTAAAAGAGCTGTACAAATATTAATTAATTAAGCCTTACATTCATTCACTTGGCAAGATATAAACCCTGTGGAGTAAGTTGTGATAGGCTCTTGTGTGAGCATACAAGGGAAGAGAAGGTGCTCTCCCCGCACTCTTATTGCAGCTTATTGGCCATATAAATATTTTTTTCTCCTATTTTACAGATATGGAGACAGACACAGAGGTGAAGTTCTTGCTCATGAGAACCCGCAACTCAGAAGTTCTTGGCTCCCAGTCACATGCTCAATCTGCAAGACTACAACTGCTTCCATAAGCAGAACGATTGCTCTCTGAAGCCTGGTCTACACTAGAAAATTACGTTGTCTTGAGTATGTCACTCAGGGGTCTAACACCTAACCCCTAGATCTAGACAATGCCAGATCAACAGAAGAATTCTTCCACCAATCTAGCCACTGCCACTCAAGGAAGTGGATTACTTACTCCAATGGGAGTACCGCTCCTGTTGGCATAGGCAGTATCTATGCTGAAGTAGCGCAGCAGCAACAGTGTAGCTGTGCCTCTACAGCAGCCCTAAATCTTCTCTCCATAAAGCCCTTTCAGCAGCCATATCATATTATGGGATCTGATCATACCTCATAAGCTAAACCAAATTAGGCCTGCTCAATACTTGAGTGGAAAAATCAAGGAAAAGCCTGATATTGCAGAGTGATCTTGATGATTCACATGTTACATTTTCTCTGAGTATCAATACTGAACCAATGCACTGGCATTGTTGCTGGAGATGACATCTTTTAGGCAAGATATAAAACTGAGCTTCTCACCATGTCTGGTCTCAGAGACTCTCTGGCGTTTTTCCAGTGGGCAAAGACATTTGGATAGTAGTGCTCTGCTTTGCTAAATACACAGTTTCAAGCATACAGGATTCTTCTGTATTACATTCTTATCTCAGCAATGAAAGAATGTGGACAGATAACTGGTTTATTATAGTGCTACACCACTAGTGTGGTTATTTACTCAGTTTATTGCATCAATATAGTAATAATCATAGTGCAAGTCACCTTTTATCGTTCTTTACACAGAAAATTAAACCCAGATAGCGCTCGCTCTCTCTCTGCCTCCCAATAATGTCTTTGAAATCCTTCCATCATACAGTATGTAGGTCATTTGATTTTACTATCATTTTATGAACTCTTTACAATAATAAATACGTTGGGAACACCATGCAACCCTCCGTCCATATGGCAGTGATACCATTCATGCTGCATTTTTGTTAGACACAAACCCTGATTTTAAAGGGCTTTTTGAATAATCAATTAGAAAATACAAAATTCATGTTGAAACCTGATGCAAGATTTTTGCCCCAGACATTTCAAAAAACTGAAGAAAAATATTCTTGGCTACTTTGGGACAATGCATATGGAAAACAGGGATATAGTAATTTTTTTCTACTGTAAGTCAATAAAATTGCTCGTTTAAAGACTGACCTTTGACAAGAGATCAAGCCACATCTGGGTCAAAGCAATCTAAAATGAAAATTAACAGCACCCAAGATATTGATCTTCGAAAGTGCTCACTAAGAACCTCATCAAAAGCTTTCAAAATCAATGGGAGTCTTTCCACTGACTTCAATGGGCTTTGGATCAGATTTCAGGAGCACAGGGCATTCTTCATACATATTTGCATCTGGATTTAACACAGTCATTGTGTACTCCTAATTACATTTTACTCCCAACCCCCAATCCATTCTCTAGAAATCTTTTATAATAGGAATGCCATTTCCCTGTTGGATAAGCAACCACTTCCATGACCTCCTGGATCATCTAAGACCAATCACAGCACAGCTTCTGCACTCTGGATAAGATGGAAGAATTTTCCCACTAGAGAGCTCAATATCTATGTCTATTCCAAATAATCCAATTACAAGAGCTATTCAAAATAAATGTCTATTTGAGTATATTAACCAGAAGGCTCCAGGAAGAGGAACATAAAATATCAAGCTATTTTCTAAATCATGGGATCTTTAAATGTATAATCAGAAAAAGCCAACATGGTGTGCCAATGCCTTGAGGGCTTACTGACCTTGTGCTATCTAGTGGACTGAGTTAAGTTTCAGCTGGGAACTCAGTTGCACAAGTAAGTGGCAGTCAAGTTTTACCTTTGTCCTACTGGCTAGAGAAACATCCTCATCTTACAAGGGATGAAAATTACTTCCACCCTCTCAGTTAAAATCTTGTATTTCATGTGCTGTTGGTACTACCACCTTATGAGCAGGTACTGTGGGCAGTGGGAGCTTGCAGTCTCTATCCCCCAGGCACTGGTATGCTAGAGACTTCAATTAGATTGTACTGACCTTACCACCAGCAAAAAATATTCATGTAAAACACCCTGGATCTGATCTGCAGAAACAGATCTGAAGTCACCCCAAGAATCTCTAAGCTTTCTCCTTAAGCTGCAATGCGTTCATCAGGTTTAATTTGGCAAAGTGCAAAAACAAACAAAAGCCTGGAGATTAAAGTTTGTGATTTCATCATATTTGTATATTGAATATCATCCCATAATCATAACATGACTTTGACAAATCACATGATATCAAGGCAAAGTCAGGTTTCAAAGGCACCACCTGAAAAAACAATCAGTGCAACTCTATTAACTCTTTAGCAAAGATGTATTTACAAGCCTATTAAGATAAGTCTACACTGCAATGAAAATCCCACAGCTCTGAGTCACAGAGCCTAGGTCAACTGACTTGGGCTTGCGGGGCCTGGACTAAAAACTGCAGCGTAAATTCTGGCCTTGGGCTGGAGTCCAGGCTCTGAGATTAACCTCCCTCACCAGATTTCAGAGCCCATGGTTCATCCCGAGCCTGAACGTCTACACTGCAATTTTTAGCCCTGCAGCCTGAGCCCTGCAAGCTCAAGTCACCTAACCTGGATAACTCGTGGCCATGCCACAGGTCTTTTATTACAATGCAGACATACACTTAGTGGTTGTAACAAGTAAGTTAAGTCTAAAATTTTGTCATCTGCTTTTATAACTCTGACCTATTGAGATTTTTTTAAAGATTCCAGGACAACTCCTAAAGTTGCCATTAAAGAGACATTTGCCCTTACATCCTAATCTGGTCCAATTTTTTTTTATACATACGGTACAAACCAGTTTGTCCATTTGTACTGATGGAGGTTTCCTTCCATCTCTAATGAGTGCGAAGTGCCATACTTTATTATCATGGTTAAAATTTTCAGCGTCTGTAGAGATGTTGGGTATGATAAGTAATTTTCAAGTAGGACTGGAGTGATACCAGCCCGCGGATCATGGTGACCATTTCAAAACAGTTGAAACTCATCACAGACATTTTCTTCCAACAGCTTGAATCTGCTGTTAAGAGATTTGGACGGACAGATTGGAAGATGATAGTTTAAACTGTGGCTTCTCTCCAGACTAGCTGATGACTTATTTGTAAGGAATACTGTAAAATACAGGGTCAAAACACTAATTTGTTCATGCACACTGGATAAAACAAACTGAATTGTCAAGTTGCCAGGTCTAGGAAGGCAAGTCAGTTCCATCTTGACAAAGGGCAATTCCCTAAGTCTGTATTTAAATCACTTCTTCATAGCAGGGATTGTGGCTTTCTTTGAGTTTGCGAAGAGCTACAGGTCCTACTACAATCTAAATCACTGGAAAATTAGTAACAGGTATAAAAAACTCCTAAATTAATCTTTTCTTTCAGAACCAAGGTCAACTCCCTTATTCTAAAAACATATTAATAGTGTGCATATATTGTACTATATAAACCAAATCAATACTCAGCATGCTATCCACCTACAGTGTATTTCTATAGCTGTCCTCAAAGATATCCATCAGTTCAAGATTAAGGTACAAAGTCTTCATATAGTCTCAATCAGCTCGGTTACTACTCTACTCAGGTAATAGTATTATATTGATATCTTCTCCCCTTAACTCATCAATCTGTGATACTTGTATTGCCCTGTAAAGTGGAGGCTTTGCAAACTTCACTTCTATCCTGTAAGGACACAGCATCTTGCTGAGATACTACAATAATGGGCAGCGGAAGTATACAACAGCCTACAGAACTATATGCTGTTATTTTAAATTTGTATCTTGGACAAACTTCACCCCCACTTCATATCATTTGAATATCTGCAGTGTTGTTGTAGCTGTGCTGGTCCCAACTTATTAGAGAAACAAGGTGAGTGAGGTAATATCTTTTACTGGACCAACTTCTGTTTGTGAAAGACAAGCTTTCAAGCTACACAGAGCTTTCTACAAGTCTTCTACATTTGGTTAGGTGTTGGTTGGGTTTTTTTTTGTTTTTGTTTCATTGTTTCTTTGGGTAGTTCAGTACAAATTGGAAGCCATCTTAGATTTGACTAGATCAATAGCTGGAATAAATAGGCCTTTCACTTGGAAGTATGGGGTGGGCTTCCTGTTCTGGTTTCAGCAGCACATTCCTTATTTGGATGAGTAAAACATTGTGAGAAGGTTAGGACAAGGGTGATACTTATTTCAAAACATGTGATCTAATAAAAAACAAAGTCAGGAGAAGCCAGTGGTTAATGCTTTGTTTCATTTAACATGCTAGCTTTCATATGTTTTTTTCTTGTTGTACATGTGGGAACCCAGGTAGATCTGAGCAAATGTCTGGTAGTGAAGTAATCTCTCATTCATTTTCTGCCTTATGTTAATAGGGAACAGGAATGACTATTAAGCATTCAGGGGACACATTTTCCCTAGCTAAATCTGCAGAATGCTTACTTACACCCGGATCAGATCATTGTATGCAAAGACTTATTTGATAAGGGTTGTGATATATGACAAGGGTTTGATATGAACATGTATTCCATCTCTGCTACATACCAAAGACTGGCCATGATTTTAAGTGCTTAGATCCTAAGAAATACCATAAGTGAAGAAATTAACAGAAGCCAGCTATTTATGCTACGTTGTTAATGGTAAAATCAGAAGTTTAGAAGTCGTCAGAAGTTTACCATTATTAAAAGTCTTCCTTATGAGAGAGGCTAGGAATTCATTGTACACCTTCTATTTCAGGTCAAGATATATGGATAGGTCTTTCATGTATTTTAGGAAGATCCAATTTTAGATTAAGAGGTAAGAATAATGAATTTATAGTATGAATGAACTCATCAGCTTTAACTTAATTCTTTACAGCTTGCTTATCTTCTCCATTCTTTGAAATATTCTAGGTGACTCAGTATCAGCTGACTATGTCAGCATAAAGCAGTTTCTCAAGTGCTCAAATATCTGCATGCTAATTTCTAGTCATCTTCATGCTAAAGGAATATTACATGATAGGCTTTCCTGATTTCAGCAATGCTCAATTTCAGGACAACACAACTTTACCTGGGCTTCTCTGGTGAGTAGCGCAAGATGAGAAACAGAATGTAGGTCAGACTAAGGTAGCTGTGCATGAATTAGAATGGTTTTCTAAATCTAAAATAGGAATGCTCAGAAAAATAAAGGTCAATGGACTACTGATGTGTCTCGCTTTTCTCTTTCATTTGCATACTCATGACTCAAGAATACCTCACTATTCATGTTTAATTTAGAAATATAGTTTACTTCAACTCTTAGTTTTTATTGCTTCCTTTGGAAAATATTTTCCACATGTATATTAGCCTCTGTCCAAATTCAACAGTATTTTATTCAATAAAATGTACCGCTACCTGGTCATGTCACACGGGTATTTCAGAGCCAAAGAGTCACTTTAGAGAAATACAAACACCAGCTGCACCGATGCAATGGTGGTGGTGGTAGTGGGGTGGGGTTTTTGTTTTTGCAAGAGTACAGGTAAGAGGTGTTGAATCAACAGCCCCATGGGACAGAATCTATTTTACCACAGAACAGTCAGAGTATAGATAAGGCTTCCACAGGGCATGCCACTGTGCTTTAACCAAAACTGGAGGGACCCCTTCTAGAGGCAAGATGACAATGTGAACACCTGTCTTTCACACTACGTCTGCACAACAGACTTTTACTGGCATAGCTATGTCAGTCAGGGGTGTGAAGAGATGTCATCCCTACCGACATATCTATGCCAGCAGAAGCCCCTAGTGTAGACACAGCTACTCAAGCAAAAGTGTGCTTTTACAATATAGCTTGTTTCATTTGTGGGGGTGGTTTTACTATACTGGTACAAAGCTTAGCCTTGTCAATATAGCTGCATCCACACTAAATGAATTCTACCAGTACAGAAATACCTGTATAGAAATACCCTTGGGATTTTCAAAGGAGACTAAGGAAGTATGGTGTCTAACTCCCAAGGCACCTACCACTCAGAGGTGACTGAAAATCCCAGCCCTCAGGAATATTTCAGTGAGGTATTTTCCGTTGTCATTTCTTAATTTATTATATAGGGATAATATACTGGTATAAGGCAAGCAGATCTACCAGCACAAGAGACAGTAGAAGGGCTGAGGGTTTGAATGCCATTAATTTGCTGATACTTTAGGATAAATTAATAAGATAACATAGTAACAGTAATGCTGTTACTACTTGTTTGAGAAAAAAGCCTTATGTAAAATCCAGTACAGACTCATGTACAAGAGTTTGAGGAGGATGAAAATTTATTCTCCCAAACCTTGGCCAAAGCATCACATTCCTGTCAACAGTGATTCATGCTGTAGAATTCATAAGCCAGGTTGGACGTAAATCACAGAATAAATCAATACTCTAATGAGATTTGGTCACATTTACGGTTCCTGAACTATGGAATGAACTTTTTTAATAGTGGGGAATACCTAAGATAGACCATAATGATCAAGATTGGATGAGCTACATTAGCACTAGTGCAGCCAACCACATAACCTCAGAAACATTCCTCCACCCCACACCCTGCTGAATGGTTAGCTTATTTTTAGGATGAATAATCAGCTTTAGCTTCAAGAGTCTGAATTCTTGAAATACAAAACAGAACAATTGGTCATTGATGAACAGAACTAGTGAATCAATCCCTAGAAAACAACTTTACTGTAATTAACAGTTGTCCAAAAAATATCTGCATCCCTGGAAAATTCAGGTTTCAGGCACAGGATTTGGGAGGGTTGGGAAAAGGCGGCTGTAAAAATATCTCAAATATGCAGCAGAAGTGGTCACTGAAACACACTTTGTTGGTCTGTAAAACATTATACATACTGAAGACTTTTCCCTACTCATAAATCAACTTTTTTTTTTTTTTAAAGACTCTCTCAGGTCTGTATCTCTTACCAGCTTGTAAAATTTAACACCACTTAAACGGACTAGATTTTTCTCTGAAAGGAATTCCTCCAGATGTGATCCTAACTGGCAGAAGCTGTATTCACAACTGCCGCTAAGTGTACAATGTTCCAGATGTCCATGGGGAACAGTCAGGAGACTTACCTTAGACCAAAGATAAGATCAGATAATCCTCTCTGCGAGCTAATGTATAACACTACCCAACACTGTTTTGGACGAGTTGTGAAGCATCTCAATTAGATGCACCCCATGGATGTTCATGCTGAGAATTTGCAATACTGACATTAATGAACAAGGGAATGCTTACTAGCATGCCAGCTGCTGACAAACAAGTTAAAGCATTTTCTGTGCAGTTTATACTACCTCATTCAAGAGTTAGAATTAAAGGATCTTCAACAAAATCTCTCTGATTTCTAAAATTAAGTCATCAAGAGGTATTTTGTTACTAATTCTGCAGTACAACACTTTGAAAGAATCCGTTCTTGTCTGAAAGACTCACTCAATCTCTGTTTAGATGCAATTGTGAGGAGCAGAGCATGGTTAAAAAAGACAAGTCAGCTTAAAAAAAATGGAAATCCAAAAGGATGATGTTTGTTTCAGCCCAACTGGTGGATATGGCTAAGAGTGAGCAACCCAGAGGTGCTGGAACTAGAGGTGCTACCACACCCCCTGGCTTGAAGTGGTTTCCATCACATACAAGGTTTACAATTGGGTACAATGGCTGTCAGTACCCCCACTAAACAAATTGTTCCAACACCTCTGTAGAAACCATAGCAAAGATGCTATGGATTCTGAGCTCCAAAAGGGCACTCCACTATGTGCTAGAGGGTGTGATCGAAGAGCATGAAAAAAGCAGGATTTATTTCACATGCTATTAAGCTAGAAGGTGGGAAATTAATACAAGACAATAAAGCATTTGGTAGAAAGAAGGAAAAGCTTTCACCTGAAAAGTTCTGATTTGATTTTCTCTGATGATTTTTGCTTAAACAAAAGCCTTGTTTTTTCCCCCTCTTTGCTCTCACACAAGACTTCTTCTGGACACAACACCCTGGCACTGATACATGCAGTCTAATGATAATGATAAGTATTTAAAGGTGAAAAGAGAATGGTGCCTAGACAACTGGAATGAACTTTGTAAATTTTAGTGGGTTCTGTTCAGTCAAACCAAAAACTGCTAAGTAAATGAGATGGTAAAATCATTTTGCTTCTGATTCCTCCATTCTGTAATCATAAAAGTTCTCAACATCACAGCTGAACTTTATTTTACTTGCCCCATGGTGAATTCTTTTCTTGCTGGTGATATCAACTAACAGAAGTTCTGTTTCCATGAAGCTGCCTTCACCATCCCAAACTGTTATTAGGACTGAAGAAGAATGGAAAAGATTGCAAATGCCTAGGCATTGAACATAAAAGGCATGAAGTTAACAACAAAGCAAAAATATCAGTGTTATGAACTCCCATTCTATTCAGAACATCATCTATGACAGCTCAACCAATGAACTGTAACTAGCAAGGGACGTTCTAGATTCAAAGTTAGTTTTAATATGGTTTCTTCACCCTTAATCTCATTTCTGTTCTATTTCTTAGTGGTCTTAAACACTATTGTAATCTTCCTCTTTGTTCCTTCAATTATTAATCTATTCTGAGGTAGTGCCTAGGAACCACAGTGATGGGCCAAGACCCCGTGGTGCTAGGTGCTGTATAAACACAGCACAAAGCTTTTGATATTAATTTTTTTTGTCATTAGTAAATAATGAAACACTCTCTTACACAGCAGCTTATCATTATAGTGGATTTTTCTCTTTCTGGAACCTGCAGAACTAACAGCAGGGAACCTTTTTCTCCCTTTGAAATTTCAGCATGTTTCTGCAACTAATTGCTTCTCACCCTCAAAAAAACCAGTAATCAACACAACTACAAAAAATATTCAGAATAAGTGAAAAGTCATTTTCACATAGAAATTCAAGTCAACAGTGAAAAGTCCCATCCACTAACACAAGGCCTCGATTATTCATAAGGAATAATCATTACTCAGAAAAAGTTGAGCTAAAAAAAAAATGTATAACCTTAAACAATATTAAACTTTCAGTAATGCACCTAAAGCATAATTCAATTATTGTACACAATAAGCCCTGGTCTACACTACAGAGTTAGTCAATGCAATGAAGTTTATGTCGACCTAACTTTAAGTGTGGACACTAAAATGTCACTTCCAACAATGTAACTCGCCCGCTATTGTGACTTAACTCCACCTCCACAAGAGGTGTAGCACTTAGGTCAACGTAGGTCGATGCAAGGTCAAGTGTAGACATTATGCTGCTTTCAACAACTGTTGCTGGCTTTTAGAAACGGTCTCACTATTGCCCCACACTGATCGTTAAATCGGTGCAAATGCTCTTGTTGAGGAGGCGCATCACCGATACGGGGAGCATAATGTGGACATGCAAAAGCAATTTGATTACTGCAGTGGCTGTATGTTGGCGTAATTTAGGTCAACATAATTTTGTGGTGTAGACATACCCTAAGAAAAAACAGTGATAGACAACAATTCACAAGTTATAGAAAATCAAATAAATTTGGTGTTACCCATTTACATATCCTTTAATATATATCTAGAAGACCATAAAGGTCTTTGTTTCAAGATAATAAAAACACAGTTAATCTTTTTAGAGTCACAATATTGCAGGAAATAGGAGAGAGATTAAAATGCAGAGACAAACATCATCATACAAAAAATAGCTCTTCAGTTTTTTTCTACAAACTTATGTAGCCTTGGTCCCATCAGGGAAGATATAGTCTTTGCTCTGTGCTCTTTTCTAAAATTCATCACCTCTTCCCCCACCCCCATACACACCTCAATCTCTCCTTGTCCAGTAAATACACACAGACAAATGGCAACAACAGAAAGTAATTGAACTGTTGCAACTGAGGGCACAGCAGCAGAACCTTTATTAAATATTGAGAATATTTTTGATTAATTAAAAGCCATTTCAAACTAACGGAAGAAACACAAACAAAAATACCAAACCCTTGAAGTATCTAACTTTAATACTAATTACAGAATCTCAGCAAAGACTGTTTCCAAAGAAATCATGGAGTTATAACAGAAAATTGTATGCGAACTTGATCCATCTGCACAACAGACTGTCTCCAATGCTTTAGATACTAAGACAGATTATGAAGGAGACAGAAAAATGAAAGAAAAATCTTTCAATCTCTCAGTGTCTCCTTAGATGTCATAGATATTCCATGGAAAACAAGTCTATTTAGTTTCTTATTATAATGGTGTTCATCAGCATACTATCCTAATGCTTCCAAAAGATATTTTACTTAAGCTCCACACAATTTTTTTGTCTTTTAGAGCACATTAGGTGTCTGAATAGATCAGGATAAATGGCTTTCTTGAGTTGAATGCATTTTTAATGCAAAAAAATGTAAGTCCATAAATCCTGGAACAGGCTGGGTGTGGAGGCAGGCTTCTAAATCCAAAGTAACTCCTGACAACCAACCAATTAAGGCCTAAATTTCACTTGAAATATTCCTAACACATGTATTTCCCAGTCCTCAAAGAAAAACCAAAACTAAAAATAAAGGAAATAATCAAAACAATGTGACATCCTACAAATCTAAAAGGAGAATTCAGGCAGCTCAGTAAGGGAGGCTTTAGAGGTGGGTGAGGTTTCACCCGCTGATAGAGTGAAGGGGCTGCCCACTCAGCAGGCTCTAGGCAATGGTACCTTTTTTTTCTTTTAAAAAGCATGCTAATCAGCTAATCACCTGGAATATATTTACAACAAAAAAACTGGGTCAATATCTGTTATCTTCCCCTAGGATGAAATAGAAAACTAGTCCCAACACGCTACAGAACTAGAAACACATACATAAGAGGTCATTCTAACAGTAGAGACCGTCCAAGCTCCCTGCAGTAGAATGCACTTTCAAAAATACCTTGGGACAAGATGAATTAGGTGCTCAAATACCATAGTTACTGGCACTGTATAAGAACTGGCAGAGAAAGAAAGAGGCATACATAAATATAAAATGATTTTCTGTCCATCTAAACTAACATTTAGGGGTACTAAGATTACATTCTTCCTTAAATCTATCACCATGAATAGTCTGTTTACTAGATATTTACAATTTTATCTTTAGAAACAAAAATCAACTTGAGAAAATGATCAAGCACTATATAAAAAACAACAAAATCAAAGCTGACTTCTTACAATATCAAGAGACCTGTCTTTTACACCTGCTAAGTGCCAGACACATAGCTCTTACTGTAATTTCTATGAGGCTTAAGGAATCAAATAATTTCAGTCCCAGTGCACATGGTTCCGTGAACTTGCTTTCTGCATAGTCAAGATTGTAGGAAGGTAACAGGATTCATAATTGCAGATTTCTATTAGCAAATACAGTTCAGCTATCTAGAGTGTCAAGGTTTATTGAAACAAACAAAATTTAGGGCATCATTCAACCCTCAATTAAGTCAATGTACAGTCTGTCATTGAGTTCAGTGGAGATGAATCAGGCCCTTACCACAGATGGTGTGAATTACTTGTTCTAAAATTCCCATATATATAGTTACCAGCATGGCTGTCACTAGGATTATCTGTTTTATAGATTATTTGAATAAAGCTAATTTTGAATTAAAAAATCCTTATGAAATTACAAAGCATAGGTAGTGAGTTTGTGTAGCAGGAGTGATCACATCTCCACTACACAACAGCCCTGTGGCGCTGTGTGAGGGGAATGGTGCAGTAGTTATTTAGAATGTTAGAGGAGCAGATTTTCCCCTCCTTTACTAGATGTTTCCAGATGGAATTTAAATCTTAGCACAAGTCACAGCAAAGCATGCAATTCCTCTAGATCTAGTGTTTCCCAACTGGCGTGCCGTCAGGCCTGAGCAGGTGTGCCATGGAATGTTTTGAAAAACTACTTGAAGAGTTCTGGATTGGTTCATGAATATTCATGAGTTTGTTTGGAGACTACATGATGGTGTGCCTCAAAATAATTAAAGGTATCAAAGTGTGCCATGGCAGATAAAAGGTTGGGAACCACTGCTCTGGATAACAGAGGTCCTAATTAGTTCCCAGGAACGTTTATAAGGTTAGAGGATCCTATATGAAACAGGCTGTGTTAACAAACGGTGTTAGTAAATGGAATATTCTTTATAATCTTAAGGAAATGGCATAATGAATATTATGTCAGATTCTCAAAATATTCTAAGAGAATTTAGAAACAACTAATCAGTCTCTGGGTTAGACAAATTCATTCCTGCCAGAACAACTCACCGCAGACATGGGACCAAGAGAGAAGGCAGCTTTCAGCCATTCTTTGAGAAGTAACACGTACTGTAAATAAGTGCAAAGTACTCATAGAAGTGATGCATTTAAAGATATCATCAATGTTCTGTTCTGTATGTTTCCTCTCTGTAGCCTAGCTTTGTAGTAAGAACCATGTTTTTTAAACACAAAGGGACTGCTACAGTTAATTTGTTTTTGAAAAAAGTTCAGTCTGTTGCTACTGGAGTGAACTTTACCCCTGGCTTTTTCACAGAGGCAGGTAGCATGATGTGACAGCCCAGTTGCTGAAAGCTGAGATCTCAACTCTGTACACAAGCCTGAGGTGGTGTCACTAGGGCCCTGTGTACATTGTGAGGTCACTGAGGACATAATGACCCAAAGATAACTGGCTGGTAATGTCACAGTAAGGTCTCATATGTCTGCCCACTTTCAGAGCTCTGACAATTATTTAATATATACTGGAATAGTGCTCAGAGAGACACTCTGGATAAGACCCCTACTATACCAGGCACTGATTACCTGCCATTTATTCTAGGGTTTACTATGGTGCCCACAAGCACAGTTACTAAGTGCTATGTCAGAACAGAACTGGAAAGGAGCCAGTGAATCACTTGTGCAACCGCAGGACTGCGATAGGGGGCCAGCTTCAGGACTCTGGAGCCTTCCCTTGTTTCCTGTCTTGCAACCTGAGGACTGAGCAAAAAACCTTAAGGAAGATGTTTTAAAGTTTCTGAGACACACTGAAGAGCAACAGTTTGACCAACGGTTCAATAAATCCAGTGGCCACAGATCCCAAGCTTCAGCAAACCCCTTTCTCCTCCATCCTGAATGCTTCCTTCTGAAGCTTCAGAAATATAGGGCCTCTTTCTCCACTGAGACCTTGCGTGGTCATTTACTCCAGTGCAAAGTGAGTGCAAAGGAGGTGCACTCCAGATCAGAATGGTAGCATTTTACACCCGGTTTGCACAGATGCAAGTGATGAAAAGTTGGAGGGGCAACAGAGAATCAGGTCTTTAGTGTTTCTGAGGGCTCCTCCCCTCTTGAAACACTACAGTGCCACCGCTGCAGGGCGATGGGAGAGTTTCTCCCATTGGCGTAGTTAATCCACCTCCTCCTCAAGCTAGGTCAATGGAAAGATTCTTTCATCGACCTAATGCTATCTACACCAGGGGTTAGGTCAACTTAATTTTATTGCTTGGAGTGTGGGTTTTTCACACCCCTGAGCGACATAGCTGGGTCAACTTAACTTCTGAGTGTAGATCTGGGCTGAGATTGCTAATAATCACACTAACCAACGTTTCTACTAAGAAGCTTAGGGAAGTGGTAAGAACTAGGTGCTGGAAGCCAACAGACACTGAAGCTTAGACTCCCCTTTCACATTAGTGTTGAGCAATACTAAGTATCACTGAATATTCTCTACTAGGGTTAAGCATGAGACTTGGATGTAAATATTTCCTGGGGGTGTAATAGAGTGTGGTCACCCACCAGGATGTATACGCCAGAGCCAATAAAACAACAGGATCAATTTCACTATGCAATGGAATTATTTCACTATGCAGTGAATCCTTCCTTACTCATGACCTCTGCCAGAAAGGAAGAGGTGTTTATTACTCTGGGCTTTTTCATGATAAATAAAAAAAAAGGCATGGAACAAGATAAAATCCTCTTGCACAACTCTAATAGAGGACAAATTAACTGTTCAGTTATGGAACCCAGACTAACAATAATGTCTTCTTTCACAGAGCCTGCAGCACATCCTGCTGTTCCAAGATCTATGCTTTGCTGATGCATGTCAGCCTTGACTTGCTGCCCCCATTCACCTTTCCCATTATTTCAGCTCTGAGCCTTCCACGCATCTTTACTAAAGATTTACTTCACCTAAATCCTGACCTGCAGCTCCCCCTGCCTCCTGTTATTCCAGACAAGGCCCTCTCCGCGGCAGGGCCCAGCCGCCATGTCAAACACATACTGGTTTTGTGATATGAATCAATATCTAGTAGGGATGCTTATGGAGCCAGCAAAACATATTTTCAGCTGTGCCCTATGGAGGATGTGAAACCAAGCCCCTAGAACATACTGGTACATCACCCCAGTTTGCCACTAAACACTTATTTTTTTTAAATAAAAGTTTTATAAGGAGAGGTAGAAATCCTTATCTAAGGTGTCTCTAATTCCATTTCCATGTACCCAGAGAGCCTGCTTTACATATTCAGTTTATGTTCAGTAATCCTCTCTCTCTCCAATCCTGTTCCCTGTTCATTAGGCACTTACTCACCGTCACACCAATTACAGGAAGACAAGGTACACAGAGTAATTAACACAACCTGGCTACACTTCAACAATAATCATTGTTTAAGAAAAGCTACATTTCCTAATCACCAAGAATAAATATTAGTTCTGTCTTATCCAATCAATCTGTTCTCTGTTGGTGTCAGCCCCAAGACCTGGTTTCTGTAGCCTATCGTACTATGAGCCCACTTGTTCTATACTCTTGTTCTGTTAGCAGCCAAGTGACCAAAAGTTATGTGGACTGGAGAAGGCCCATCTTCAGCTTCCACTGTCAGTCATCTAAAATGTCCCAACTGAAAGTGAGAGAATCAACACTTTAGGTCCAAAAACACACAGGGACATACTTGGCTTAAAAATAGAGAGTAGATCAAGAAGCAAAGATATGAAAACAAAAACCCTCAAGTAATTTACTTGTTACTGGCCTGGAATCTACTGACTGCTTATTAATTGTTTGAACTCCCAAACTATTAAGAGACCACTCTATGATTCATGAGTTGCTCACCCCCTATAATGACACCCACAACCAGGGGAGATATATCCAGAATGTGAGTGTCTTTAGGAGACACTTTCTTTTCCACAATCTTGTAACATCAAAATGAAACTCTCAATTCGTGTTTATAAAAACTATAGGCCTTTGTTGGACAGTGAATTCATCTCCCACTGAGATATTTCCAACTGTTCAGAAGAAGAGCAAAAACTTCCTTCAGATCTTGTTATCCTAACGAAATGGAGATTCTTTATTACTACCGTTGTGGAAAGCACACCTTGCAGGAATGTCCTTCCAGGTGAAAACTGATGAGGCCAGAAAGACAAACAGCTTGCAAGGTCAGGGGAAACAAGGCCTTCTGTATAACCAAGTGTCTTGACAGAGCCTCTCAGCAAATTATGCTTATTTCAATAGCAAAACTCTACAGACAGGAAAACAACAGAAGAGCAGAAACTACAGAATGAGAGCGTAAGGCCTATCTTTATCCCAAGCCCCTTTCCTAGCTATATATAGGCAGCAATAACTGGTAATGGGGAAAATGACAGCAGATGCCCCAGAGGTGTCTCATGAAATGACAGCCATTCCTTCATGATAAAGAAAACAGTACAAGGTCATTTTAACACTGCGGGGGGAGGGGGGGAGGAGGTGTTAATCTTTTCTCAGGTAACTACAGAGAGCAAACCTTTGCCTCCTGGTGTATAAAGCACAGGCTCATTACTTTATATGGTTGCAATTCTGATGGAGAGAAGATGCTACTGCTTTACTGACCCTCTCTTTCCTTCTATATAACCAGAACTCCCAACTCCCAGGATCTACAAATTACAGTGCCCTCTGCTTTTGAAACTGTAGTGCACGAATGAAAACAATTTCTGGACCAACATTTTTCACTAACTAGTAGTTTTAAAAACATTAAAAGAAAAGGAAAGTCTGCAAATTCCTTCTGCTAAGATGCCATCATTTGGAGCGCATATGACTTGGGACTCATAAATGCATCAAGATGACCTCTTTGTAACCATGAGGAAAGGCTGAATTGTCTTCAGAGAGCAATAGAAGCAAAAAACTCTTTTTAAAGTATCACAGCAAGCAAGATGCCAAATTTCATACAAGTTTATTATGAAAATTCCGCCCTGCTCCAACCTCAGTGCTCAAAGAAAAAACTGAAACAAGGACAGGTTTGTGTTAACTAAACTTACTAGAATTTAAGTGCCTGTTGTAGAGTGACTCTGAGCAGCTATGAATAAATACTCCTCATAGGAACCATGTTAAAAAGGAAAGTCTCATAATTGAAAAAAGCTAGAAATAAGAGTATTTTATCTTACCTGAAATATAATTTGGGCCACTGTTCACTGTGACAGAAGAACATCTGGCATTTATTGTGCTAATCAGAAACCCAGATCCTGATCTCCGTTACACTGGTGTAAATCTGGTAACTTTGTCTTTAACTGAGTTACACAATTGTAAATGAGATCAGATTTTGGCCCATACTTTAAGAGTTAATGCAATCCTTGGATGCATGAACAGGGGAATCTCGAATAGGAGTTTATAATAATTATGTATTTGGCACTGGTGCAACCGCTGCTGGAATACTGCGTCCAGCTCTGGTGCCCACAATTCAAAGAGAATGTCGATAAATTGGAGCAGGTTCAGAGAAGACAAACGAAGATGATTAAAAGATTAGAAAACATGCCTTACAGGGATAGACTCAAGGAGCTCAAGCTATTTAGCTTAACAAAAAGAAGGTTAAAGGATGATTTGATTACAGTTTACAAGTATCCAAGTAGGGTACAAATATTTAATAATAAGCTCTTCAATCTAGCAGAGAAAGGCACAACACAATCCAATGGCTGAAAGTTGAAACTAGACGAATTCAGTCCGGAAATGAGGCATACATGTTTAACAGTGAGGGTAATTAACTGCTGGAACAATTTACCAACAGCTAAGGTGGATTCTCCATCACTAATTTTTAAAATCAAAGTCTGATGTTTTTCTAAAAGATCTGATCTAGGAATTATTTGGGGGGAAGTTATTTAGCCTGTGTTATACAGGGGGTCAGACTAAATCATCACAATAGTTCCTCCTACCTTGGAATCTGTATATTAAAAAGCAATGTAGCTTCATAATCAGCTCTGCTAGAAGGACACCACATTTCCTGAACAGAATTTTGTTAAACCTTACAATAAGCATTTACATTTTTTGGAAATATTTTTGTATTTCAACTGATAAAATGATGAAAACAGTTTGAACTAGTGTCACAGCTTTTCCTTGGCAGATAAATGAGAAAACACATGCTACAGTATACATGCCCCCAAGGTGTCAATTTAAATAACAACAGCCACACTGGAGGTCAGACCAATGGTCCATCTAGAGCAGTATCCCGTCTTTCAACTGTGACGAATGTCAGATGCTTCAAAGGGAATAAACAGAGGAAGGCAATTATCAAGTCTATCCCTGTCATCCAGTCCCAACTTCTAGCAGTTGGGACACCCAGTTATACTTCTGGCCTTCAAATCATCTGGCCTGAGTTCCGCAGGCTGACAGTGTGTTTTTATTTTACAAAAATTGATGAAGTAAGTTGCAGTAACAACCTGCAAAAGTAAATGATCTAATATTTTAACATTAAAATATTCTCTTGCTTACCGAAAATTTCTCCATTTTTGGCATATTCTGTCACAAGGTACAACATGCTTTTGGTCTCCATCACCTGTTGATGGAGAAATTGCACGTTAGTTTAGTTGGAGAGGGGTGAAAACTATATCATCATCACTATTATGGGCAGCCCTTCTCCCCCAGAGGAAATCAATTAAGGTCTCAAGCCTGCAAACACATACATACATGCTTAACTTTATTCATGTGAGTGACTTCAACCGGGCCACTCACAAGCGGATGGTAAGCCACATGCTTAAGTACCTTACTAAAATCAGCACATAAATGACCATTTAGATTTGATTCTTAGCCCCAAATAATAGCCATGAGACGCTGAGAAAGCCAAATGCTAATTGAGTGAGAAGAGTTGGCCTGAAGGTTGCCAGCACTTGAATCAAAACCTCTGAGTGACTGTTTTGCTGAACTCCTCTTCTGATTTGCTAAAGAATAGTTAACGTCTGAGGACAGGAAAGAAGCCTCAAGCCCTTGCTGCTCTCTGCTGCTAACAGTTGTCATGGTGGAAAAAAAAATGCAATCCACGTGTAACAGAGTCTGGCTAATCTAATAAATCACAAGAGCCAATTATACCGTAATGCACCTGTGCAGAATAATAATGGAACCACCACATCCTCAGTTTCAACTTTCAGGAAACTTTACAAGCAACTTCCAACTTCTTTCCTCAGACATCTAGAGCCCTGCTGCTGTTTGAGTAAGCCTTCCCACAAGAACAGCCTGGTCTCAATTCAGAAATACCAGGCAAAAATCTACATCTCTAAATTTGACATAAGTTCTGTGCTGTCCCAAACAAGGGGATTTCACGTAAGAATGCAGGACATGAAATTCCCATGAAATCTACCCCCCAAAAGGGCTACTTCCTTGATTACACTGTAGTTTTCTTCCTAAGCATCACCCTAGCCCACTCCTTTAGGAGCTCATTATCTAAGTAGCAGGACCAAAGACCGAAAACCTGTATTTTATAATAAAAATAGTCATTTAGGACTTTTTGTCTCCAGCATATTATAACAATTTGAGTGCCATTCACATTTTGGGCTTCAAATATATTAACAAACCCGAGCACTGTAACTAGTTAAGCACAGATCAACCTAATTAAGTTGTGGGCACAGCTTCCCTTAATTGTGAATTTCCTGCTTTTTATTTATTCATAACCTTGAAACTACTGCAACAGTTTCTAGCAGATAACTGTTTTTCAAGAAATATATTTGAAAACCTAAAAAAAAAACCCAACATATCTTTAACATATTATTGTAGCCATGTTTGTCCCAGGATATTCAAGAGACAAGGTGGACAAGGTAATAACTTGGTGAAAGAGAGAAGCTTTTGAGCTACACAGAGACGAAGAACACACACAAATGAAGAAGTGCTTTGTATAGCTCAAAAAGTTTGTCTTTCACCAACAGAAGTTGGTCCAATAAAAGATATTACCTCGCCCAACTTCTCTCTCATATCTTTAAGAGAAAGTTATAAAACTCACAAGTTACCCAAAATATTTGATATAGCTCTACAGACAGAAGACAATGACTGATCTTCAGACAGTCCAACCACATCCAGATACTTATTCAATTCTATAAAGGTCCAGAGCGCATTTTGCCTGAAATTTTCATTTTTGAAAGACAAAATAGTATGGGGAAACGTTGGTTGACTGGTTTTTAACCCAACACCTGGAGACAGGGGAAACCTCAATATTTTCTACATTAGAAAGCCATGAATTTGATTAGACATCCGAGCGCAGCCCCCTCAAACAGGAAGCTCTGAAACTCATATTGTGGACATACTTCCATGATGGGCACATTATATGTAGATAGACTAGAAAGAATGTTTTTAAGATGCTAATGTTACTTTTATCTACTTACCTAGCTACCAAATATATTTCTAAAATGCCAATGACAACATCTAGGAGGCAAACGTAAAACGAAAAGTTGCATAATCTGTGTCAGAAATCGTCCTTGCTTTTCTTCAGTCCTTAATTTAACTACTTTCCACTCCCTCATTTTTCTTTTTTTGTCATTCATTTAGGAGATAGTGGTGATTCTTACATATGCTAGCTACTAATTTTATCCTCTAACATTTGCCTCTATTCTATGAATCACAAGTTGATTTTAAAAGGAAGTGCTAGACTATTTCCCATAACATGAAATTAAAGCTAAACACGACTTTGCTAAATCAAGCCCTTTGTCTTTATTCAGTGGAATAATTCTGTCACCAAAGGGTTGATCTTTTATGTGAGCAATCCCACTGCCTTCACAAGGCTGCAGGATCAGGCCCCCTCATTTGGATGCAAAGGGGTTTTTTTGTTCTGTTTTTTGGTGTCTGCAATTTGAGTTAAATATATTTCTTTCATGATATTTCAAATACTTCATGAATGTTGCTTAATCTGCTTTTGTAAGTTTGCCTAAATTTACTAGAAAAGTGGTTGACAGGCAAGTTAGACCCAAAATGTATATTCTGTAATATATAAGGTTTTAGATTCAGATCAAAACCTTACTCAAATACTAATAACCCGAAATATTATAGCAGTATATTAGCATGGATCACAGAAAATGAAAGATACTAGAAACAAAAGAAACTGACTCATCTATTTTTACCATCCAACCTAAGTGAAATGCAAAAAGCATACAGCATAAATAGCAAAAAGTAAAATAGATTTTAAGGTCTAGTCATCTCATGTGCTAAGGATTAGGACTTTCATTTTTCTTTTTTAAATATATATTATTTTACTCTGAGGGGGTCTCTTTAACATACTATAAAGAAGTATGTTTGGCACCCATCCTGCAAACACACACATGCAACTTTACTCTTGTGAATGTCAAAATGTCCATATTTGTAAGACTGGGTTCATTTTGCCATACTTAAAAGAAATGAGATACATGAGTGTGCCACAGAAATAACACATAGTTCCTTTATCTGACAGTCACTGTAGTTCTTCAAGATGCTGTCATCCATGAGGATACCTCATGCATGTGAGATCAGACATTTGAAATACCAGAGTCCACTGGTCTGCCAGCACACCATACCATCCAACGGCATGAAACAGCAGAGCGGCCACAACAGTCCCTCAGTTCCCTTGCTAACTCAGAGTCCCAAGTAAAGATAACTCCAAAAAAGGATGGAGGGTGAGTAGTGGGATACACATGGGTGATGACATCTTAAAGAACAACAGTTACTATAAGGTAACTGTTCTGTCTTCTTTGAATCCATGTCCATACGGATCCCATTCCATGTGACTGATAAGCACTGATCCATCTAGAAGGTGGGATTGAGAAGTCATGGCAGCCAGTAATAAAGTGACTAACACTGCTCTACCAAATTTGATTTAGCTGGTGTAGACTGACCAATTACTGAGGAAAGGGATGGTCTCTTCTGAAAGAACCTTGACTTCTTGCTGGATGGGTACACAGAAGACTGTGGCCAAAGGTAGGTCAATGTCTTCTGTCTGGACTGCCTTTGGTATCTAAATGGCTTATGATTTGGGACTTGTCTGGGCATGGACAATAATAGTTTGTGGATGCTGTGTTTGTGTAGCAGGTATACCATACAGAACCAGCCCTGGAGACAGCATATATGTAGCCTCCCATGTCTGACTATGAAAGAGGCTGCTGCCATATGTACTAGGAACTGGAGATGTGTGTGATAAGATCCAGGGGTGCCCTTGTGCATTTGAGATCAGGTCTGTTATAGCTATGAACCTGTGAGGTGGCAGAAATGCCCATACTCATATTGCTTCAAGTTGAGCGCCAATGAATTTCAATGCTTGCACTGGTCTCAAGGCAGATTTTTCCAAGTTGATAAGGATTTCTTCTGGACCAGGTAGTAGTGGGAGTAGAATCCTCTTCCTCCTGTGCTGCATGGGGACCAGGGCTATGGCTCCCAACTGCACAAGATGATTTAATTCCTCTCTGAGAATGGTTTCATGAGAGTGGTCCCTGAAGAGGCATAGGGAGGGGGTTGGTATGGTTAAGAAGGGGATGGAATATCCTTCCTTGATTATTTTTAGGACCCATTTGCCCAAAATGATGAGCATCCAAGATGGTAGGAATGGAGCCAGTCAGCTGCTAAACTGATGGTCTGTTTGTGATGATGTAGATGATGGGAACAGGTGGAAGAAGGGGTTGTTCTCGGGCCCTCGATGACATCTTCAAAATTGTTGTTTGTTAGAACAAGATGTCACCCTTTGTGCAGTAGGCTGTCTGCAGCTGTTGTGGTTGTTGGGAGAGTGTTGATGGTAGGGTTGGTAGTTAATGTGCCATTGTGGACATTAAGGTTGAGGCCAGGTTTGGGGGTAAACTAATATTTCCCTAATCTTCTCTTTGGCTATGGCGTATGTATACCCAATGATCTTAGTGAAGGCTCTAGTGTCTTTCAGAGAGTGTAGCGAGTTATCAGTTTACTCCAAAAAGAGTTTGTCCTTCAAACAGTAGGGTCTTCAACTATTGTTTGTACCTTCTTGGGGAATCCTGAAAGATGCAGCCAGGACGCTCACCTCTTTACTACCTTGGTAGCAGTAGATCAGGCTGCCGTATTGGCTAAGCCCAGGGAGAGCCGTGCGGTCTATTAGATGGCCTTCAGTTACTAAAAGCAAAAACTTTCTTTCTGGCCTTTGGGAGGTCCTGACATAGCTCCTCCAGTTTAGAATAATTCACAAAATTGTATTTGGCCTTGAGGGCCTCGTAGTTGGAAATTCTAAATTGGAGGATAGTGGACAAGTAGGATTTTCTCCCAAATAGGTCCAGTTTTTTCCAGTTCCAGTCAGAATGAGCGGATCAGGATTGGTACTGACAGTTCTTTTAGCGCACAGCATTAACCACAAGGGAGTTTGGAGTAGGATGGGAAAATAAAACCATTTTTGTTGGCATGTGGTATTTTCTATCCGCACATGTGTATGTGGGCAGGATAGAGGCTGGAGTTTGCCATAAGACATTGGCTGGCTCAAGTAGTACTCCACCAATGGGTAGCACAATTTTTTCTGTAGAAGAGGTGTGGAAAATGTTGATAAGCTCATGCTGTTGTTCTTTGACCTCTTTTAGTTGGATATGTAATGCATCTGCTGCTTTGCGGAATAGGTCTTGAAAATGTCTAAAGACATCAGCTGCCATGGGAGGTGGTGGCATGATGGCCTCATCGGATGAGGATGATGAGAAGTGTAGCACCAGTGGTGGTTCTTTATCTTGTTCGTCATCCTGTTCTCTCTCTCTCATGTTTCTCCAGCTATTCTTCCTCTTGTGCTTATGGGAGTTGTACCTCTGGGGGGTTGGGAGAGCGATGAAGAAGAATGCAGCATTTGCTGTGCTGTGGGATTGCCAAACTGAGCCCTATACATGGCCCAAGGATCCCAGTATGGCCAGTTAGGTGGGAGGGAATGTGAGGCTGCATCCAAGAGGCCCCTGTCAGGATTGAGTTCTCTGAGATGTTGAAGGGTAGGCATGCAAGGCTGGTGCTGTGTGTCCTGATATTGATGGAGCAATAGATTTGGCATATTCCTCCTTTTCCTCCTCTATGTCAATGGTTCTCAAACTTTTTAAATGGAGCCCCGTGGACATTTGTGTAATAATTGCACCCCCCCTTCCTATACCCCCCCTCCACTTTCAGAAAAAAAACAGGGCCTGCATATCATAGGCAGAGTTTGACTGCTTAATTTGGGGGGTGGGGGAAGAAAGGGGGGAAAAGGGGTAGCAGCAGCTCCCCTGCAGGTGTGACCTGACAGAGAAAACAGCAGCAGCAGCAGCAAGGAAATCACACCTGTCGTTGGGATTATCCTTGGGCAGCAGCATGGACACAGCTGTCACCTCTGGGAGCCTGCACAGGGGCAGTGGTGGTAGGGGGGGCCTGCTGCTGCGGGAGGTAGCTGCTGGGAGCAGCGCTCCAACTGCAGACGGAAGCAGCTGTGCAAAGTGCGGAGCATGGAACTGGACTGGCTCTGTCCTCCACTCCGCCAGCAGTGCTAGGCCTGCCGCCCACAGCAGCCTTCCCCTGCCTCTGCTCCCCTCCTAAAGGTCCCCCACCCCCAACACCTGCCTGGGGCTGTCCATGTGAAGCGCTGGTGGTCCTACTGCCACTTGGCCCCACACTCAACCTGGCGCCCCTCATCCAGCAGGAGGAGATGATTCCATCATTGTAAGTTCAGGGGGCATTGCCCCCTATACCCTCAAATTCCATCCATGGTGCCCCCCACAACCCATCTTGCACCCCCTTAGGGGGACCCACCCCCCAGTTTGAGAACTGCTGCTCTATGTCACTAGGGAAAGGAGGAGCAGTTCCTACTGGGAAGAAAGATGCACGGCTTGATTCGGGTGATGGTGAGACTTGTGGTAAGTTTCATTTCAGGAGTGGAGACTCTGGAGTGTCAGATACTCTTAGACCTGAAATGTGTCTAAACTCCTGTAGTGCATAGGGAGTTAGCTGCCAGTGGCACAGAACAATAGCACAACAAAGTGCTCTGTATCACACCTCTCTTTTTGAATTTCTCCCCATAACTCCGTCTCCCTCTTATCTCCCACTGAACTCTCACACATGTAGGTGTGGAAATGTTATATTCTTGAGAGCCAAAGGACTAAGTCTACTAAATGAAGACCTCTAAGGAAGATGCCCTGCCATCCCCACACTATTCAGAAGCAATGCCAGGTGGGAAGCAAACCCCTCCAAACATCACATGAGGAAAGAAGAGGGTGCTGAGATTCCTACCACAGTACGTTGTCCCTAGACCCTGCTTGGGGGATCCAGACTTCAAATCAGCCTCCAGCTGGTAGGCATCTGATAAGGTTGAGGACCCATTCTCTCGCTGTTCCCCTTTCTTTCCCAGAGCTTTCTTCAGCTTTCTGGTTGCTGCGGAGAGGAGTGAGTGAGTGTGTGTGTGTAATTTCTCTACTACTCTATCCCTGCCTTAGCCTCCATTTTTGAGTTCACCTCCTTTGTGAATATTCCAGTGCTGCCCCTGCTCACAACAGAAAACATCTGGAATGTCAGTAAGACAAGATGGCATTATAAGTCATTAATAATTTCATGATGATTTTGATTCAGCATCAGTTGGAAATGTGTGTGGCATGACTTAACATCTCTATGCTTCAGACTTCAAGAAAGAAGTGTGTGCAATGAAGAACAAACCAAGAAACTTTTGAAACAACTCTTTTTTCTCATCTTTTTGTGCCAAAGTCTGTTAAATTATCAAGACACAATAAGATGAGTGAAGGGGCAGTTTCACCTTTTACTCTGAATCTACCCAGTTGTAGTGCAAATCCTGTACATCAACTGAAAACAGTCAGCAGATACAAAGATGCTTTTGAGATTACACAAATAGGTTTACACACAAACTTCTATAGCTGGGTCTGCAACCTCATGGCCTACTGTGTGTACACAGATTTAGACATGACTTAGGAAAAATGAAGATCCAATCATCATTTGCCCTGCATCTTGTGTACTTACTTACACCAGTGTAGAGTGGGTATAAAAGGCTACTCAACAGGAAAGGCAGCAATGTGTACCCACTTTGTGCTGATGTAAATGACTATACAACAATGACCTGGGACCTAGATTTTTAGAGTAACTGGGCAGTTCAGAGGATTAGGTTTAAAAACCTTCCATTTGCAGATGGCTGGTTTGAATTGAAAGTTACCATTTGTTGGCAGGTTGGTAACTTCTCTGAAGGGAGACTGGTGGGTTCAGTCCAGATCCCATGGGAAAAGTGTTTATAAGATAACCACTGCCATAACACTTAGCATCCTTGTGAATGGTAGCCTCAGTAGAAAAACCAATTTGGGCACATAGGCAAAGCAATGTGAAGGAAGCTTTCATTACTGCTGCTCATACTGTACCAGCACTGTGAACAAACAGGAGTTTCAGTCTCCAGGTATCTCAGTCTGGCACCTCTCACCAGCACTAAATTCACCCAATTTAAAAAAAATTAGATCTCAGGCATCTCTGCAGTTAGTTCTTCTGTGTGAGGCAGACATGAATGCTACCACAGAATGAATTAGGCCAATAGGCTGTGGATGCACAAAGATTAAAAACAACTCAACCACATAAAAGTTGAATGCATATTATGAAATAGCAGCCCATAATGTCACTGATGTAGGACTAGATATCCATAAATATTTTACACAAAAACACATTGGGGGGATGGGAGACGTAAGAGGACTAGTAAATGTACCTGGTAGAGTTTTATTATGTGCGGGTGGTCGAGCATTTTCATTATCTGCACTTCTCGATAGATCTTCTCCAGATTCACTGCATCCAGCTGAGATTTGTCAATTATTTTTATTGCCACCTGTAGCCAAACAACAACAAAATCTAAATTTTAAAATAAACTTTGTCCATTCTTGTCTAAGCCTGCTTGCTAACAAGACACCAAATTCTTATGACTCTGGGCCATTTTTTAATTAAAAAATATACTTGCTATATCTTAGAATTTGACAATTTACTTATAAAAAATAAGACACACAAGATCTGCTTCTGTTGATCTAGGAACTCAGCTGCTGACCAGAATCGCTTTAGCCTTATGTATGGTGCAGACAGCACCAGCAGGGGCTTACACAGAGGAGCAGAGACCTCAAGTGCCCTGATCCTCCAAGTACAAGTGCTAAATTTGTGCATGTGATCAGGCGGATTGAACTAATAAATGCAGCAAGTGAGGCCTGAAGCCTGGGAACCCAGAAGTGTTACTGAGGGATGGAACAGCTTGACTAAGACTTCTTGCAGCACCATGTCCATAGCTGGCACAGTGCAGTGGTAAGTTCTCAAACAAAAACAAGTAAGTATTTTTTTTAATTTGCAAAATACACTAGTAAAATGTTCAACTACAGATTGCTTTGCTATCCCAGACCCTGATCTTGTAAACGCTTATGCACATGCTTAATTTCATGCACTAAATTGCTCCAGGCTGTCAGGATTTTACCCACAAATTTCAAATAAAATTTTGAACTAAAGTTCTTGACTCTGCACATTGAATCAAAACATACTTAGCTAATGGAATTCAGATTGTTACAGATTTTTATTTAACTGTGATTAATGTTCTAGATATAAGGATGTCTATAATTACCCTGGTGAGAACACACAAAATCTCTTCAGGAAAATTCATGTCAGTCAGAGTCCACGTGATTTAGAAGCAAGTTTGGGGTCCTATGGACCTAATTCTGAGTCAATACCGGAGAACTGAGTTACACAGGACTATACTTAAGGGATTCCCAATTTCACAAAAAAAAAAGGAAACAAAATGTTAGGTACTATAAAGAATGTAAGAAAAAATACTGATAATATTAAAGTGATCAACAGTATGTCTCACCACGAATACCATGTTAAAAGTGCAGAGACAGGCAACAAAAATCAGAGCCACCGGAAGACCTCCATATGAAAAGAGACTGAAAAGATTAGGCTCATTTTGATAACAGAATAAAGTTTATAAAAGAGTAATGGTATAAGAAAGGTATATCTGTCTTGATATTCAAATCCCTCAATAGGACTGGATCCAACTACCTGAGATACTACCACTCCCTCTGTAACCATGACCTACAACTACATTTCCAGGTACATTTCCCAGGAATCATGACACTTAACTATAGAGAACAGCTGGGAAGCACAAGAGACACAAAGACCCTCAAATATATGTAGGCACCTAACTTGCACCGATTTCAGTACACAGGAGGTGGACTTCATTACCTGAATAAGAATGGCCAAGGGCATCACCACATTAAGAACTAATTACTAAACTCATGTGTCTTGGCTTTCCTCTCAATAAACCTCTTTATACACACGGCTACCATCCCACCCCTTAATACACAAAACAGAAATAATTATACAACACCATAAATGAATAAAGCGATTTATCCTACTAACTGAGAAGGGAGAGAGCAAGAAAAAAAAACAAACATTTTTTAAAACTTGGAATGCACTCAGCTGTCACAGTGATGGGGGTCACATACGTACCTACATAGACAGCAAAAGGGTAAAACAGGAGAAACTGAATTCTATTTCTCATAGTACAAGTACAACATCCAATTAAACTGAAAGCTGATAAATTTAATAAAGATAATAATAATTTCAGCCCAAGAGTTTAGCATAATTTAAAAAAAGAACATTTATATGAATAACGAGGCTATCTATAGTTACTAGATAGGAAGAAACCTCCCCTTTCAATTAATGCTCGGTATATGGCCTAGGGCATGTCTATATTCATAGTATGCCTTTTATCCTAACCCCTACGTGTGGGTTACTTATTATGGGGACTCTTGCATCACCTCTAGAACACATGGTATTAGTGTCTGTTGGAGACCCAGTAATTCCTGAATCTGTCTTCTGCAATCTCCACATCAAATTCAATTTCATCTCACCTTGACAGGCGTTTACAACTCTACCCTTCGCTATCATCTTCACTTCTACCTCGCTGCATCATCTCATTAACAAAGCCAGCCTAGACTGCCTGTTTGTCCACTTCTTCCACATTAATCTTCATGCTTTCTTCCCTACTATCCTTTAAGAATGGAACACTCATCCTGAATTATTTCATAATGCCTCTACCATGTGCTTCTTCATGTCCCTCTTCGAAACGCAATTCTACTGTGATGTCTACAGAAAACAATCACAAGGACTGTCTTTTTGTTCTGTTTGTACAGCGCCTAGCACAGTGGGATCCTGGTCCATAACTGGGGCTCCTCGGTGCTACTGTAATACAAATAACTACCACCACCACCTGACAATGGCTAGAAAGATGGCTAGTAGGGATTGTTGATCTCTATTGGACTGATTTGTAACTCAATTAAAAACAGCTGTAAAGGATTCAGAACTATCTAAATTCCTCCATAACTAGTCTATGTAACTACATTTCTATTTATATTACCTTCATTCTCCTCTGACCACTCCCTCCAATGATTTATTAAACCCATTTGTTGCAATTTGTCTTAAATTAGGCACTAATCCTAAAAGGCTTCCACACACGCTTAACTGAACACGAGTAGTCTCCTTGCTTTCCAGAATAAGTAGATAGTTGAAAAGAACATGTATGCATTTCACTTGACTAGAACTACCCAAATATTCCAAATTAGCCACCCATGTAAGTCTTTGCCAGAACACAACCTAAGTTACCGTCTGTATTACTTCTTGTTCATACACTCTGTAGTTCACTTCCTGGTCACATATTAAAGAAGAGGGATAAGCAAATTCCTTTTTTTGGCGTGACCATGCATGATGTAGGAATAAACAAGGATGTAAACAATAATTATATATTTTCTCATCAACTATAAATAGGGTAGGTGTACTCTGGGTAGGGCACTTTTTCCAGCACAACTCAGCTCCCTCCCTCAATAAGAAGAATGGAAATCACTACTTCTCACTAAAAAAAAACCAACTTCCTAACTATTCTGGAGTGACCCCCACTCCAAAACTGGTACTTCACTCTATCCAGATCCATTCAGAGTAATAATGGCAGAGTAATAATAGACCTATTTTATGTTAACTGGGAGGATTTATATTCTAGTTTATTAATGAAGTGGAATCCAAATATACTCATTCACCAAAGTAGCCTAATCCAAGAAACCAACCATCCTTTCTCAACTGTTTTTAGGGCAATTTTGCCATTATTTACATTAATAGACTAATCTCTCTTGACCTCCCCTGTACATGGTATCTTACAGAGTATCATATCAGTCTTGCCTCCTAATTAATTTGTCCACACTAGCCCATTGCTCTAACTGTTCCTTACTACGTGCACAGACTGAAAAAGCTTTACGTATAGTGAAATTCCTGAGACTTTCCATTTCCTCTCTGTTCTTTCCTTTCATTGTCCTAGCCCACTTGCTTTTGCTTTACACTTGACCCACTGCACACATTTTTCTAGATCTCTCCCTCTATCCCTTGATGGGGCTTCCTTTGATCATAACTAAAAAAAATTTTCTGTCACTGCTTGCCTGCATCTTATGTGTGACAAGACTAATGCACAGAGGCTGGCAGGAGCTAAGCTATGTAGGGACCCAAAGAGGAGAGTGCTTATGTCTGATATGAAGGCTAAGGAAAAGCCAGTGAAGGGTGCTGTAGTAGAGCAGTCAAAATAATGGAGCACACTAAATGCCTGTGGCAGCAATCTGGACAACCTGAAGGAGGAGGCAGCAAAATTCTGCCTTCCTAGGCTCTTACTTCATCTTTTGCAGTTCACCCAAAATGCTGTCACTCTCTTAAATATACACCTCTGTATTTTGGATTTCCATTCCATCCCCCGTCCCCGCGCAGAAAAAATAATCTATAATTTATATGGCTTGTAATTAAAAGCTCCTGCAGTGAAGCGTGTAAGCTCCTTGAATTGAAGTATACAAATTCTGCTGGTTTTTCCACCTAAGCTTGGTATTTCCACAATTTTCTCCTGTATTTGAATATGAAATCTCTACAGAGATTATAAACACTGAAGGAGCATAAATATTTTAATGAAGAATGTTTCTGCTTTCAAGCCTGTCTACAAAATTTCCTAAATTGATAACTTTCTCCATGGACGTTTTGCTACTCTTGGGAGCTAGTAACTGACTAAGAACATGCCCAAAACAAAGTTTTTAAAACACTGAACTCAACTGAGTTGCCCTGGAAATCATAAAGGACTTATTCCTCAGTCAGACCTACCTAAATAGAACACTTCACAAGAAAACACCAAAACAGATGAGTTGAGAGGGTTAAAAGGATCTTTATTTACCTGTAATCTCACTGACTGTTAACCTATACCAGATGCTTCTGTCATTTTCCAAGGGCAAATAATGTATAATCATAGTACTATCATCGTTTTTACTCAAATTATTTAAAAATTACTCAGAATGGAGAATGCATTTTTCACATTTATTTGGTTTAAATACCTAAAGGGACTCTGCTAACTAAAAAACAAAAATAGTCTCTGAGCTGGGACCAACCATAGGCAGTTTCATCCCCAAACAAGATTCTTTCAGAAAACTGAGTGGTGAAATTGAGTCCTGCTATAACATTTATTATAGTTTAACATTCAATTAATGTGCTTTCTTTGTGGCTTTCTGCTACTCCCTCCTTTTCCAAACATTCCCCATTGAGATGACATGCTGCAGATGTTTAAAAATCTCCTAACAATACAACCTGTCTAGACCTTAGAAGATGGTGAAAAGACCTGAAAATAACACCTTCATTTGAAGGTCAGGAAGCCATACAGCTCCAAGAAATTCAGTCCTCAAGTCAAAAGTTTCAGTGCAAATCCAAGGAAAATCCCTTGTAATGGCTTCCAAACATTAACCTCATAACAAAAATCAGTCTCTCAGACTCTAAAGCAAAATGCATTTGCATTAAATGACCAGCATGTCACACAATCTTATTAGAATCTATTGTACAAAAGTTCTACATTTCCCAAACTATGAAATAGCTGTTTATGGCAAAAATTTTATCAATACTTAACATTGCTGCTCTAAGTACCCTGTACTTACAGGTATTTGTAAGTTACAAATACCTGTTGTCACATTTAGTTTTCATGTAGCATAGTCAGGTATAATAGTATTCAAGGAACCTGACAAGCCAACACTTCCTGTGAAGTTAATGTCTTTATAAAAGCCTTTTCTTATTAAGAGCAAAAATGTTCTTTTAATGTCCTCAGGCTTTGAACTTGTGTAGGTGAACTTGTTTTCATATCTCCATATTTAATCACCAGTGATATGATCCAAACTAGTTCTGAAAAATTCAGTTTTGATCACTTAAATGTAATACTTTGTAGCCTTACAACTTTTTTTGGTTAAATCTACATTTAACTTTGTGTTTAAAAATGCAACATTTTTTACAATTAGATTAATAGGCAAGTTACTTAGCTGTATTAGGAAAACTCTGTTATAAAATAGAGCTGAACATCACTCTGAATGGGCTACGTCCATCTACAGTCCACAAAAAAACACAGACCCTAAGCTAGCATCCAAACACTCCTACTTCCTGTGGTTTAGTTTTTATTACTAACACACACAAAAAAAGAAACTTCGGTTTTTGTTTTCTTCTCATTACTAGTTGTCCCTAGGATCTCTCTCCAGGACCTCCTCTGCTCTAGTGCTCTCTCTTTTCAGAGAATCCCTTAGTGTCTTCCTTTCTATTCTAGTTGAGGTTAAAAAGCTGCCCTGGCAAAATGAGTTAAGCCAACTTCAGCAGCTTTATACAATGTTCTATCACCTGCTTTGAGGGTAGATCAACAGATGAATTCTGCCAACCTGTTAAAAATCCATGAACATGTTCCTGCTTCAGTCAAATGTTTAAAAAACAAGATTTTTAGTATACAGATCAGCCAGCATGACAGTTGACACACTGCCTCACTCTCTAATATAAAATGTAATTATATGAGTGTAAATATTTTTATTTAGCTGCATGTTAGTTCATTTTTTTTAATTTCTGAAATAATCCCACATGTGGTATTCTTGCTGACCAAGAGTAGCTGTTTACCGGCAGCAATTATAACAAAAGAGAGTTTATATAAAATAAATGTAGACCAATAAATATTAAAGGCTTCTTATTTCTAGTTCATCCAGAGACTTTATACAAACACTCATGACAATGAACAGAACAAAATGTAGTGGGTACTCTCTTGCTACAGTTAAGTGCTAGTAGTTTTTCTGGAACATAGATGCAGTAAGAGGTGCTACTAATTACAGAAATATTTTGGTGTCTAGTCTCAAATACAGACTGAGGTTTTATATTAAGATGGATGTTGTAGGCAATATATGCCTATATATTTTCTTAATATGAAAGGGAGTATAATAGCAGACATCTGGCTCCTATGTTCCAATGTTTAAATGTAAATTAGATACCTGAGCCTTTTTTGAATCCTGAATTTTCCTGACCACTGTAAAATCTGAAGGTTTAGAGAAAAATGACTAGGAAATTCAGTAAAACTACATATAAATGTGAATAGGAACTTGGCACTGAGCTCATTTTCACAAGCAATCTTAACAGTGTCTTGATTAGATAAAATGTGGGTCAAATCCTAGTCAGTTTAAATTGTAGATACTGCTTCTAACTGCAGCAAAGATTTCATTTTATCTTTTTGCACCAAACATTGAAACTATGAGATCTTCTTTCTCAGTAAACCTGAGCATACAGCTCACTAGCAATCAGTAGTGTCTTCTGGAAATATCGGAACAGCACAAATCTTTTCAGTACACTGCATAAAGGCTTACTTGGTGCATGGCTGAATTCTCATTTCTGTACCATGGTCAACCACTAAGTAACACATGCCACCACCCACAGCACACACCAAATTAAGGACAATTATGCAAGTCACAGGTTTCTAGCATACTCCTGTAATTAAGACTGCAAATCACTGTGTATTTGACACACCTTTCACTAGTACTGCACACAGCTTTCATGATTTAAGGGTAAATAAATGCTTTAAAGCAGCTTAAAGATGACCTGAAAAGGGGTAAAAATTGGTCTATGCTCCCCTCCTTCATTTTAAGATGAAAAAAGCAAGATTTAAAGAAGTCTTTAGGTTTTTTAAACCTTCAAAACATCAGGAATATTAAGTCTTTCCTTCCTTGTTTTTGCTAAAGAACTAGAGAGGGAGCCTTCTCTGCCTTTAACCAAAGGGCAAGGAACTGAAACTGTCAGGCATCCAAATTTAAACAGATGCCAAATGAAGTTAGCCTGACTAATAATCCTTACTTTCAATTGCTCAAGCTTAATTTAGTTTCTATTTTGTTTTGATGCTATTCTTATAGTCCTCCAGAAAGAGAAGTCCCAAACTTCTAATGTAAGGGAAATGCTGAATGTTCTTCAGATATAAGACAAAGCAAAAAAGGCACAAAACCATTTTTCTCCTTTGCAGTTGCTGTTTAGGTCGCAAAGGTCAAACTAAAACCTTAGGCCCTCTCAATGTTTGAGAAATTTGCACCAGTGTAGTTACCCTAATGCAAACTACCTATGTGAACTCACTGTAAAAGCGTAAAACATGGTTTACTCCGGTCTGGATTAAGTCATGCTGGTGCAAACTCTACTGAAACCATGTAATGCTTCCACATTATGGGTTTGCTCTAACATAGCTACATCAGTATTTGCTTCTCTTAAATCAGTTTGAGCTAAACCAATTTGTGAGGCTCAACAAAGGAGGTGGGGGCTGTTGTGTTATTAAAGAAGTGCACTTATGAGTATGTATTATGCACATGCACACTTGTTCTGAATCCTGAACTAGATGAACCACTGGCTGATCACTGGATCAGTCAACCATTCACCTAGTTCAATATTCTGTCTCCTACAGAAGCCACTCTGGAGGAAAATACAACTACATATAATGAATAATTAGGCAAAAACATGCATATAGAACTTTTCCATGGTCAAGCAATTGGTGGCTGACATATATCTTGAACCATGAGGACTGATCAGTAAAAAGTATTTGCTGTAGGTTCATGGAGTGACGGCTTATATCAGTACGTAAATGACTAACCATTTGAGTCCTAAGTTTAATGCCCTATATTTTGTAGGAAAGAGTGCTACAGGTTGGTTATCCGTTTGAGTATTCCCTTTATCTGTAAGTTTATTGCTTTTATAATTCCAGGTGTCCCTCTTGTATTATGAGATAGTAAGGAGCAGTTTCCGACTGATGTTGTCTACCATTAATGTTCATACCTCATGTTACTACTTACCTCCTAAAGCTAAGCAGTCCTAAACTTTCTGAGTTTCCCTTATGACTCTTTCCATGCTTCTAATTATTTTTGTTGCCATTTCCTAGTTTTTCCTATGTCCTTCTGATCATAACTTCTCCTGTGTGCATATTCATGAACATAAACTAATCATCTGATCACAGAATATTTCTGTGAATCAACAAGCATGTACTGCAAGCAAGAACCTATCAAGAATCTAAATGGTAAGGAATACACAGAATGGGCAGAGCAAAGATTGCCATTACAACAATGAGGCTGCCCCCTCTGAAGCATCTGGTACTGGCTGCTCTGAGAGGCAGGGTATTAGACTATATCAACCATGGTTGAGAATCCATCACAATTCCCACATTTTATTAACTTCCACATTTCTTCACTTGAGTGTTTAACTGCAACCTTAATGTTGCATTTGTATGGCTTCACATTTAATTTAGAACTAGTATGCCATACTCCACCTTCTTGGCTACCTTTTCTTCTTATGTACATGTTCTGTTACAGTCTGATTTCACCTTTATCTATGTTAGGCTAATTTCATGACAAGTAAGTTTAAGGTTTTTAGTGTTCTACTACCATTCCACTACATAGGGTCCCATATATAGGATGGATTCTATATGTATATCAGATTTATGTACTTAATAGCTATTGCATTTTTAAAATAAGATTGAAAAACAGTTTTAGGTTTGACAGAATTTTTGGCTTGGTAGAATTACGTATATAAAGACTAAGCATCCAAACAGCTCCACAGGAGCAGGGCTGTGTGAAACAAACCTGTAACAGCAAAGTACTTATGCTGAAAACAAGGTAAACAATGTAAAGAGCTGTGGCAGGGAGATGAAGAGAGTCACACAAGGGGAGTCTGCTAACAATTACTCTTCCAAATGAGTCTCAGCAGAAATACATAAATGTAGTGCAATCATGCAAAATGTCAGTACAACTCTGATTCTAGAACTTCATATAATCGGAAGTTTTCCTCAAACTGAAGACAGTCGTACTTTACAGGAGGTTGAATTTGAGTACAGAGTGACTCCAGAAATACTCGTAAGAGTTATTAGCTACACTCTGAGTTTGAATGTTCTTCCCCCAGAAGAGTCGTCAGAAGTCTCAGCTGACCAGAAACTCTTCCAATTTCTTGTGTATGGTTGGCCAACACTGAACTAAGCAGCATTGGTGGAATTCACACAGGCATGATATTTTTTTAACCATTCACAGTAACCGTACTTGGTCAGAATGCAAGTCCCCTTTACCATTTAGTTAAGTTAATAGTGTCCCTCTCTCTTGCAACCCAGCTAGTTGCTCCTACTGACTGATCCAACAATGTTCTATCTAATCCTTTATTTATATATTTCTGGTTTTGGAAAAATCTGATAGTGCAAAAAAAAAAAAAAGGTGCACAACAAGGTTTAACCACAAACCACTGGCAAAGGAAAGCCTACTATAAAAACTATGGGAAAACCCTAAGTTTCAATTTAGTTTGATTTTAAAATACACCATGCCATTCATAATAAGTTCACCCTGCCACTCATAGTCCTGGAATCACCTTCATCTTGACAGTAGCCATTCAGAATGTGAACTATAAAAACATCTTCCAGACTGAGCACAGCATACAAGGCCTTAGCCAAAAAGCAAATCTATTTAACCAAATATAAACTTATTTATACTGATATTTAGTAAAGTTTTTAGAACAGAATTCTATTAATTTCAGCCATTTTTTAAGCTAAGAACTTGTAACAAGCAGAATATTGCCAACGCATTTAGGCTCAAAGTTTAGATTATTTTAAAATTTCACAAAACCCAATAGAAATCTAATTTTTAAAACACAATGAAGATTAAGATTGAAATATCTCCTCCCTGCTGCAATATTGCTGAGACATGGTGCATGAGGACCAAAAAACAAAGAGGCTTACATACTGCCTCATGAGTGAAACATTAACACTATAATTGAGAAAAGACTACATAAAATTCTAAATTCCAAATTTAGGTATTTAGTAGTAGCAAGGAAAGGATTTAAAAATGATTTGACTCAGTGCCTTAATATGCAATTTGAGGAGTGGGGGCCATAACTTGATCAAATTTACTTTGGATTTTCATAGAAACGTAGGGCTAGAAGGGACCTTGAGAGGTCAATAACAGTGCACACGCAATCTTAAACAGTGACCACTAATTACCACCTGCCCTGCAACAATATTAAAATTAAAGCTGAGTTAAAATTAAAAACTATAATTCTGCCCCTTCACACCTGTACCACCTGAGCTCACTGGGACAGTCTCCACTTTTCAATTTCTCCATTTTGCGCTTTTGACATCATTTGGCTCAATCCCTTTCCTTGTCTGCCTGGATCTTTCACACAGCAGGAGGGGAAAGGGGCTTTTTTTTTAAAAAAAAAAAACACAGGATCATGTAAAAACTGGCAGGGAACTTAAATCCAGGTAACTGAACGCATTTAAAAAAAAAGTTATAGATCCAGGGCGTCCAAAGAGGCTGCTGCTATCAGACATTCCGCATTTTAATGTGAGCATTTTCACCCGACTATCCCGGCTCAAGACACGGAGGCTTCTCCGAAGCTGCTATTTAATGGCTCAGGTGCAGTCTCGAAGAGGCCTGTTTTTAACTGAGCGCCCGGACAGGCTGGTTCAGGGGGAGGGGACAGGACAGGGTCGCTCCTGCTTTACCTGCGGACACCTGGCCAAGCGGAGGCGCAGCGAGCGGCCCGGGCAGAGCTTTCCCCATACAAACAATATTGCCCCCCCCCGCCACCGACTGACCCCCCCTCGGCCACCAAAGGGGGGTCACCCCGCCGGCGGGGGGCGGGGACAAAGGGGGCTGGCGGCCGGGACAATGGCGCTCGGCCGGGGCCGGCCTGCCGCACCGCAGGCCCCCCAGGGTCGGTCCCAGCCGGGCCGCGCCAAGCCCGCAGGAGAGCCCGGCCCGCCCCCGCTTCCCCACACGGCGGTCCCGGGGGGGGGCGCTGAGGGAGAACCGGGGGGGGGGAGGGCGCCTCACCTCGCTGCGCGTGATCCGGTGCCGCGCCAGCTTCACCACGGCGAAGTTGCCCTTGCCCAGCGTGCCCTCGATGTCGTAGAACCCCACGCGGACGGGCCCGGGCCCGCGGGGCAGCAGCGCGGGGGGCCGGCGGGGCTCGGCCATTACCATGCTGGGCTGAGGGAGGCGGCGGCGGCGGCTCCGGGTCCGTCTCTGTGCGGCCGAGCGGCGCCCTGGTGGAGCCGCGCCGCGCGCGCCGCCCCGCCTCCCGCCGTCAGCGCGCGCGTCAGCGGAGGAGGGCGGCGGGGGGGGGCGCCTCTCGCCATGGCAACCGCAGCCAACCGCCACCGGAGGAGCAACGGCCGCCGGGGGCTGTTCCCTGCCAGGTGCCCCACCTCCCGCCGAGCCGGCAGCGCCTGCCCCCTCCGAGCCGGCCTGGGCGAGGCCATTGTGCCGGGGGGCGGGGGGGGCCGGACACCAAAGGTTCGGCTCCTGTGAGAGGGCAGCGCCCTCCACAACTCGATTCCCCCCCTCCAGGGCTGAGCCCCCCCCTCACCCGAGTTAGCCTGGACTACACCTGGCTTAGCACCAGCGCCCAGCCTCCTGCCCCCCCCCCGCCTTTACCCAGGTTCCCAAGCCCCACTGCCCCCCCATCCTTCCCTGCAGGCCTGTTGCCCAGCTCTGCCCCTCCCCCCCAGGGGCTGCCCCCTGCCCCTGGCACAGAACCAGCTGGGCCCCCAGTGCTAGGGCTCTTGGGGGACAAAGGCCAGGGGGTCCCCCCCACTGCCCCATGGCGGGACTGGGCCCCGTGCCCACAGCTGGGCCCATGCTGCCCCCACCCCCACCACTGTCCCAGGCCTGGGGCCAGTGAACATATAGGCTGCCACTTCTTCCCCCTGACGAGGTGTGACCTTCGACACTTCGCCAGTAAGGGGGTGCTGCTGTGGTTCTAGACACCACTAAGCACCTAGGGTAGAGGGGCATTTTAGGCCTGATGCAAGGCCTAGCCCGCAGAGGAGTGCATGAATTGTCAACATATATTACACTTCCACCCTCTCAGATGCCTCCTGTACACAAAAGCATGCCAAGACTACTTCTACTGGGGTGTAACATACTGTCACCCCCTTCTTTTACTCTTTGGAGTTTAGCTTTTCATGATCTTTTCTGGACCATCATGACACTGCCGTGGTTCAGTCATCTAACACAGTTTCGTTCAATTCTATTATGCTGAAAAAACCTAGTAAGTTAAAGATTTTTAAAAAAAATCAAACACAAAGTTCACGTGAAATATTATCTAACGGTTGTTTTAAGTCAGGGAATTTGTTTTGGTACATTTTATAGATTTTTGGTAGCAAAAGGATCGATCTGCCTCTTTTATTTGCACAGCCCTTCTTGTACAGAAGATGGTAATGTCAATTTGGCTGAAACAGACAAGCTAACAAAACTTCCAAACAATATTCATGGAAAAACTGCAGCCACGAGAACAGCCTTTCTGCAGCTTGTTTTGCTACCATGATTCACTTCTTGTGCTTCAAACAAGGTGATCTACATACTTTACACAAACACTTTACAGTAACCTGTGTGATCTCAAAAAAAATACTGAGGAACTATTCAAAGGCAATTTCAACAACTGTCCAAAAAGTATCAAATGTAGTGCACATGTGCCCTCTAGTGGACAATTTTCCTATGTATATTATAACATCTACAGTGATTTATTAAGGTTTCGAAGAGGGACATCTTCTAATTAATTTCTCCCCTGTGCCCAGATTACAAATTATGATAAATCCACCATATGAAGAGAAAGCAGCAATCACAAAGTCACTTGTCTGTGGAAAAAGATAAGTTAGGTGCAGAAGTCTGGCTAAATGGATAAGGTACTTTGTAGGCTCAGAAGGATAGCAGTGTTAGTCTGTATACAGCAAAAACAATAAGTCTTGTAGCACCTTAAAGACTAAAACTTCTACAGGCATAAGCTTTAGTGGGCTGCAGCCCAATTCATCAAATGCATGGAATGGAAATCACAGATAGGAGGTACACATATACATCCAAGGGTAAGAAACATAACAATGGGGAGGGCAAGTGCTAACAACATCAATTCAGTTAGGGTAGATGAGGCCTATTCACAACCATTGATTAGAAGGTGAGAATGTGTGAACACTGACAATTACTTCTTGCAATGAGATAACCATTCCAAGTCCCTATTCAGACCCACTCTGTGTCCATATGAGCGAGTTCCAGCTCTGCAATTTCTCGCTGAAGTCTGTTTTGGAAGTATGGAAACTTTCAAGTCAGCTACAGAGTGTCCTGGGAGATTAAAGTGCTCTCCTACCGGCTTATGGATGTTACCATTTGTTACAAAAAAGTCCAGTGAAGTTTTGAGCTGTCTACAGAAAGATATCCTGTCACAGGACAAATCATCCTCCACCAAGCCCTGACTCAACCATGTCTAAATCCTGGCATCATTACCAGATGATTACCAAATGAGCATGTGTTCAAAAAAAAGAACTAAGTATGTATTACTTGACTAAGGGGAAGGATATAACCCTACAATTAACAGATGGAAATAATAATGGGGAGGAATTTTTAGTGTTGCACGGTGGTGCATGTGTAGGAGTGATGGGATGAAAGTAAAAGTTCTTTTTCACTAATATTCAGCCACAACAGAGTAATGCAGTAGGCTATGGAATAGACTCCTCCCAAAAGCAGAAGTGCACTTTTTCAATGCTTAAAATAAGACTGAAATGAAGCTTAAGAAAATGTGCTATATGAAACAGTCTTGCATTGGCCTCTCGGAGATGGACTGAATGTTCTAATGCATCCTTCCCATCTAACTTCTATAATCTCATTGTTCTTAATTTGGCCATTCTGTGCCTGTGAATTTGTTTGGAGCACACTTTATTTATACTACATTTGCCTACTTTCATTAATCATATGTGCAAAGGTGAGGGTTTTTCTGGTTTAATCTTCAAAATGTGGATGTAAGAGTTTACACCCCTAAGTTGAATATTTTGCTTCAGCTTTTTGCTTGTTTCCTGTTTAAAGGACTCAAAAGATGCTTATGGGCTGCCTAAAACCAGACTAGAACAAGATTTGAATGATAAAAATGAACACACATTTACAGCTGCTTACTAAAATGCACTAATTAATGTAATGAATCTCAGGAAGTTAGCCAGTACCAGTTAGACATCCCTTTCCCAGGGCCAATCAGCAGCCATTGCCTCGCATTATCCCCACTGATAACCAGCTGGCAGGTTATCATTCCCTCAGTAGGCAGCGGCCATTTTCTGGCAAGGATTGCTCTTAGGGCCTTGAACTTGCCCCACTGAAGTCAATGGCAGCCCACCAAATCTTGGTTGGCAGGCACTCTCAAACTCCCAGACACCCAAAACAGGCCTATGTCTCAACAAACCTCTAATACTTAACAGACAAAAAGAGCGATAGCAACTTACAAATATTTTAATGTTTGCAACGCACAATGATGGGTGGCATACAGCTCCAGAGCTGGCTTCCTGATTGTTTATCTTGGCAGATCCGACTCACAGCAACGTCCTGCACTCACTTCTGTTGTTGTTTCACTCCCATATAAACACCTTCTGCCAAAGCCTTTGGCACATCTTTGTTTCCTGGTGGCTTCTGCAAATTGATTTTGTTTCAATCATGATTTTTGCTTTTTAAGTGCAACAGAAAAAATAATTGTTGCATGAACTCTGTCAATAGCTACTGACATTTCAGATGCTTCTGAGCCAGTCTTGTTTGGCTGCAGAATGTAGTGCATGGGTTATTTGGGTTTCCTCTTATGGCCAGAGAGACTCCACTGTGGAGCATTACGTGTCCATATGTATCTCTCTTCCTGACTTGTTTCATTCACCATGTCGCGCTCCTTCCCCTGCCCTTTCTCTAATCAGAGAGAAAACAGATGGATCAGTGACCTGAAGGCTAGAACTTCCTTAGAGGCTTCTTAGTGGAAGCAGGTTTTAAAATTGGTGTATTTTTCACAATCGTGAAATTATTCCGAAGTGCTCTGGCTTTAGTGCCCACACAATGGCCTCTGTGCTACTTCATCCTACTTGGTTTGTACAGTTCTGGATTACAGATAAAGCTCTTCCAAGACAGGAAACTGTCATTTGATTGGCACGTTGCACCGTCCGCAGAGCATGGTGCGCACATATAAAAAATGGAAATATTTTTAATTACTGAATCTCACCAGGGGAATGAGACCAATGGAAGCCTCTCCCTGGGACACTGCAGACTCTTAATTAGGAATGCACCTCTGAGAAATCAACGCCAGTCACAGGAAAATCCTTGGCAAGGGCAGATTACTAAACTGTCACCTAGGAGACACTGGAAAAGTGCAGGCTGGAGCTGTATTTTCATAAGAGACTTCACTTGCTGTACACAGTGTTGGTCACCAAAATTGCTCAACCAAAGCACATACTGAGTCAAATATTCTTCAAAATCCTTATGTAACAACTTACCTTCAATAAGCTTCCAAGATGTTCTAGAGGTCTGTGAGGACAAGGGAAATAAAATATTAGGTAATTATCTGGCTCCCATTTCCATAGTTTCTGAGCATCTCCATCTTTAATGCATTTATCCTCAACACCCCTGTGAGGCAGGGCAGTGCTATTATCCCCATTGTATAGATGGGGAACAGAGGCACAGAAAAGCTAAGTGACATGCCCAAGGTCAGAGTGGCAGAGCACGGAACTGAACCCAGGTGTCCCAAGTCCCAGGATAGCAACCAAAACACTCAACCATCCTTCCTCTCCTTTAAAATAGACACCAGCTATCCTGCACCCCACTATCCAACACTCCCAGTTCATCATCAGACCAGTGGGATATATTCAGGCAAAATGCCGGTTTTAAGAAACAAGCCCCATTCGGGAGCAACTCTAGAACCAAAAATGAAAGTAGTGTAAGTGTAGACGAAACAAAACGCTGTGGAATCTCTCTGGACATGTGCACCATGAGAACATAACAAACATGTTAACCTGCCATGACAGGACATCAGAGCAGGCAGGAACAGATAGATCATAGTTGCCTAATCCCAAACTGCTACAGCCAGCTCTCTGGATAAACTTGGACAAGAATAGACATCATGGCTCCCAGCAGGCAGCTATACATTTCAGAATTCAGCAGCAGAAGTTCACAGCAGAAGTGTTAGTGGCAGGACTAAATTGAGACAAGAATTCTATAAACAAAGCCACAATGCTATTTTTCAAGGCCACACTCCCTCCTTCCACAGTCAAAGAATTTACCTCAAAATCCACCCCTTGCTGCAGAATTGTGAGCAAGAACCCAAACTTACACTTAAAAAAGAACATCTCACACTTTTAGGGTGGTGACCGAAATTTTCCAAATGTCAACCAAGTGCCAACCAATGCAAGGTTATCTGCCTGAGTTCGCAGACAGCCTGAAGCAATAGTTTAGGAGTGAAAGGTCTCTCAATTAATCTCAATGGGGTGTTAACTTGATATGTTAATGATGCAAACATCACTGCCAACATTAATGTATTTCATAGATGATCCTCATTTTTGCATCCAGTTGGCTTACCTCAAACCCATGCTTCCTCCCACACCTCCTTAGATGACTGCAATAACCTCTGGCTTCTCCCTACCAGCTCAAAGAATGGTCAGGCATTTTAAAAAACAAAACAAAACAAAAAACCAAACCAAAAGTCCCCCACACATTGCGCATCATACAGACCATGAAATGTGAGATCAATATAATACAAATAGCATTTAATATTCAAAAGCAAAAGGAATCCTGTCGTGACTGTATTCATTTTCTGTGAAATCTGACTCTCCATTTTTAAACTTATCTGAAGCTGACACAGGATAATGCAGGAACCTTGCCACAGGATTTATGTCAAGCTTCCTGTGGAGCACACAAAGCCTTGGTTACTGTGAGCCAAACATTCAAATGACCGCATATAAAAAAGAAAAAAAAAAAACAATAGAAAGCTCTAATGATCATCAAGTTAATAGTAAACCAAAAGTCATCAGTGCTGCTTCCTCTCCTGAGTTTGTATTCTGATCCCACCCCCACCTTACTCAAGGGCTTGTCAGCATCCCAGAACAGATACAAGCTCTAGGCTTGCTGTGCTGGATGGTTTAGCATGGTAAAACTTGGCTGGCAGAAATGAGTTTGTTTGGGAAAATGCCGCTCTTATGCCTTCACAAGGTGGGTCAGATAATATCTTTTATTCAACCAACTTCTGTTGGTGAGAGACACAAGCTTTTGAGCCATACGGCTCACTCTTATACACCAGAAGTTGCATCAGGACTGAAACTAGCTTGTGGCCATTAAGAAGTAAGTTAAATCTAACCGCATCAATTGTCAGATACATAGGAAACGGGAGTACTTCCTTGATCCTTTTTTGACACTCAGCTTCCTCATTACAATCCCCGAATGCCTTTTCGATGTGTAACAAGGGGCTCTTTTGTAGTATTCAAATACAAAATCATTGGCATCTAGTTGTCAAAGAACACAAGCCCATTGGCAGACCCACAAAATTTGCACTGTCCATCTTGGTTTTGATCTTTTCTAGAAAAGCCTCTGTGGTGTTCAAACTCATTTCAGTGACTCAAAGCAACTCCGGGGATGTCTCCACACAATCAGGAGCCAAACAAGTACAGCAGCAAGAAACTGCAGACACACATTTATTTTAGTCTCCTTTCCACAGTATCTGTGATATCTGACATTATCCTCCCAGGTAGAAAAGAGGAGATTAAATGGGATAAAACGCTAGATAAAACAGACAAGAAAGATGCCCAGAGTCACGCTCTCCTTCATTTCCAATATATAATCCCAATTCTTTGATTACGGGGCTGTCTTAAATCCTGTAGTGTGCTTCAAAAGGCTTGAAAAACATAACAGTTGTTGACTGAGATGGGCTGTGAGATGAACTAAACCTATGTCTTAGGCTTCACATGGCAACAAAAGCCTCATATTTTTGTATCAACAGCTCAAAAAATAAAATGATAATGTTAATGCATTCACTAATTGATAAAGAAGGAACTTAATTCAATCACAGAGCTGTCGGCACATCCCGCTATTGCTCTGGTCTAGATAGTTGTAGATTGTTGGGGAATTGGATACAAACTCCAGGGAAGGTTCCCTCATACCAACTCAGTGGCTTGTGTGCACCCTGGACTTTTCCTAGCTGTTTAGAAATTCTATTAAATGTGCTACAAACAACAGAGTGATGAGGATATGAAACTGAATGGGGAAACCCCTATCCCACCCACCCAGCATTCAAACAGTGAGAAACTGAACAATGAATTCATTCCCATAAGTGAATGGTGTTGTCTCACCTCACTTACATGCTCCCAACTTTCAGTATCTAATGGCTAACTCTGGTTTCACCCGAGTTCATATTTAGTTGTTTACCGACATGCAGCATTAGCATAATTAGAAAGAGGTTTGGATCAGATTCTCAGTTACACTGCAGCCATATAAAGAAGCATTAAAACAAGTGTCCTTGTAACTTATGTCCACTTTAAGGCTCCTTTTTATGGCCAGGGGTGTAAATGGGCCTTGGTGTAAATGAGAATCCAGTCTTCAATCTTTGATCCGAGGAACTATCATCCAGTTTTATATACCTACTAATGAACATGTAAAAGATGCATTCTACACTAAGTTGCAAAACATACTCAATTAGGTCCATGCTTGTCATTCTGGTTATGGGTGATAGCAACGCCCAAGTTGGTAATGATAACCTGGAACACAAGCATTGCATGTGTAAACACAAAACTGAGGAGCAGATGGACAACAGTGAAAGATTTATTTAGTTGTGTAATTAAACTAAAGTAAATGCTCAAGTTGAAAAGGTGGAGAAATACACCCCTCTGGCCAATATCTTGAGCGCTAGGGGTTACAAGGTTCAAACACACTCACTGATCATTGGAGCCCTGGGCTCATGGGATCCCAGTAACATGCAAATGCAGGGGGAATACAGAATCAGTCAGCACCATGCTTGGCTGATGCGGCAACTCATGATGTTGGACACCAGCAGGGGTCAAGGGACATCTATTTACATTTCAGCAGACATCGGCAATACCAGGAGAAATGAGCCAGAGTACAATTGAGAAGCAAAGCCAGGATAGTAAACTAAAATACTTTTCTGGTGGATTGTATTTACTGAGGGACAATCTATCCTAAAATTCTCAATCACTGAAGGTCAATCTGCACTCATTGCTATATTTGCTGTCCACAAACTACTCTTAGTATAATTTTTTGAGTGAAGTACATCAATATTTGGATACTAATATTTTAACTGTATTGTTAAATTTATTAACCTTAATTTGGGATATTGCAGATTATGTACTATAGGTATTTTATTACTTTTAAACGAAACTCTGTACTTTTGGAAAATTTAAGTATGATGTATAGAAACTCTTTTCTTAATCTGTATATTAGATAACTTTAACAGTAGCTTTAATAAAAAATTTAAAATATGTATAATCTGTACACCTGAGGTTCACTCTTCCCTCATCACAGGAAACACAAACTAACATGGAAGTCAAATGATGGAATTACTGACAAACAACTGAATCACATTGCCCATCAGCAGGTGTGAAGATTGCTGCTGGATACACAAAACAAGCGCTGATGTAAGAAGCAAACACTATCTTGTCACCAGAACAGAATAAAGCTAAAAAGACAAGCTAGTAAGAAAAGAGATAGAATTTGATGTGAAGAAAGCATCTGATCTGGGACTCAGGAGAGACTTTAAAATCCACCTTTCCAACAGATTCCAAGAGCGGTGAGTAATGAAAGACGATAAAGAGGAACAATGGGCTCGCTTTAGCGATAACTGCCACAACTTCCCTTGCACCAAGAGGCTCGATCAAGGAAAGAAGAGCAGATACAGCCATGCACGTGGAAATTTACTGAAGAAAGCAAAGGCTTAAAAAAAAAAAAAAAAGAGGCAAGCACAGGTGACATGACAAAAACAACACATGTTGCAATGTGGATATGTAGAGAAAGATGAAGTAAAGAAAATTGTGCTGGAAAGATAAGAGAATGGTTTGACAGAAAAAAAAAAGAGAGAGAGAGAGAGAAGCCAAAGAAGCATCAGAAAGAGGCAATAAAGAAAACCATTGCAGGTGTGTAAGCATTTATCCTGGTTCCAGAGTCACAAAGGTTCATAAGAGCCAAAGATGGGAGATGTTAGTAACAAAAACAAAATTAATGGAATGAGGGTGAGAACACTTTAATGAAATACTCAACCAACCAGAGCCAACAACTCCAAGCAATGGATGTGTAGAAGCAAGTGAAGAATTAAATATCTCACTGCTAGAAATTTCAGAAGCAGAAACAGAGGAAGCAATTAAGCAGCTTGAAAAATGGCAAAGCGCCTGGTCAAGATAAAATCACTGCCGACATGTTTAAATTAGGGAGGAGATGGTACTACACGAAAAACAAATTTTGTTAAATAGTTAAGGAGAAAGAATTTTGTCTAGAGGAGTGGAAGAAAAGTGTGATCCGTAAATTAGCAAAGCGGGAAACCAACAACTGGTAAGGAAGAGTACACAGAAGAGTTTTCTGTATTGTACTACTGAACAGAATCAAACTGGTCATAGATGAAAAACTACACGCTAAGCAAGCAGGCTTTAGACCAAAAAGATCACATCTTTACCCTGAGATGAATGATTGAGAAAGGGCTGACTTACCAGAGAAGGTTAGTCTTAAATCTTTATCAATTTCACTGCATTCAGAGTCACTATGGAAGATCTTGTGACAATGGGCACCTCCAAGACAGATAGTATCACTGGCTAAGATGCTGTGTATTGAGGTTCAAAATTCTGTGTAAGGACAGGAAGTGGAGAGACAAACTGGTTTGATAACACCACTGGAGTGTGACATTTGATAGATTCCATCATGTAAAAAGCAACAAAGGAACATATAGGAAATACATGAAAGAGGAAAACTTGCAACATCTCAGCCTTCCTGCTGACATTGTCCTGCTGGACACAGATGCTGCTGCTATGAAAAAGACCACTCCCAATGTCAAACATGAGACTGCCCGAGTAGAATTAAGAATCAGCCAAAAGAAAACAAAAGTCATGATCACTGAAAGATGAGTCAGCAATGATGGTGCATAGGTGATTGGCAGTGAAGAATACAGCATCGTTAATGAGTCTGTACATCTTGGAAGCACAATTAGTACTAACGGTCTACTCCATAAAGGAGGTGGCAGGAAGAATTGGAATGGCAAACGAGTTTTTTCAAGACTGACAAATATCTGGAAAAATAAGGAAATTCCCAAAAGAATCAAGAGAAAGCTATACAATGCCATTGTGATACCCACATTTTTATATGCTTCTAACACTTGGCAGATGCTAGAAACCCACAACAGGAAACTTAATGTGTTGCATCAGAAATGCCTGTGAAGAATTCTTGGTGTCCACCAAGGGGATAAAGTAAGCAACACTGATGTGTTACAAAGAACTGGCCAAAAGACTATAGAGACAATGATTTGAGAAAGGAGGACAAAGTGGTTTGGACATGTTGTACAGATGTCAAAAAACTGTATTCCTAGACACAGCCTTGACTGGATACCAGTTGGTGGAAGACAGAAAAGAGATGGACAACAAATCACATAAGAAAACCATGGAGAAAGATGCCACTGTCTTGGAGACAGGCTAGAATGGAGCAAGAAACATGGCATTAGAGAGACGGAGATGAAAAGACTGGATTGCCTCAGTGTCACAAAGCATGAGAGCATCTAATAAAATGATAGATACCATACATACCGATAATTTGAAATCGGAACAAACTGTCCAAGTTAAGGCTGCAAACCTCTTTTCTTGACCACATGAAACTCTGTTGGACCAAGAGTTACTTGTGGATATTAAACATTAAGTTTACACTCTAAATAAAAGTCAACATTCATAAAATTGTGACAACTGATCCTTTATTATGTCAAGGTGGGAGGCAAAGGACAAATCCAGAATCAGTAGATCTTCTAACTGGGAAAGAGACCTTGGCAGAGCCGCTTCAGCATGAGGACAGTATATGACTGAAGATGTGAGAGAAGGGAAGCTTAGCTCTCATAATCAGTCTAGAAAGGGAAAGAAGAGGAATGCAACCAGTACAAAGCAGATCTGGAGGAATTAAGAAATCCATTAACTAAGGTGTGCTGAGAGGAAGTATTAAAATTCACCACTGCAGAAAAAGGCTGGGAAATCTTAGGGCACCATAATTAAGGAATAGAAGCTACAATTCCTCCAACCCCTTCAAAAATACAGGGCAACAAGCAGCATTCAATGTGGTTTCATGAAGAGCTGCTCCACAATGAAGTTTAGAAAAAGTAGACCATCATTTCCTCTCATATGAGAAAGGCAAATCCACGATCTATGCTATGACCCCATCCCGACATTACTTCTAACCCTGGTGTTGGGGTACTTGAAGTCCCTGTGGCAATGAGTCCACAGAACTTTTATTGTAACAGATAGTGACATGTTACTTTACACTTCAAAGTGACATTTTTAATCCAGTAACATTCACTCACCTCTTTTAGTAATCCCATCCATACTGAGATTAGTTTCACATCAATCAGTCTTCAGTCAGAGGAGCCATCACGTCAATCTTCATAGCATCCAGTACAGCTCACAGGCATGAGGGGGAAAAAATGTCTACAATTCAGTCAGTCAGTAACTGGTTATTGACTCTATAATAAAGTAACTAGTGTCTAATATTAGCACAACTCTGGATAGCAAAACCAACACAAAAGCCATCAGATTGCAGCAACTTCTGAGGCCATTTCTCTTGCCAGGAGAATATGTGAGGCAAATTGAACCATCATGTAACACCAACACATCTGCTGAGATTTTCAAAATCTTTTATCTGTTTTTTGTTTTGTTTAATTAAATAAATAAACGAGATACATTTAAGTGCAGTCTCTGAGACACCCTGCATGGCTAGCAGGACTAGGAAGGAGGGAAAAGATGCCGGTCCCTAAATGAAGTGTCTGATTGACATTACATACCAGCAGGTGAGGGACTCCATGCAATTAAAACATGGTTTGTGATGCAAACAATGACCAGCCCATCATCATGATCAAGATGCAGCTAGGAGAAAGCCAGGATGGCCAGCATATGACTTAGAACATCCACGTGGATGAGGTCAGTTAACAAAAAGAAAGACTTGGGGACTTGGACTGATTTTTAGTTGCAAAGATGTAGAAATATTTTTCATGTCGGGAGCTCAGGAAATTTTGTAGTACCAACAGAAAAAAGAACCAAGACCAACAGAGACCATTCCCACTATTGAACAGGGGTTGAAGCAAAGCAAGCTATATATATTCTGTTGTGTTCAACTGTTTTAAGATAACATATCCTTTAAAAAAACCAAACAAGCACAAGTGTAATCTGAAACCAGTATGCACTGCCGCACACATTAGCTTTGTGTCCAAGGTTATATATGGTGCATGGGGTGGGGTGTTACTTGTGTTTTTATTCACTATGTCACCCACACCCAAGTGTTTCCAGTTTCCTTAATATCCATATATTTCATTCTCCACCCAGGCCGACTCCTTGCTTTGTCCCACCTGATCACTGCACAGCTCATAGATCTCATTGGTTACAAAGCCACTTTCAGTACTAGCTAACGTCACAAAGCCACTCTCTGAAGCATTCACAACCACGTTGTCGTACTCTCCGGAGAGGTTGTCAGATGTGTGGTCTCCAGAAGGTGTGCGGAACGAGGAATTCTTAATATCTGGCCTGGTCCCAGCCAGATCTGCCTCCATTTGTTTTTTAATTACACTGTAAATCTCCAAATTGGGACTGTTCATCCTGTGGGGAGAAATCCAGGCATCCTGCTCCTTTGGACGTGCCTCCATTCCCTCTCGTTTCCTTAAGTGAGGAAGAAGAGACTTTGAGTTCCTTATTTGAGCTTTTTCACAACCTCTCTATCAAGACACCTAATGAAGCATTTCTGGAAAGTTGCCATTAGCAGCCTAAACTCTGGAACATGTACTTTAATTATTATTTGTAGTAGGACACAAGGCCCCATTAATGCAACAGGTACATTACTGGTGGTAATTTCACTACTGTACTATGCTTGTGTGAGAAACCAATCCTGACCTCAAATTAAGGGAGCAACAGAGAATGAAAAATCCAAGCAATCATCTTTCAGCCCTCACAAAATGGTATCCTATTCCAGATCCACACCTGTCCTACCAACAGGCAGGAGGACTACTTCCCATATTTGCCCATCTGGTACCCATCAGTATTATAGAAACTGGGCGCTGACCACAGGCCTTGAAGTGTTTGCATTGCGACTATTCAGCCTCCCGTTCCTCAAACATTTTTTAAGAAGTCTCTAGTGGTCTGACCTGGCAATGAATCTGATCGCCAAGGAGTACTCCACCGGAGAGTTTAAACGATCTCAGAATTGTGTAACAGCAGCTTCATTCATATTTATAGTGCCCTTTAAGATCCACGACTAAGAGGAGCTATATAAACAAACAACTGCTCCCTCCTCAGTCTCCCTTTCCCACTCCTGACTTGGCTCCTTGTATCAACCTGCCCTTGGAACAGTCTCCCAATTAATGCCTGCCAAGCACTCTAGATCTCCTCCTCCAACTCCCTTCTGCTTTGGCTCCAACGGCAGTATCTTTTCATTGTGTCAGCAGAGAGAGATTTGAAATGGTTTTTTTTGGTGAACTGAATTTATCACTGGTGAAATGTCAGAGTTCTAGCTGCACCATCGGCAATGCCAGTGCATGTTTTGCCTACACTTGCATCCTAACTTCCTCAATCTACCCTGATGTCCAGGGATCATCTAGAAGGCCAAAAAGGAAGTTTGATTTCCATGGTTCATTTACTCCTTGCTGAAATGCCAATACGAGTACTAACGTCACAGTTTTTTGTCATGTCATCTCACCCGTCCACTAGGAACATGGCATTTTATGTAGGCCAAAAAACACTCAGTGGTAACTTTCATTCATTATCAAGTTGGCCCACATTCGAACTAGTGAACCGTGCTTCTAAACAAAGAACAGCTTGGCACAGACTCTTGGAGGGCAGGGACAGAGTCTAAAATCAATTACAGTAAAAATTATACTATTACATACATTAGCATTGAAGTCATAATTAGTGACACAAGACCTTGAGTAGCTGTTCTCATCGCATTCAACAAAATAGATGAGAAAACAGTGGGAGATTTTTTAGGAGCCCTGAGTCTAGTTTCTTAAAATGTTTTAATTTAAACACAGTCCTAATCTTGATTTAAAGGTAAGCAATGCTGATGGGAGAGAGACTGTTTGCACATATGGGATAAGGAGGAGGAGATCTGGGAAAACAGAAGGTTAGAAGGATAAAATGTTAGCAAATTTGAGCCAACACTATTTGGTACTTTTGGAGGGAGCTCCCAATCTGTCAGTTTTTCAATAAATATTCTTTTCTTTATTTTAATAAATCTAACACTTCAACGCCATCATCTCATTTTATGCGATTGCACAATGACTATGATTTTGATCATAATTTATAAAACAGAACAACAGTTTACTAAATAGCTTACTCTACACAAAGAGTGTCACTTCAACATGCACATACTGCTTTTTAGAAATGTACTAGATAGGCAGGACACACATACTCCAATTCTCTCTTGTACGTTCTATATGGTTCAGTTGAAAATTCTGAAAACTAATCCTGGAAATAAAGGATTCTTCAGCATAATGGGATACAAAGGTTCACTCTTTGCACAATCATGTCACTTGCCTCTTTGCAAAAAGCCAAAAACAGAAGATAGCTGTAACGACCATCAGGAGAAGGAACAGAGGAATGCTGGGAATTAAGATGTAGGCAAGACTCAAAACTGGTTCTAGGGGAGAAAAATATGAAATTCCAACTTTTATCCATTTTAAAATTTATTTTGCATGCACAGATCATTACTGCAAAATGCAGGGCTGCCTAATAATAATAAAGGTTTTCCAGTCCTATTTGTAATCGAGTAACAGCTACCACACTCTCAATGCCAACACTTCACAAAATAATCCTTTAACTCAGCAGATCAGACCAAATTGTGCTCTTGAGTCCCCCTGTTTGGGGCTCTATATATAGTAACCTAATTTTCCCACCCTCTGTGGATGGTGGAACAGAGGAATTCCCCGACTGGATCAAATTAATGGTCCTTCCAGTCCAATATCCAATCTTCAATCGTGGCCAGTATAAGAAATCCCTCAGGACAAGAACGTGGGATAATCTGTACTTCTCTACGATCTGTCTGACAATATGTAAAAGAAATTGCAGGATCTAAACCAAACTGTAATTTTCCTAATGTCCATTTGACATTTCTTACTCTCTCTAGTCATCTGAAATAAGAGAATAAGATAACGAGATGTGCTGTCTTTTGAAAGGCTTGTGAACAACTATCGTAAGGATTTCAGAGTGGGAATTATCCAATGACTGAGTGGTACATTTCCTTCTCCCTATCTTCATTAAAGTCCTCTCCTCACACAGATCAAGGGATGGGGAACTGTACGAGTTCCTTTTTCTATGCAAGGAGAGAAGTCTATGTGAAAACAGCAAATTAATGTCTGACATTTTCAGCACACATTATGGAAGTGCCAGGCAGTTAATTCAAAGTAGCGTTTTCACATCCAATGTAATTGGTACAGCTTTCGCATTAAATCATTTGACACCTAAAACAACCAGTTTAGTTTTGTAGTGATAAAGATTCAGGGCAAAACTATCAAACTTGGGTACCTAAAATTTAGGCTTCTAAATCCACAGACAGACGCTGAAGAGGATTTGCCTACACAGTGAAAGCTGTGCCCGCTGGCCTACCCGAGTGAGCTTAAACACAGTTAGTGCAAGTAACAATGGCAATGAAGACAGCGCAGCATGGGCTTCAGAGCTAAATATGTACCCAGTGTCCATGGCGGGCTTGCATTGCCTGTGCTGAAGCTCACGCTGTGCTATCTTCACTGTACTTGTTACCCGTAGTAGCTGGATTCAAGCTAGCTTGAGTAGGCTAGCTTGTGCATGCTTTTGCTGTGTAGACATACCATAAGTGGCTCAATATTCAGAGGTGCTAAGCACCTGCAGTCACATGAGGTCAGCAGGAACTGCTGGTGTGCATAGCTGGAGAGAGTAATGGCTACCTGTTGTACATGTTAGGTACCTTTGGTTTCTTTAAGGGTTTCATTAGCATCTCCCTTAATGTGTTCTTCTGTGGATGTTGGCTTCACGGACCTCGTTACAACATCTGAGGGAGAAGTGCTTGGTTAATATTGCAGATATTGGTTAAACATCGAATGAACTCAAGAGAGTAATTAAAAAATGAGACAAGAATAAGGGCTTTAGGACACTACCAGATACAGGGTGTTTTGATCTTATTCTCTTTTGATCAGAGCTCTGCAGCATGGCAGTGAACTCCAGAATGGGCACCAACACCATACAAGAACTGGTTGCTGGTCACAGAGTTTGAGATAAACAGAAAGGAATGCTAACTGAGGGGAAACCTCTTCCTTCAATTTCTATCACTGCAGGTACATAGAAAGATCCTCTGGGAATATTTTGCCAAAAATTACCACATCAGCAAATAAAACACGTCTGTAACTCACCCACTTGGGAGTTCTCTTCAGAGGCAGTGGTTGGTTTTTCTAAAGGGAAGAAGCACATGCTAAATGTCCTTATGCATTTGACTTGAGTAACCATGTCAAATAAACATATTGAGAGAAGCTGGTGTTGCCCTCATAACAGCATCTATCCTGTCCCTTTTAGGACCCATTTCAGATTCTGAACTTTTTAATAAGTCCTTTGCAAAACAGGAGAGTTTTCCAAGCCAGTCAGTTCATATGCTCTATAAAATACCTAGCCAGGGACAATAGATAGAGAAGCCCAGGTCTTCAAAGGTATTAGGCTCCTAACTTCCATTGCTTTCAGTGGAAATTAGAAGCCTAAATACCTCTGAAGATCTAGGAAGTGCCCCTTCTGTCCAAAGCACTTTCATCCATTTAAATGCATGTCTGCCTTCTCCCAATTCGGTCACCTCCCAGTGCATGCTTCACCCCTAACTAGCCATAAGTGTGAGCCCCGACCAGCAATACACCCACCTGTGGATTAGAGTACAATCATTTTTACGTGATACAGAGTAACTCCTTACCAAGAGAATATTTGCAAATGAAGTTATTTTTTACGTTGCATCTGTCATCATTCCACTGAAACATATAGGATCCTCCGATACCTGCCGGGGCAGAGGGTTGATGATACATCACAACACAGATCTCTCTCCCACAGGAAGGCTCATCTGTATACCAATTCCTAGAAAAATAAACCAGACATCGCATCAGTTGATGCATTTCCCATGATACTGTAGAAGCTCGGACTTGGACTATAACACAGTGATAGAAGAACTGCCACTGAACATGATTCAACTTGTATTCTCTCATCAGCTGGACACACGCAACACTCCCAGTAATTCAGTGATTGATAATTGATTTTCACATTTTTGTTTTCAGATTTTCACACAATGGGGGCTCATTGAGAAACTCTTGGCAATCAAAGTAGTAAACAAGTGATCTAAATCCCATTTAGAGCACAATGAAAAGAAGTTTGATCTCAAGCTATTTCCTAAGTCTTTTGTGCACATCACAAACCGCATTTTATATTCGGAAGACACCCAGGACTGGAAGATAAGGGATTCCATATTGGGGCTGTCAAAGGAGCTTAAGCAAGTTAGATACTCAATTCCCATTGGACTTCAATGGGAGCAGAGCAACTTTCTCCCTTATCTCCTTTGAAAATCTCAGTAAGACTGAGGTGAACTCTGACTTACTTTGCATATTTTTAGGGTGAAAATGACTTATGTTCTCTGGTCTCAAATTCCATTGCCTACAACTGTTTATCCATTTTATAAGATAACGAACAAGGAAAATTGCTTCCCTCTAGCCAGAAATCTACTAAAATGAAAAGAACTACCTTATAGGTGATGCTTTTTCCAATAACACCACCACCACACTGCCTTTGGAAAATGCATGGACCTTTCTAAGAGGAATATAGGAAATATTCCTTTACTATTTAGCACTCTGTCATCTATCAATTACTGTACAGGCATTTTATTAATCGGACTCAGACAAATACTATTTTTAAGATTATGAGGCCTAAGAGTTCTAGCTCCCAATTAGGTATAAGTCTGGAAACGTGCCCTTAGAATATAAATAATTATAGCAATACCAGAATATTTCACCAGGGGAACTATCAGATAAATGTCCAACCAACCTTGTAATCATTGCAAGGCATTCTTTCTTCTTACATTTATACTGCATGCAATTTTGCTCTCTGTATTGTGAGTCTCTTTACAAAGAAAACAGCTCAGATTCAATAAAATGGTAAATTTACATGGGACGTATTTTTTCTCATTTAAATTAGTGTTACTCTTTAGCATTTTATGCCAGATCCTTTGATTCAAACTGTCATGGCTCCCTCAGTGGAAGTCACCTGAGCTATTCCTAACGCATCAGTTGGAAACGTCGGAGGAGGAGAAGGACCTTGGGGTATTGGTTGATAGTAAGATGACTATGAGCCGCCAATGTGATATGGCTGTTAAAAAAGCAAATGCGGTTTTAGGATGCATCAGGCGAGGTATTTCCAGCAAGGAGAAGGAGGTGTTAGTGCCGTTATATACGGCGCTGGTGAGACCCCACCTGGAATATTGTGTGCAGTTCTGGTGTCCCATGTTTAAGAAGGATGTATTCAAACTGGAACAGGTTCAGAGACGGGCTACTAGGATGATCCGAGGAATGGAAAATCTGCCTTATGAAAGGAGACTCAAAGAGCTTGGCTTGTTTAGCCTGGTCAAAAGAAGGCTCCGGGGGGATATGCTTGCTCTATATAAATATATCAGGGGGATTAACGTTAGGGAGGGAAAGGAATTATTTAAGTTTAGTACTAATATAGGCACGAGGACGAATGGGTACAAACTGGATATTAGGAAATTCAGACTTGAAATTAGACGAAGGTTTCTAACCATTAGGGGAGTGAAGTTCTGGAACAGCCTTCCGAGGGAAGTAGTGGGGGCAAATGACTTATCTGGCTTTAAGACTAAGCTTGATAAGTATATGGAGGGGATGTTATGATGGGATAGTTTAATTTGAGCAATTGATTTTGGATTATCGGCAGATAAGTCTGCTCAATGGTCTGTGGGAATGTTAGATGGGATGGGAACTGAGTTACTGCAGAGAATTCTCTTTTGGGTGCTGGCTGGTGAGTCTTGCCCACATGCTCAGGGTTTAGCTGATCGCCATATTTGGGGTCAGGAAGGAATTTTCCTCCGAGGCAGATTGGCAGGGGCCCCGGAGGTTTTTCGCCTTCCTCTGCAGCAAGGGGCATGCGTCGCTTGCTGGTGTATTCCCTGCAGCTTGAGGTCTTCAAATCTCACTCTTGAGGATTTCAATAACTCAGTCATGGGTTCGGGGTTGTTATAAATGTGTATGGGTAGGGTTTTGTGGCCTGCCTTGTGCAGGAGGTCAGACTAGATGATCATATTGGTCCCTTCTGACCTATGAGTCTATGTTTCTATGTTTCTATTTCCAAAGCAGGGAATATGGCTCTATGCCTCCATAACCAACATTTACAGTATTTGGACTACAGGGAAATATTATGCTATTGGACTAAAGTGTTCTAGCAAACAGCACTAAAAGCAGATGCATCTCATCCAGCCTTATTTATGGCTGGGCATCTTATTAGTGTTTGACGATCCTAACTGTCCTTGGAGCATAAAGAGAGGACCATTTCTTGAATATTTGTTCTAAGTTCTTACCTAAGCTGCCTATCTGCACAGAGTCACAAACAGTGTGATCTCAAATACTGATTTGCTTTCCCTTGCCTAAGTGATGAGGATGCAAGACAAAGCGAGAAAAGCTGAGAGATTCAGGACTGACGTTGAGACTCCACTTTTGAATTGTACCATTGGGAGAAGGAAAGGGGGTGCAAAAGCTCAAACAATGGGGGCAGACGTCACCAGCTTTTCTTGAATAACTCTGGAGGAAGGAAACGTCACACTGAGCAAGTTTTCCATTATGCCAGAAGACACCTTCTGACTTCAAGACCAACAAGGATTTTTCCCAACGTGTCTGTAACTAGCTATGCATAACACACTGTAGAATAAATAAGCACACCAGATAGCCTACTTCTTAGACCATTTAATAAGACTACAGTTAAAAGTGCCTTTTCCAGTCGCTAAGTGCTGAGATGTGTTTTTCTTTTTGGAATCTAAATTCAGCTCAGAAGATGGCACAGAATTTGCCCCTTATAGTAATGCCCCATAAATACACCCCAGACCTAATGAAATCCATGTCATCTCTTGACCAGTAGTTCCTTACAAGTATTTGCATATAACGGTTGATTTTCCTGCCACCTGGTTTGAGTGTTATCTAGATTTTGAGTATCTCCCTCCATTACTCACCCTTACCTCTTCCATCCCAAAGGAATTATATTATGCACTCCTCTCTGCTTGCTGGAAAAGATCAACATCTGTTTTCCCTCTACTCTGTAAATAAACTCATCGCAAGAAGTAGGGGAGAAAGAGCAGTGTCTTTTTCTTACAGTGGCTTCCAGAGAACAGCTCTTACAGAAACAGCCAGATTGTTTCAGTGCATTCCTCTTAGTAGGAGGTGCTAAATTTAAGAGTTGCCATAAAATATTTAATTACACTTGAGCTAATGAAATAGATGGGTTCAACCACTGTAAATGCAGCAAAAGTGCAGGATAATTAGTGAATGGCATCCATACTTTGATTTTTTTTTAATAACTTTAATTAAAGGTTCAATAGGAACTGTACCCTTGGCAAAACTATAATGAGCAAATTCACTGCAGTGTTGGCAACTTATTGCTAAGACTTTCATTAAACTGGCAGCATTTGGAGTATATGTTACTCTGTTTCTACTTCAGGCAAACATAAGCCTCAGAAGGATGAGCTCTCATTTAAAATTACAGCATCTGTTTGGCTAGAAAATTGTGACTTGAAAATCAGAATTAAAAGACGACTCAGCAAGACTTGAGGCTAACTATATTTTTGGCTCAATGGTAACTAAATAGTGCATGGAAGATGTTAATGTATCAAAATCATCTCCTGCAAAACTTTTAAGTCTCCTCTCCACTATCTTATAAGATATCTTGTATCTGATAATTAGAGTGAGCATTAAGGTTCCACTTGCCATGAGACAAGAGACCTACCAGATAGGGCAAAGATTCTCACTACCTCTGTTTAAGATAAACTCAGTACAATTTTCGAGCCCTATCTTCCCTCAAAAGAATGAGTTATTCCGATCCACTCAATGGGAGTAACTCCTATCATTAAAGAGGAAAAAAGGAGTCTTGAAATTTAGGGAATTTCATTTCAAAACAGTTCGCCCTTTATCATATATACTTTATCCAGGACTTTAAGACTATAGATTTCTAACATTTTTATCTTCGGGTACCTACCGAAATTTGGATGTACTGCCATCAGACCACGAGTACAGGCCTTGACATTCTGTGCTATTGTCCAGGTCTTCCTCTTTTCTTCTAAGTCCTATCCAAAAATCTCCATCTGAAGCCAAGAGACTCTCAATGAATTTTTCAATCAGTCTCTGTTCTGCTTCTGATTCAATGCTGACTAAATGCCCACCATCTCTTCTGCATGCTTGGTGTGCTTCTTCAAAGCTGATCCTGCGCGAAGCATCATGAAAGTAAACGACTTTGTAGCACGGTCGCTGAGTTCCACCCCGGCAAACTGTCTGCCCTACAGAAATAGAAATAAACTCATTACAAAGACAGCATACATTAGCGGCTGATTAGCATTAGCAGTGAGCAAATATCATGAATACTTGTATCCTGTTGAGTTTTGCATTGTGTGGCAGTATATAAACAATTCCAAATAGGTCAAGAAATAAACACTAACTTTTTTATGACTAAGGAATTATTGAGCACTGTCAAGCTTTTCTTGTTGCATACACTAGTTTAGGCTGACCTCTGAAGCATTGTTTTTTCGGTTCCTTGGACCCTCAGCTCCACCGAGAGTTCTGTGCAATGAAGAAACCGCAGCAATTCCTTGCAGAGAGGGAGAAGATTCCCACACTAGAATGTTGTGCCAGAGAACCTACTGATACGTCCAACATTGTTAGAAAGGGAAATGCTGCACTACGATTCAACCATGCTCTTTTGTAATAATTTAATTGGTTAGAAACTCACTCAAATCCAGGGATGTGCTTAAAGGTCCAGAAATAACAATTGTTTACCAGATGGGAGATGCATAATAGCTTTATGGAACTCGCTGCAGCCAATCACTATACACTCAGGTGTTATCTGATTGCTTAACATTGGTCCAGAATAATGTTCCAGACTTCTAAACAATGACTGTTTTCAGTCATGAGTCAAGCTCCCTCCAATGCATGTAACAGCATGGCTCATTTTGACCATAAAACCAAGTAAGTGAAGATCAAAGAGAATAGACAGACTTAATATAAAAATTATGTACAAGAAAATAAATATGTACAAGAAAATAAATATTCATCATGTAAGAACAAACATGAAACATACATTTAGTTTAGCAACTTGTGTATCTACAGTAGAAAAATAACATTTAGCAGCTATTATGTTGTCATAAATAAGTCTGATTTAAGGACAGAGTGTTACAAACTTCTTCATTATAAATCAATGCCACTAAAAAAAGAGAGTGGTGTGTGCTTGTCCTTTTGTTCTCCTACACTTTATCCCAAGCCAACAATACAATGGGAATTTAAATGCATTCTGCTTTGGAGTTTTAAATCCACTAGAATATCTGGAATTACAGTGATTGCTAAAAATCTGTCAAAGAAATTAAAAGAGGGGGCACAGTAAAAGAGCATTATTTAAAATGTGTCTTTAGGCAAACCCTGTATTTTCTGTTGAGAGTTTTCCAGACAAGCAGGATTGGTGAAAAAGAAACAAAACTTTGTTCCCGAGTACCAGGTCCACTGCTGTGGTGAAAGCAACAAGGGAGAATATAGATCATTCTTATAACTCCGCAGGAAGTGTAAAGGGACCGCTTCAGTTACTAACTATGAGATTCCTTTCTGATACTCCAAGTAAGTATTTCCACAAATCAGCAGAACATCTGTATCTTATCAACCAAATTTGCCTTTTCTTTTAGCTAAGGAAAAATGTAATGTAGTTGATCACTTTCCAGGCGTCACAGCAAGTTAACTGTCCAAAGAGTGATGTCACTGGAGGGTATGTTATTGATTAGACAACAGGGAACAACTATTCTAGCCAACGGAGAATGAGACTCCATTTCCCTGGTTTTTTCCCCAAAACTTATTTACGAAAGTGATAAAAATTCCCCGTCTTCTCACAACGCACAAAGGGCCTGGTCCAAAGCCTATTGACTTCAACGGGCACAGGGCCAAAGCTTGCAGGTCATGGGACTGCTACTAGTTCAGTCTCCATTTCCAGCAGCTGTATTTGGTCCCCAGTTCCAGGCCAGTATAGGCATTTCACAGCTTGCGTACACTCAGTTCGTACTGCACACACCAGGGACTCTTGGCAGCTTCCCTCACAAGCTCCATGTGTGCCACTCTCTTTTTCAGGGACTCCCTGCAAGTCCCCCCAATCTCCCTTGCTAGGGGGAGATTGTGTGCACCCCCATTCCCATTCCCCCCCACAGCCTTTTATTCCCCTCCATGGCAGAGTCTGTTGGCCCTCCTTTCCCCCATAGCAGGTTCTCCCAACTTCCTACCCCCAGGGGTTCTGTTCATTCCAGGGTCTCCCTTTCTCTCCTCCTGGCAGGTGATGTGTGCCCTCCCAATTCCTCCCCACCAACGGTCCCGTGTGCTTCCTAATCCCCCTCCATTCCAGGGTCGCCCATTCGCCCCTCATGCCAGACACTGTCTGCAAGCTCTCATTCCCCCTCCCCCCCACCAATTATTTTCTCTCTCAAAGAAGTCATTCAGGCTGTTAACACATTAATATCTGTCAGGAGGACAAGCAGATATGAGATGAAGTATTGTTATGCTGCACATCCATAATGGGTGCCAGTCCTTAGATTTATAGATAATTGCAGAGGTGCTTGGGGATTTGCTGAATAGCTGGCAAGAGCTTTATGTGCCCTTATTTTTCCCCTTTGGGCTTTTGGATTTCCCCCCAAATCAATAGGATTCTGGCCACTGATGCCTAGAATATTGCCTGAAAGGATTCAATAGTTACATTCATAACAACTTTTACATTACATGGATAAACAAATATTTAAACCACCTTTCCTGTTTCGGGTTGCATGCGCTAACTTATGGGGGACAGGCAGACACTCCCCCTAGGGACAGACGACGTGGGTTTCTCGCCCCTTTCCCTGGACCATCAGCGGTCTGGTCTGCTGTAGCATGGCAATTCCTGTGCACCCAGCTTGACACAGACCAAGACGTGCGCGGCCCCATCCCTTTGCCCAGAAGCAGACGCTGGCCAGGCACAGCCCCAGATGGAACGAGGCGCACAGGCGGCTTCTGCTCCGGAGAGGCGGGCAGCGATGCCCAGCCCCGGCGGGCTCCTGCACGGTGGGAGCGAGACGAACCAGCCGCGGTCTGCAGGACAATGCAGAGCCCTCCCGCCCGGCCCCACTCACCGCTCAGCAGCCGGGACCCCCCGGCCCCGGCCCCGGCCAGCAGCGCGGCGGCGCACACAGCCGCGGCCGCCAGCGCCCGCCCCGGCCCCATGTCGGCGGGCGCCGCGCCCCCCGCAGC